>JBBPBS010000693.1:5221894-5257214 GCA_037974835.1 Cicer judaicum
ATATATCGTATATGTAATATTTATTAGATTATATAAAATATATTTTATGTAAAAATTTAATTTAAATATTAATTTTTATTTAAACATTAATATTTCTCCATTCAAAATATTCATGTTTATCAGCCATATTTTTTTTTTCTTCTAAGTTTATCATTTTTATTATCTAGAACAACTAATAGTCATGGAAGTACCTAATCTAGTTTTAATATATTTTTATTTTGTTGAATTAAAAATAATATGTGTTTAGATTTAGATATTAACTTGGCTCTACGTAAAGCATTCATATTTGTTTGATTCATTTTTACTATCTTATCCTATTCATGTAAAATTTTAAAATTTCAGTCATCATAATATTTTGATCAAAATTGCTACCAACACCCCTCATTTTGCTATTCACACTCTTCAAAATTTTAAAAAAATCAAAATGCCTTGTCATTAGTATTACACATTTATTATCTCATAACTCATTTTTATCAAATTTCATCACTCCTCACTAACTCACATACAAAAATCATCATACCTCACTAATTCATACTCAAAATCATTAAAAAGTTATATCACTCACTAATAACCTACAACACATTAGTTTGATCATCACATTGTGGTTAAAACTACATAAAAAGGTATGTTTGTTGTTTTGATTTTTTGTTCGTATTTTTTTTGTAAATCTAGGGATTTTACGTGAACTCAGTTCACGTACGTTATGTTGTTACGTGAACTGAGTTTACGTATGTTTAAAAAAAAATAAAAACTCAGACTTTACGCAAACTGAATTCGCGTAAACGTACGTGAACTCAGATTGCGTAATTAATGGAGTTTGAAACCTAAATCCACATATTGTACGCATTCTGAATTCACGTACGTTTACGTGAATTAAGTTCACGTACGTGAACTGAAATTGCGTACTCAACAGGATTTGAAAAAAGTTTGGTACGTGAACTGCAGTTCACGTATGTAAAAAAATTTCAAAAATTCAATCCTTACGTAAACTCAGTTAACGTAAGGATTGAATTTTTGAAATTTTTTTACGTACGTGAATTGAGTTCAAATACGTTTCTGGGTTTTTGAAAAATTTTGAACGTACGTGAACTGAGTTCACGTACGTTTCTAGGTTTAGGGCAACGCAAGTTGTCTTCTTCATCAACAATGGAAACTACATTTTTTGGTTTCAGGCATTGCAGCATTCTTAAATAGATAAAACAAAACAACATAACACAACAAAAACAAAGAATGATAATTAATTACTTGATTCACAACAATGATAATAACTTGATAAACTTGGTTGATGATTGATGAAGATGTTTGATGAAAATGGTGGATGATGATTGATGACAATGGTAGATGATGATTGATGAAAATGGTGGATGATGATTAATGATGAATATGAAGAATACTTACAATTTCTGTCAAAGGTTTGGTTATGAAGAAGATGAAAAAATAATGTTATGCAGAAGATGAAGAAGTAATGTTATGAAAAAGATGAAATAAAGGAAAGGACATTTTGGTCAATTTATTTATTTTTATAATTTTGAAGGGTGTGAATAGCATTATTGTATTTTAATTTAACATCTGCCACTTATAGCAAATATGTATTTTGGTAAATATTCATTTACTAAAATAATAATTCCCGTAATATGAGATAGTAGTAAATCAATTATCCAAAGATGAATGCAACAATTTCACTCCCTTAAATTTTTTGAGTGTACCTTTGTTAAATTGTTTGAATGACATGTTTAACAAGTATGTGCTTAAATTGTTTTGGAGGTAACTAGGCTATACTTAAATGAGTAGCACAATTACAATATCAAGATTTTCTCAATTGGATTCGACTCTGACTAACTCACTTCCTCAAACTAAAAGGGAAATCAATACGCACATACATAAGCGCACGTGTGCCAACACACATTTATTCTTTTTATTTTTATTTTTTTAATAACAATATTTAATTTGATCAGCTTGATATACGTGTATGGTAAAGAAAATTATGGCAACAAATCAGAGAAGGTGTGGTAGGCCGACAACCAATTCAACCGAACAGAGTTAATAAATGGGGCGGAAGTATATTTAAGTCGATTGTCTATCTAAACAAGTTAAGAAAATAAAACAGTATCAAATTTGTAAATAGATGAAATACGTTTAAGATACCGATTTAAGATAAGAAAATTAATATTTCTCTGTTTAACTCGGCTACATATATAAACTACTTAATAAAATTAAACGGCGGTAATTACATATATAAACTACTTAATAAAATTAAACGGCGGTAATTTTGTAAGTATTTAAAATTTATTTAACGCGGTGATAGTGATAACCGATTCATAGACAAATGTAAATAATATAAATATGTCATACACTTAGTGTTTTATCTTCCACTGTAGTGATCAATCACACGTGCAACGTTTTATCTTCCACTTTATTAATTATTATATTATAAACTCTTTCTGTTCTCTATTTGCAATTACATTTACTGTTTTTATTCCAATTACTTCTTTACATCCATGACCAATTCAGTTTCATGTTTCATCCCAATTGATCTTGTCTTTTTCACATTCATCGCTACACTTAGTTTCATCGTCACCATTTAAAGTACTGTTGTTCAAGCTTTTGAATAATAAATTCATATAAATAATTTTTTACTCTTGTATTGTTGATATATAAGGATAATTTTGATACGTTGATAAAATGATTAGTATATATAATCATAATTTTATTTACATAATATCATATTATTTGATTTATATGAGGGAACATATCAAAAAATATATATGCCAAATTCATTTTTTTTAACTACTCTGTATCATTCATTTGGACGAAAGCATCTAAGAGATTTTGTGGCTGTATTAACGAGGTAAATTACATATTTAATATTTTACAAAACATTATTAGTATATTACTATTTAGTTAATATGAATATGACAATCTAGAACAATAAATAAAAAAAAGTAAAAATATTAAAATTATTTTACTTTTTATTTGACCTTAGTACATACAGGGTTATTTATTTTTAACAAATGGTTATGGATTACAATGAGATGAATACTAATGGTTTGAGTCAAAGTGTACAGGTGTGGAGAAATTTTTACAAGTTAGCTTAAAAAAAACTTCATAAAAACCAAGGAAAATTTTATTGTTGTTAATTTTTAAATGAACCAGTTACATTTTGAAAAAATAAGAAATCGTTATGAGATTTGCCATAGTTATACAAAACAGATATGGTATGATGATTTGTTAAACATAACAAATGTATGAGTGTGACTATTGTGTAATGCTACGTATGTTGAACATCTTGACATAGTTGATTCATGGATGTAAGTACGTAATTTTTTTACACGTTGTTACTAATTGTATTTTTTTATATTTGTATGATAAAAAATTATAAGTTGTTATTGATTGCATTTTTTAATGTTCATATGATAAAAAATTAGGATTCAGTCGTTATTAATTGTGTTTTTTTTTTATTCAGATATTTGATGACTCAAGATCATTTCACTCAGATCAAAAATTAAAGAAGTTTGAAAACATTGTGTGAATTTTATTTTAAAATTAATTGAAGAAAATGACAATGCTAATATATGTATATTGAATATTGCTATATTTGATTTTGTAATTTTGTTAATGGACGTCTAATTTTTTTTTTTCTGTCTTGTCAATAGTTAGAAATAGGATACATCTTCTTTGTACTATATATTTTTTGTATGAATACGAGATATTGTATATTTTGGTTATTAGATGGTTTTATAAAAGTGTGATTGTAAATACAAAACTCTTATTTGAAATTTAATACCAAATATAATATTGTAAGGATTAGGAGCATAAAAACAAAATGAGAAATTTATAAATAAAAAAATTATTATTTTAACTATATCTATTAAGTCAGTTAATCAAAATATCTGACTTAAAAAGATATTGTGTTGTCCTGAATTTATGATGTTTAAGTCGGTTAAGCTGAATCGACTTAATATGACGAAACTCTGTTAAGTCGATTCGTGAAACGAGTTCAAAAACAATCTGATTTTTAAGTCGTTTGCTGTTAACTCAAACATGGAACCAACTTAAAATGTGCATTTTAACCAACTTAAAAAACAAAATTCTATTAGTGATCCCACAATATTGAAGGATTAGGAGCATAAAAACAAAATGAGAAATTTATAAATAAAAAAAAATTATTATTTTAACTATATCTATTAAGTTAGTTAATCAAAATATCTGACTTAAAAAGATATTGTGTTGTCCTGAATTTATGATGTTTAAGTCGGTTAAGCTGAATCGACTTAATATGACGAAACTCTATTAAGTCTATTCGTGAAACGAGTTCAAAAACAATATGTTTTTTAAGTCGTTTGCTGTTAACTCAAACATGGAACCAATTTAAAATGTGCATTTTAACCAACTTAAAAAACAAAATTCTATTAGTGATCCCACAATATTGGTTGGAAGAGATGAACAAGGCTTTTATAGTTGTCCAATGAACAAGCAAACAAAATGTGATATTTGCAACTCATTTACCAAAGGGAGAAGCGAAGCATTGGTGGATAGGCGCAAAAGGTTACATTGTTAGTATGGGAAATCTAGTGGATTGGGAGATTTTTCAATCCGTGTTCCTAGACAAGCATTATCCTAAGAGTATTCAGAAGCAAAAGGAATTGGAATTCTTTCACGTACATCAGGGTGACAAGTATATGGCTGAATGTGTGGCCTATTTCGAAGAGCTAGCAAAATTCTCTAGCCATGCTCGTTACGCGTGGAATGAAGAGTGGAAGATCAACTAGTTTGAGTTGCATTTGATTTCTGAAATCATAAACTTGAAGTCACCAGTTATGTCACTATGGCGCACAAGAGTTACATAGAAGAAAACCTCAAGAGGGTCCAAGAGGTGAGGAACTCAAGTAGCAACCATGAAAATGGTCTAACAAGTATGGACATTAACAAAAGGCAAGACTCCACAAAATGAGGAAAAATAACTTCATACGTGTCACTCACCTTGTTTTGGGAAATACTCCAAATTTGATAAAGAGCATATGGATAGTGTTTGTTCACAGTTCGACCCCATCATTTAAAATGATCTGAGGTATAAGAAATAAAAGAGTTGCTACTTCACACGTTCCAAACACCGGAAAGGTCTGATCGAGTTTGATCACTAGTATGTGTCTAGTAAACAAATAACCTTTGTTTGTGTTTATTTTACTTTGGTGCTTCACACTCTTTTATTTCAACCAAGTGTGTTATGCGTCTAAACCTTTCTTTAACTCCTTTATCGTCTACCTTAGCTGTGACCACCACAGTTGAGGGTAAAAAAGAAGTGTTTTTAGCTTGTTGTATCGTGATATTGATTCATCATATTCGGACAATTGCTTGCTTTCTTAAGCATTTCTGCCCTACGAGCCTCATGTTGGGGGTTTTATACGTCATATATCCTTACATGAACTCAACTCGTTATCTATCTATCTATGGTTACATCGACTCAACAATAGAATTGAATCAACTCACAATATCAATACTATTTGATAGTACATGCTATACACATGCTCTCGGACTCAACCAAGCCCTTAAAGAACATGTATGACTAAACATAATATTTACCACCACTAAGTAGGGAAGTTACCAGAGGCTTTGGGATCCAAAATATCCGAGCCCTATAAATAGATATGATTAAGACAATAACGAGGGATGATTCATTACCCTCATAAACACATCAGACCTAGATCACACTACATCACCAGTTAGGTCTATTCAATTCACAAAAACAAACTCCCCAATTGAGATTGGGGGTTCATCTAGAAAACCTCAAATCTCGTTTCTTCCTTATCAGTTATAACACACACTACATGGCATTTGCTAGACACCGCAACAAATAACCATTCTAAAAGACAATCGGTGGAGAGAGCAAAACTCAATTGATTCTTCATTTGTTTCAAGGATTTCCAACAAGTGATTTCATCGCCATGTTGCAATTTAATGTTAATTTTGCATATGTCCATGGTAATGGTGTCTGTTACAGGCATATGAAGTTTGTTCACGAAAGTTGACATACATTGCACCTTCCATCATTCAAGATAAGTTTAAAATTATTTTATCGTCATTTGCTGTTCTTCAATTCAAAATACCTATATGTGACTATTGTTTTTACTCACTACAAAAAAAAACGCTATTTAGCCACGTTTAAAACCGTGGCAAAATTGTCAATTGATCGTGGCAATTAAAATTAGCCACGCTAACCATTTCTGTGGCGTAGCTGGGCGTCGCAATTTATTAGCCACAGTTAACATTTATATTAGCCATGCCTAAAAGAGTCGTGGTAACATATTTTTAATCACAGTTAATTTTTTAAGCTACCTACTACAGTCATCATGATCGTAGCTAATTAACTGTGGCTAATCGCCGGTTTTTTTGTAGTGACTTAAAAATCACTATTAATTATTTATTTGAAAGTTAAATACTATGTTTATATATTTATCTTGTAACATGCTAGATACATTATTTCCTTCGGAAAATGTAATAAATTGCCTTGACTATTATGTTTGATGAATCTGTATTTTATGGATTTGGATCCTCTATTGCAAGTTTTTTTACAACACTCATCCCTCACTTCATTTCTTTCTTTCTCGTCTCATTTTTTATTTTGATTTAACATTCTCTCTCCTCTAATAACCATACAACATCGTTGTATATGTAGTATTGCAACATAATATCCAATTTGGTATTTTATATATGATTTAGTTTTTAGGTGGCGATTACTTTTGGATTTTATTTGATTAGTTATCTTGAAAATATATCTTATATACTAAGCCCACAATATTATAATTATGAATTTAATTTTTCTATATATTAAATGTAAAGAATTTTTACATTGTTATTCAATCACTATAGTTAAATTATTAATAATGTTTTGACTTTTATCATAACTACTTGGCTTTAGTCATATGATTTGTTGTATAAATTTTGTTATATTGACGGTGCATTAAAACTAAACTCTTATAACTATTTCAGCAAATGTTTCTCTTTTAGGAGTAATGAATTATATATCATGCTTGTCGCACAAATTTTGGTTTTATTATTTTTTTTCAACAATGATATTGTACATTTTCAATTTCTCTACACTCATTCGAATACTTTATTTCTTTCTATATCTCCCTTTGTATCACATTAAGGAGTACATATCCTAATATCCTAAGAAGTGTCCACTAATTTTTTTTTCTTTCTTTTGACTATAAAATGTTGCTCATTTCCTTTTTTTTACCGATTTCCATATCTGCTCATATTGCCTACCGATGATTTCAATAAAATATGTAACCAAGGTCAAAGGAGATATATAGTTTTAAAATATTTAGATTAAAAATAAAGACTTAGTACATTTTTTATCTCCTATTTTTTTTTAAATAAATTTTTAGTCTTCTTATTTTTAAAACTGGCCTTTTTTTCCTATTAATTAGTTCTTGAGATTTTTTTTATCTCTATCATCTTTGATAATGTGATACTCTCATTAATAATGTGATCACACTCTATGATACTTAAATAACATTTGTGAGTTGGATAAAAAAATTTCATGTTATTATTATTTTAATTAATTTTATTTATAAATTAAATATTGTAAATAAATTTATTTTATTTTTATATATATTAAAATATTTAAAATTAAAATTTAAACATTCAAATAATTTATTTTAATATTAATTTATTTTATTTAACTATTTTTTATTAATTTAAAAATATCTATCAAAACTCTAAGAACCTGTGGCGTAAGGCCAAAATACAAAACACGGAAGTATAACATGACATGGCATCAATTGATAAACAAACATGCATATAAATATTATCATATAACAAACATGACTCGTGTGACAAAACATCTTAATGCAATGCTTATATGCTAATGCACATGATTTTCAAATTTCCTCACCCTCCACGAGGGGCGTAAATCATAAACGTATCGTGTTTCACATACCAATACTAATTACCAAGGTATCACCTATCATAGATCAGTATTATTTACTAGAGTATTGTCTATCATAGACCTACACGACTCCAAAATCCTTGTAAGGATAAGGTGGACCAATCAACTCAAGAACCACCCCAAGGCCCATCACGGTCACCACTAACACTGTGGTCCATCACACTCACCACTAACATTGTGGCCTATCACAGTCATCACTAACTATAAAATGTATAAGCATACTTTGACTCTTTGAAATAAATCATTATGTAAATACAATTATTAAAAGTCTCCTCTTTTAATACTCATTGAACACTAATAATTTTTAATACTTTTTCACATAACATACTCAAGAAATTTTATCGTCAATAAATTCATAACACATATGTTATTAGTTAAAAATACATAATGACATCAAATACATAAACAATTGTGAGTACCTTTATTCACCACAAGCACAAAGAACATGTATACATACACACTCTGCATTCAAGCATATATAATATTGTTAGAATTTGTCCTTACCCCGACAGTGCTTTATTACACAAGCAACTCACGCTATGCCAACATAACATATATGACAATTCCAACAATACCTCTCAATTTCCTTGTACCTTATATCAATCAATTAATTCAATCAATAAAAGTTTCTAAACCAATCCCAAGTGAACCCTAGGTTCGACTACTTTTCAAATCAATTAGGTTTGACTTTTCTCTTAGGTTCCCTAACTTCAAAAAGACCTTGATTTAAGTACTTCGACGACCGCAAATTTTAAAACACTTAGGCTACACTTTGAAAATCTTGAAATTGTTTTTTTCAAACTTATTGAAAGTCAACTCAAATCTTTGTCTTTAACAACTTAGGACAAAATATGTTTTTAATAAAATCAATCGAAGACAAACATACTCAAACCATTTGAAAATTTGAATATATCATCCATCAACATCATAAATTTCAACACTTTAATATTTGAAAAACTAGTAGTAGGTTTTTATCAAGAAATCTTATATAAAAAAAAACTCAAATACTAAGAGTTTCAATGTTCTAAATACTCAAAATCATGATTATTCCACTTGGACATTTTTCAAACTTTAATCTTTATTAATTATATTTTCTATATAAAATTTCACATAAAAACCACATTTTTACATCAACACCAAATATTTTCCAAGTTCACAATTTTCTTTTAAGTCTCCAACTAAAATCTTCATTCCAAATAAAATCACATATCAAAATCCAAAATTATAATCAATCATTGTTTTCCAAAATACCTAAATACTTTTTCAACCTCAAATTTTAACATAAAGTTGACATCTCTACTATAAAATTTAAAACTTTTAACTTCAAAACTTAAGATTGAAACTTTGTTCATAAAGTGAATATTTCTCTTACAAACCTTCTTGATATACGAAATTTGAACCCTTGTATATATTTTTTATATGAACTATTCTCAAAGTCATGAAGTTTGAAACTTTGTTTTTAAAAGTTAAATCTCTTCATAAAAAATGAGTATTTAATATCGATAAGTGGAAATTTTGTTTTCACAAAAACCCAAAGGATAAAACCTTAACACCTTAATAACAAAATAAACTTAAAATCAACCTTTAAACAAAATTTTGAATACTCTTTCTTTCTATATATATATACACCACTCAGCTAAAATCCACTTTACTTATCAAAGTCTTTCAAAAAAATTTCCAAATTCAAATACAGTTTAAAACACCTTAAATAATCAAGGACAACAACTCACATGGTTTCAAACTTTAAACAACTCAAAATTTACCACTATTAAAATCACAAGAGAACTTTTTTCTAACTTCTTTAAAGTTCATAAAATTTCAACCACTAAAATACTTTTGAATTAAAACAAACCACAACAATTTCCATGACTTTTTGCCATGACTTTTTTGTTCATATCTCTTTTCCTTAAAAATTTCAACCAATAAACATAAAATATTCAGAGTTCTCCCTACCGTTAGCTCGGTACCAACAATCTCAATTCATTTTTGACACTCAAGGAGCTAACTATATAAACATAGGAAATTATAA
The DNA here is from genome assembly GCA_037974835.1 of Cicer judaicum. Taxonomy (NCBI): domain Eukaryota; kingdom Viridiplantae; phylum Streptophyta; class Magnoliopsida; order Fabales; family Fabaceae; genus Cicer; species Cicer judaicum. Next base: position 5,231,875 of record JBBPBS010000693.1, read on the forward strand.
AAGTTGCTTCAAGGTTACATTACTCAAGAAAACTAATTATTTTTTATTTTATTTTATCAATTACTCATTTACTTTAAAATCCTCATTTCACAACTTTGGTTTATTATTTAAAATTACATCACTTTGATCCCCAAACACCTAACATCTAGTTGTCATTTTAATTAAAAAAAAACTAAACACACTTGCAAAAGTCTTAACTTTACTAACTTAAACTCTCTAATAAAATTTCTATTTTTAGTTCAAACTCATTTATTTGAAAACAACTCATTATATAACTCAGACACATACAAAAACCAAATTTTCACATTATGACACACCATATTTGATCTTACTAAAAAATTGGGGGATTGGTTTAATTTTTTTGTTATTCAAGTTATTAACTCCTCTAATTTCAATATTAACAAAGCTCCAAAACAAAACAAAAAAACACACTTTTCTTATACTCTCTTACTTAGGGTTTTTGATTTTTGAAAGAAAAAGAGTTGAAAATATTTCTTTTGACTTCCTAAATATTAATAACAACTATAGTAGTGATAAACAAGCAAGATTAAAGCTCAAAACATAACAAAAAATAATTTTTTCCCCTGTATATGCATGCTTACGAGTTTGAGAGAAAAGAGGGAAGAAATAACTACCTCAACTAGTGATCTGTAGCTCTTTGTCATCCTCTTAAGTAGTGAAACAACTTTGTAGTTGGAGGTTTTATGATTGAAGACCTCTAAGTTGCTCAAAAATAAAGGAGAAGGTTTGGGTTTGAAGAGAAATTAGAGAATGTGTTTCTGAAGAATTAAAGAAAATGATAGTTAGTTTATGATGATGATGGCCATGAATTGCTTTTATAGGGAGAGGGAAATGTATTTTTTTTTCTCCTTCCCTTAATTGATCTACTATCTCAATTCCAAATTAATCTCTAAATATTTATAACACAAAAATTAATCACATAAATTTAATCTTAAAATACCACAATATCCTTTATGACACTTAGTGATAATCACATCACATCACTGACATCTAGATCTATCTACTTTAGTAAAAATATCTAGATATTAAGTGACTTTAAGTCACATCATCTCGTTCAATCTCCGAGTTCGTTCTTAAACAAGTCACATTTCAAACATTGAGAAATTTCAATCTCAGACTTTGACTATTTTTACTTGTGGACTAAATAAAAATATTTCAGCCGTGAAAAATATTTTTTGTACTTTTTTTCACAAATAAAAGGAACTGATATAATCAACAACATGTTTTAATTACAAAACATAACTAAATATATTTGATTAATAATTCATTTTCTACATGTCTTACATATGAGGTATCAATGATCAATAAATATTGCTTCAAAATATTGACAGATCAACGCGTGACATAATGTCGTTTGATGGGGTAGACAACAAACACAAACCATTTGATGGAATTTCAGTGGTATCAGTTGGTGATTGTTGACAGATATTGTTTGTAGTTCGAATAGGTTCGCGACTAGACATACCTATGTGCTTCAACCATACCCGATGAACATGATATCAAGAATTTTGCCGATTGAATTCTTTCAATAGGGGATGGAGATGATTCTACCAATGGAAATGGTGAGATACATGTCAAAATTCCATATGATATACTTATACATGACATAATTGATCTGATACATGACAATATATTTTTTTAAACTCATTTTCACACATGGACAATTATACGTAACTGTATCTAGAGTCACATCCAGAATTTTTTTGAAATTGCTCATTCTAAATGACAATAATCATATATGTGACGAGACCGTTAACGTAGTCTATCGTGAGATTTTTCATAATATGTAATAAAGTATCCCAAACAAAACTTTATTTATGTTATCAATTTTAAATTATAATTTGATCACACTTTTTATTTTTTATGATATATGATATTATATGTTTTGTTTCTTTTTAAATATATAATTTATATTTATTTATGATTTAAAAAAATTATATTCAATTCATTTCAATTTAAAAAATTCTAAATTGTGTTCATCATTTTTTAATATTATTCTAAATATGTTTAAAGAAAATCATTTTAAAATTTAAAAGTAGAAGGATATTTTGTTATAGGAATGACAAAAAAAATATTGTAAAATGATTTTATAGGAAATAAAAAAACATAATTTATTTTGACAAAAATAAAATATAAAATTTTATAAAAATTAAAAACTTATTTAATCTAAAAATAAATAAATAAATAAATAAAAATATTTATATCAGTAGTATATCGCATTACGTCGAAGGTATTACTTAGATCATCCCCTATTTTGGATCATCTTTTTATTTTGAAATTTCATACTTGCAATTATGGAACTATTACATGCTTCATAAAGCACATATTTTTGCTAAACATAGGTTAATTCTCTCGGCGGCTTATTGGAAAAGCTCTTTTATTCCAATTATCAATATTAATTTGAGATAAATTTAAATGGATTTGACGAGAAATCGATAACGTGAGTAGACCAATGATTGATATTACAATTATTTATAATTAATTATTCATGTACACAATATAACAATTATATATTGATTTGAGGATGAATGATTGACATCATTCATTTTATGATCTAAAGTGAATTCGTTACTTTAGAAAAATCAAATTCAACTTAAATGTATGTTTAATATTCGGAAGGTAGTGTCTTTTTTTCGTCGTATAATTTTTTTAAAAAAATTTAACCTTATAAATTCTATTTTATTTTAAAATTGTCCCTACTCTTCATAATAACTGTTAAAAAAAACATGTAGTGCCACCAAACTTTGCTTTATTTTGGTAAGTTGGTAGTTTCAGTTTTATTAACTATAATAATAATAATAATAATAATAATAATAATAATAATAATAATAATAAATATATGTTTGAAATCACCAATTGTTACACTTAAAAAATGGGTTTCCACCATTGTCGCGGCTGTTTTTTCGAATTTCAGCCAACATGTCTATCGTCTTGAAAAACTGACATTGTTGTTGGATTTCTCTTGCCGAAACCTTCAAGAAGCAAGACTCATCTGCATATTTCAGTAAAGTTGACGCCGAACCTTGTAGGCGCTGCAGCGCATCGGTGAAGACTTTTCTGATATCATGTTTCTCATGGTTTTGAATATGTTTCTTCTCCTAATATTTTTATTAATTATTTAACACTAATTATTTTGTTTTGTGTAAATTATCAACCATGTTTCATTAACTTTGAAATTCGTCAATGCTTTTGGACTTGCTCGTTACGCGTTGTCAACATGTCATGGTTGCTGAAAATTATTTTGATCCTTATATCATATGAAAATGTCAAATTACAATAAGGAGTGAGAGAGTGTATGAATTCAAGAATACATCATAATATCATATGAATGGGGAAACCATATTTTCTAACCGTTCATTCAAGGCTTGCTACGAGTGGAGGTGAACCTTTGAGAGATAAATTAATTAATGTAAAAATATGATAATTGTTAGATTAAAATGTGAAATATAAATATTTATAAGGTGTTGATTGATTTCATTTTTTATAGTTGTGTGGTATTTGATATTTGATATTATTGTGATGTTGATATTTGATATTATTGTGATGTTGATATTTGATAGATACATTGTATGATATAAATTTATGTGATGTGATAATAAAAGATGAATGTGTTGTATGATATAAGTTTATGTGATGACAATGATGTATGATTGATGATAGTGATGCTATAAATTTGTAATATGGTGATAAATCGTGAAGAATGATTGCGTGACATAATAATATTTGATGATATTGGTGACTGACGATTGAGATGGTATCAAATTGTGATGAGAATATTAAAGAAATCCCATAGTTGATAAAATAGTAGTGATTCTAACTTATGCTTGAGATGATGCTCTTAATGGAGTATCCTAGGTCAACAGGGGGTATAAACTTGATATTAGAATCCTTAAAGTGGAGATTATCTTGTCATCATATAGGTAGGATCAAACATGCCTAGTGATTTTGGAAAAGTATAACTGAATGAGTCTTATCGTAGTGGTCTACTGTTGAGCCTTAAGGCAAGATTGTTAGACCTTGGAAGTATTCGAGTTGGTAATTTCTAGGTAACTTGATGACATAATATCAAACCTTCTAACCAAGTACTTCAAAGTTAGAATGATACCAAATTATGAAGAAGTAGAGTCTAAGCTCATGCATAACATTGCATTTTCTCGTGATTTTCTTGTTGTGATTAATGTGTTTCAGATGTGATAATAGTTCCTCTTAGATGATTTGATGCATATTATAATGAGATAATGATTTTCCTTGAGTGACTTTGATGTTATAATATGGTATTATTTCCTTGAATATTTTGATATATCATAATGTGTTGTGATACAATCTATTATGATTACTTGCGTGTTCTTTTTATTTATATTATACCATCAACATAATTTTGAAACTCACCTCATTCGTGGTTTTTGTTTGACTGACTTGGCTATGCGTTGGGGAAGTCAGCGTTATTATAGGTTAATGAATTTTGAAGTTCAAGTTTGAGAGAAACTTTGTTCTGATGAGTGATACCGGAAATGAGAGTATAAGTTGTATTATACTTATTTAATTATAAATGACTTTTTGTATGAAAACCTTATAAGTACTACTAACTTTTTGGAATTAAATTAATAAATTGTAGTTAAATCAAGTTTATTGATATTGCATTGTTTTATAGGAGGAAAAAGTCTAAAGTATTCCATTTGTATTTTAAGAAATGTGATATCTTAATAACTCATAAAAGTTTCTTTCAAAAAAGCTTTTATTTATCCGCTGCAAATTTTAATAAAAATATGATATCAATTATTATGTATATTATTTTGGGATTTAAGGTGTCACATTAGTGGTATCAGAACATGTCTATCCAATCAAGTCGACTGGATTTTGTGTAAATCGTCTGTTAGTCAAGATTCAATCTTGAGCCAATTATGTTTACTTATGTTCTCTATTAATTGCCTAAATGCTTACCTATTATTCTTGTGCTATGTATTTTCTATTGAAATACTTGATTTTTGAAGATAATTGTTAAACGTTAACTATTTGCTTATATTCACTTATTCTTGTTGTGTTGTGTATTTTTTAAGATTTGAGCTAATTTAAGTTGTTACGTTATGAAAATAATTTTTTAATTATCTAGTTATATGTTCTAATTTATTAATTTCATCGAGGTAATCATACTTATTGAATTGATACACTTTACATATTTGTGGTTGTGCGATAAACTTATCCTGATTTTTCTCAATTTTTAGTAAGTTGTTTCAATCATTAAACTCTACTAATTACTACATATTATTAATGATAAACTTATTCTAGTTGTGTTGTGGATTCTCTTATTTTTTAAAATAATTGTTAAACGTTAACTATTTGCTTATATTCACTTACTCTTGTTGTGTTGTGTATTTTTTTAAGATTTGAGCTAAATTAAGTTATTATCTTATGAAAATAATTTTTTAATTATCTAGTTATATGTTCTGATTTATTAATTTCATCGAGTTAATCATACTTATTGAATTAATACACTTTACATATTTGCGGTTGTGCGATAAACTTACTCTTATTTTCCTCAAATTTTAGTAAGTTGTTTCTATCATTAAACTCTACTAATTAATATATATTATTAGTGATTTTAATTTCTCTTTGAATCCATAACTAGTATATCCAAAGTTTAAAGTATGATTTATAGTTGTTTTATAGTTTGATTTTAACTTTAATCATTTTAAAATGTTTAGTTGTGATGTAAATTTGTTTAAAATGGTTATCTAATAACTAATTGAACTAATTGATTGAAACATTGATTTTAATAGAAACTATATATTTAAGACTTTAAGTGTTGACTTTTACTAGGTAGAAATTATTATTATTATTTTTGTTGAAACCCAATTTAGAAAATATAATTTTTTTATAAATTTGATTTTTGTGCAAATATAGAAAGTCAATCCGTTTTATGTTTTTTCATTTTTCTTTGATGAAATTGAAATTTTGTTCAACAAGGAGTTTTATAAATATGTCTGCTAGTTGATTGTTTGTATCAACAAAGATTAATTCAACTTCTTTTTTGTTTACATGATCCCTATTAAATGATGTTTTATTTTAATGTGTTTAGACCTTTAATGTTGAATGAGATTTTTAGAAAGATTGATAGCATTTGTATTATCACAGCAAATTGAAATATTGGAGTAACTTACTGAAAAATCATAAAGTTGGTTTTTAATCCATAGAACTTAAGAGCAAAACTTTGCTGCTGAGACATATTCAACTTTAGTAGTGTATAATGCGATTGTGTTCTACTTTATACATGGCCAACTTATTAAGGCTTCTCCAAGAAATTGACATGCACCACTTGTGCTTTTTATTTCAATTTTGTCTCATGCATAGTCAACATCACAATAAACTACAAGATCAAAATGAGTTCATTTGCTATATCAAAGGCCAAGATCAGTAGTACCAACAAGATAATGATTTTTTTTATGTACAGCGGATAAATGAGATTCTTTTGGTGATTATTGAAACCTAGCACATAATCCTACTGCAAACATGATATCTAGTCTACTTGCGGTTAAGTAGAGTAATGAACCTATCATTCCTCTATATTCTTTTTTCTGAAATGTATTTTCCTTGTTCATCTTTGTCAAAAATAGAGGATGGATGCATGGGAGTTGACATTATTTTGGTTTCATTCATTTTGTATTTTGTTAAGAGATATTTTATGTAATTTTCTTAACATATAAAGATTATGTCTTTATGTTGTTTAATTTGTAAACCAAAATAGTCCTTACATCATGCTCATTTCATATTCTCTTTGCATGATATTTGAAAAAACCTTACACATTTATTTGTATGTTGATCCAAAGATGATGTCATGAACGTACACCTGAACAATAAGTAAATCACTTTTATCAATTTTCTTAAAAAATGTTGGGTCAATTTTTCCTGTGTAGAATTCATTCTTGATAAAGAAAGGAGCTTAATCTATCATACCATGCTTTGGTAAGTTTGAAAACACGATTTGGTTTCTTTTGATTTTCAAAACCAAGAGGTTGATGAACATATACTTGTTCATTCAAGAAACCATTTAAAAATGCACTTTTGACATCTATTTGAATTTTTTTATGAGTTTATGAGATGCATATGCAAGACGAATTCTGATAGCTTCTAACCTTGTAATTGGAGAAAAAGTCTCATCATAGTCTATACCTTCTTGTTGATTGTACTTGAGCTACCAGTCTTGCTTTGTTTCTTATAATTTTAACTTCTTCATCCAACTTGGTTCTAACTTTTTACAATGATGTTTGATCTTGTAAATTAAAGACAAATGTCCAAACTTCATATTTTTTCAAATTGAAGACACTTCCTTCATTGCTTCAATCCAAGATTGATCAATTGTGATTTCTTTGATTAATTTTGGCTCTATTTGAGATTTCATTGCCATGTTGTTTATTGATGTAATCTTTAAATCACATACTTGTTTTGATTTGATCAGATTTATTTCCTATAATTTGATTTTCTGGATGATACCCTGTGATTTTCTAGCTTCATGGAGGAGTTTGAAATGAAGATTTTTTATCGATCTCATTTTTTTGAGGAACAATCTGTTGTTGCTGTCCAAATTGTTCTTCTTCTTCTTCTTCATCATCTATCTTACTTATGCCAAGATAATCATATTTATTGAATAATATATGCATACTTATTTCAACAATTTATGTTCTCAAATTAAATATGCGATACCCTTTAGAATAGGTTGAGTATCCTAAGAAAATGGCTCTGTCTGATTTTGCATCAAACTTTCCTAGATTTTATTTGTTATTTAAAATGTAACAATAGCACCCAAAAATGTGAAAGTATGAAATATTTAGCCTTTTATTTTTATATATTTCATAGGGTGTTTATTTAATGATTTTTCTAATGGATATACGGTTCAAAATGTAGTATAAAGTGTTGATAGGTTTAGCCCATGAAAATATTTTCAACATTTGATTTTTCCAAGATTTTTCTTGCCATCTCTTGTGATGTTCTATTCTTACGTTTAACAACTCCATTTTGTTGAGGAGTTCTTGCATAAGACAAATTATGAGAGATGTCAAGTTCATCAAAAAAATGTTTTAAAAGAAGCCTTTATGAACTCTCCTCCGTGATCACTTCTAACATAGATTATGTTAAAGTATTTTTTATTTTTTTTACTTTTTTACATAAGGTTTTGAAAGGATCGAATACATCATTATTTTGTTCTAGAAACAATACCCATGTGTATCGAGAAAAACATCAACAATAAAAAAACCATATTTCATTCCTCCTAAGCTTGTTGTTTTGATAGGACCAAAAAGATCAATGCGAAGTAGTTCTAGATGCCTTTTAGTTGATATAAAATCTTTTTAATGAAAACTACTCTTAACTTGTTTTCCTTTTGCACAAGCTTCACATATTTTATCCTTTTCAAAATTTAATTTGGGAATTCATCTAACAAGATCTTATTTGGATAAATTTGAGATTGTTTTCATACTAACATGTCAAGTCCGTTTATTCCATATCCATTTGTCATTGTTGATGGACATGAAACATGATTCAACTCGTAATTCCTCATTATATAAAACATATAGGTTTTCATTTTGGATCCAGAGAACAAAATATCACCAGAGTTTGCCATTATGACTTCGCATATGTTTGGTTTAAATATAACCTCAAATTCATTGTCACATAGATGACTAATGCTTAGAAGATTATGCTTCAAACTTTCAACATATTGAACATTAGTAATTTTAGAGTTTTCCTTACCTATAGTACCTTTACCTTTGATTTTCGCTTGATCATTGTTCCCAAATGTTACTGACCCTCCTCCATCCTTTTTGATGAAGAACATAAAATATTGTTTATCTCCTATCATATGTCTTGAACAACCACTACCCAAGTATCATGACTTTTTCTTGATTTTTGAGAACCAACCTCACTATCTTCTGAGTTTGCCATCAAACATATGTTGCCTTCTTCAGACTCCTCTATTCCCGATTCATCATAATCATCCCAGGTGACCATCATGAATTTTTTATTTAAAGGAAATCTTTTTGGTGCTTTTTTATTCAAGGGATATTCCATTTTGTAATGTCCTAGTGTGTTGCAACCAAAGCATGCAATTTGACTTTTGTCTACCTCTGTTTGGAAATTTTCTTTATTATTTAAAAACCCTTTTTTGATCTGATCCCTTCTCCTCGTCATCATTTGGATTTTTTTCTCATAAGAAGAACTATTTCTTCATCAACATCTTTTTATCTAATTTTTCTGAATCTTTTCTTTCATCTAGTCGCAAAGGCATGCTTTCTTGAGAATTTTGAGAAGATTTTAAGGCTATTATTTTCCCTTTCTTTGTTGGTTTATCTTCCTTTAACATCACTTCATGTGCTCGTAAGGTTCCAACTAGTTCTTCTAATCGGAGTACTTAAAGATTTTTGGTCTGACTTAGGGCTGTCACCATCAATCTCCATATCATTGGAAGCATCTCATGACTTTTTTTTACTCCGTCTTGTACTGAGTGTAGTACCCCAATTTTGTCCAATTTATTAAAAATAAATAAAAAAGGAAATATATATTAAAAAGGCAATAAAAATAATTACAATAAAGATGCTTATATGTCTTATCAATTTACAATGCCAAATCTAATTAGAGTTTTAAAACTAAATCAAATTACAAATTAAGAATAAAGCCAAATTAAATCACAATAAAAATTAAATCAGATCAAGCCAGTTGTTTCTAGTTTTGCCTGTGTTTTGTTCTCTATTGTTGCCTTTGCTCATTGCCAAACCCTGCTATGTTGATGATGACTGCCATTGATGCACAAGCCATGCTCATTGATACATTTGTAGCTGTTTTAACTAATTAGAGAAATAAAAATATAATTTTTATAAGTCAACCATTGTACACACTATAGATAACAAAGAGACAAAAATCACCGATTATGGACAATGCAACAAGATCAAATATCTTCACAATAAGCTTCAAATGCAAACAATAGATGATAAAATGTAAAGGTATATGATACAAACCAATAGTTCAAATACATGAGAACAAGTTATATTTACATATGCATTTAACATATTTTCAAAAGTCAAAACAACATTAACAAAACATTAAAAAAACATATTTTTGACTAATTACATAAGTGTATTCGAATACACCATGTTGTATTCGAATACAATTTAAGTCAGAGGCAAAAATTTAAATGTTGTATTCGACTACACCCATATGTAGTCGAATACAAGTTAAGTCAGTGGCTAATTTTTACTAATCTGTATTCGACTACACCAATGTGTATTCGAATACAAGATGTAAAATTTGAATATTTTTGAACGTTACAAAGAGGTGTATTCGAATACACATATCCTGTATTCGAATACAAATGGAAACATTATAATTTTTCAGAACTGGGATAGCTCTAGAACATTGTAATTTTTCATCAAACCTCTTGGATCAATGGCCACGAATTTGAAGGGATGTTTATGGAGTATAAATACCCCATAACTTCATATCAAAGGTTAACAATCCTTGAATCAATACCTAAAACAACTTTGAACAAAATTCTGATTTTTACAAAGTACTTGCATTTCATTTTCATATCATTTAGAAAGGTTCTCAAGTACTTAAATTGTTATTGGATTGTTCATCAATATACCTCACCTTATTCTTATTCAAAGTCATAGTGTATCACTTGTAAAATAAAGTAGTGCTTTCTTAAAATTAGCTTAATCTAAGATACTGGTGTGCTATCTTATAAGTGTTGTTAGAAGTTTGTAGCAAGAATCCCAGGGTGGGAGTTGTACATTTTCTGACAATTAGTGGATCAATCTCTTGTGGTGTGCAAGAGGACTGGATGTACCCGTGGTTATAAGGGGAACCAGGATAAATCTTAAGTGTTCATTTATTTACTGCACTTTATTATTGGTAGACACTTTATTAAACTCAGAAAATTCAACTACCATATCACTAAAAACACAAAATTTTACTAACACCTAATTCACCCCTCCTCTTAGATGTACTTCTGTACTTACATATAAGTCAGCCATTGTACACACTATAGATAACAAAGAGACAAACTTTTAAGTTTAAAAAAAAACTAAAGGACAAATTACAACTACAAATAAAAGTTCAGCAAAAGAACAAATGAAAACAAATATAAGCTAAAATCATGAATGCATCAGATGTGTAGAAGAAACGTAGAAAGCAACTAAACAGATAAAAAACTCTGTAAATACTTATCAAATTAGAGGAATTTGAACGAATATTGGGTTACCCCCTAGAGAAAGGAAATCCTTATCAATATATTGGGCAACCACCGAGTTTGGATGCAATATCTGAAATATAGAAAATCGACATAAGAGAGTTGACCAGTACAAAAGAGGAAAAAGGAGCCATTCATGGCTTTTCAAGAAAATATCTAGAGCAAAAATGCTAGGACTTAGCTGTTAAAAAAGTATGGAGTATTTTTATAGATGTATTGGCTCTTATTACATATGGTATTATTTTATTTCCAAACCTTAATAATTTTGTAGATTTTGCTGCCATCAATGTCTTCTTAGCTTTTAACAAACATAATCAAAATCCATTTCCCGCAATTCTTGTTGATGTATACTACTCTCTACATATGCGACATGAGAAGAAAGGGGGAACAATTTTGTGTTGTGCTCTAGTGTTGTATACCTATATCATGTCTCATATGTTCAAGAGAGGGTATCATGTTGGAATTAAAAATAATCGTGAATGGGCTCAGAGTATAGCTAGCCTTACCTGGGACATAATTTCATGGTATCATAGAGAACAAGGGGTGGAGGAAGTAATATGTCAATGCGGAGATTTCCCAAATGTTCCTCTCGTGGGAACCAAATGATGTATTAATTACAATTCGGCGGTAGCTTTGAGACAACTTGGCTATCCTATGATGGAAAAACCAGATGATAAGTCGTTGGAAGCTTTTGTTTTGCACAATACGGGTACAGTAGACCCATTGATGTTGCGAAGGATAAGTCGAGCTTGGAAAATGATCATTAGAAAAGGAAAAGTACTTGGATGCATAAGTTGCAGCACAAAAGAGCCCTATCAACAAAGGGTAAAAAATACAGTCCAAGAAATCAAGTTGCCTTTCCATAGTACACCCTCGAGTGGTCAGGAAATATTTGAACCTACCCTTGCTAACAATGAAGAAATTGAAGAATTACTCTCAAAACATCAAGATACACTAAGAACAGAAATGGAGAATTCTTGTGAGTTGAAGAATTACATTAATTACCAAGAAAAGATCTATAATGACCTAAATGAAGAAACTATATATTGGGAGGATTGGTTTATGATGTTGCTAGGTCAATTAAAGAATCAAGAGATCTATAAAGAGCTGAAAGATAAAGGAAGACATTGGAAAAACTGCTTTTCAAAATTGGCAATGCTAGCTAATCAAGCAATCATAAAAATTCCAAAGCATATAAGAGAGATTGATGCAGTAATGCATTCGGTAAATACTCCATTCAAAGTCTACAAGTTCGTTGAATATTGCAAAAATTTGGTAGAAGAATTGAAGGAGAAGATTTGTTGTCCTATTAAAAGAGAAGATTGAAATCCCATAGTCAATGTAGCTTTAAATTTAAACATGACGTACTCTTTTTCTTATCAATGACAGGTTTTCTATTTTGATTTCCAATCCTCATATTATCTTCACTAATAGCTTGCTCTTGTTATTACCTAAGGCGTATGATTCCCCACTATCCAACTATCATAATTAACTAATTTATTTCATTTCCCTCACATTCATATTTTAATACTCATAGAAATTTTATTTATTTATTTTTTAAAATATAAAAAAAACAGAAAAAATCAATAAATTTGTTTCCCCGACACCCTTATCGGACGCGCGCGAATTCCAAGATCATGGATGAACTCGAGCAAAACCAAGAAGTGATAAGAGGAGATGTCAACCAACTAAAGGAAAAGGTCGGTCGAATCTTGGAAGCCATACAAGCTTTGGCAAGGAAGGATAATATAGATAGGGATCCTCCAATTGTAATTGAAGAACACCAAACTACTCCTTCTCACCCACTGGGTTTTACCCCGACTAACCAACAATTATGCATAGTAGCTATGCAATTTCCTACATATGGTAATTATACTCTGCATGTAGTCATCAACCCCATGGACAATAACCAGAACCACTCAACTGCCAACCCTCAAAACCTAAACCAATCACAAATCCCACCTCATTTGAGCTATGTGTCACCCCAAAACACTACACCCTCAGAAAATATTCCATATAGTGTACCTCAAGTACCCCATTTTGATGATAATAGGAATTAACAACAACCTCACATTGGGATGATACACAATCGAAAGAGAAATTTCATGTTTTAGAAGAGCGAATAAAAGCAATTGAGGGGCATAATGTTTATGGTCTCGAAGCTTTCTATATGTGTTTGGTTCCCGATGTGACTATCCCTCCAAAATTCAAGGTTCCCGAGTTTGAAAAATGCAAAGGCACTACATGTACTTAAAATCATCTGACTGTGTATTGCAGGAAAATGGCTTCTCATGCTCATAACGACAAACTTCTCATTCACTTTTTCCAAGATAGTTTGAGTAGGGCATCGATAAGTTGGTATATGCATCTTGAGCAAAATAATATTCGTTCGTGGAAAGACTTGGCTGATTCCTTCTTGAGGCAATATAGGTACAACATTTACATAGCTCCTGATAGGATGCAATTGCAAAATTCATTGAAAAAGGACAATGAAACATTCAAAGAATATGCACAACAGTGGAGAGAAGTGGCATCACAAGTAGAACCTCCATTTTCTAAAAGAGAAATGGTTGGTATGTTTATGGATACTCTTCAGTTGCCTTTTTGTGATAAGATGATTGGGAGTATGTCATCAAAATTTTATGACCTGGTCATGATAGGAGAAAGAATAGAAAGTGGGATGAGTTGTGGCAAGATTGTATGTGTAGCAAGTGGCATGAAGAGACCCCAAACAACCTTCACAAAAAAGAAAGAAGGGGATGTTAATGTTGTAATCGCAAATCCAAGGGTTTCTTATTCTCCAGCTATAAATTCTTATCTACCTCCAAATTTTCAGCCTCTAATGCCCCAAATTCCCTATATTCCTTATCAATATGTGGCTGCGACTTCACAAGCTCCATACCCGCAATATCATCCTTCAAGGCCACCTTTTTATCAACTACCTAAGGTCCACCACCTGTCACGTTTTCCCAACAAAACCCATGGAACCAAAATCCAATTCCAAATCACTACAAACCACTAATTAACCGAGAGAAGAAGATAACTCGTTTTGACCCGATTCCTGTAACATACAGTCAATTGTTGCCTCACCTACTCTAGAATTCAATGGTAGTCATGAGGCCAATGAAACCTTTGGAACCACCATTCCCGAAATGGTATAACCCTAACACCAAATGTGAATACCATGTAGGAGCCGTAGAACTTTTCGTCGAAGACTGTCAAGCCCTAAAATCTAAAGCGCAAGAACTGATTAATGCAAAATGGCTTACCTTCAATGAAGATGGTCCCAACGTAGGGAATAATCCTTTGTTGGGTCACGGAGATACCACTGTCAATCTCATTGAAGAAGAGATAGACCAATATACAAAAGATGATCATGTATTGACCATAGAGCAATGCATGGAAAATGATAGATCTTTTCAAAGACAATTAGAAATCCTCTATAGAAAAGAGAATCCTAAGGCAAATCATAGTGGAAAAAATGCAATAATTTTCCAAGCACCAACCTCTTTTCCTTATGAAAATAATAGGGTGGTACCATGGAGTTATGAAGTCACATCCCATTTAGTCAACCACCAGTTAGGCGATAGCTCTAAACATCAAGGTACTGATGTCACCAATATTTCAAGGATTGGTGGGATGACCCAGAGTGGTCGATTATACGCTCCTGAACAACTTAGGAAAAAGGAGGGTCGTGGAGAAAAAGGGAAAGAAGTTGTGTATCATGTCATATCTCTATGAGGTGTTATGATCATATTCTTGCATGAGTGCTAGTTGATAATGGTTCATCGTTAAATGTCATGCCAAAATCAACACTATCAAAACTATTTGTTGATGGGGCTTGTTTGAAGTCGAGTGTTATGGTGGTGAAAGCGTTTGACAAATCCAGAAGACAAGTTGTTGGTGAGATTGACCTGTCGATTCAAATTGGACCCCATAACTTTGGAATAACCTTCCAAGTGATGGATATTGTAACATCCCGCTTTTTCGAGACATTAACTACCGAAATTCTAAACGTAAAATTAGAAATTCTTTTTTATTTATTTATGATTATCTTAAATACTAATTTACTTTAAAATCATTTAATAACTATTTTAATTATATTTCAAAAAATAATGAATTAGAGTATTTGCAATTACTAAAAGTAAATTTAATATATTAAACAAAAGAAACTCCTAGAGTCAAAACTCTCGACGTTTTACTACCCAAACATAAATCCTAGTTGGTCATAAACTTTGAACTTGTGGAAAACTCACCAAACAAGTCTAACACCGATACAGAAGTATCTCAGAGCCTTCAACTGTATGCTATTGTACTTTCTCGCATTTCTCCTATTGAGTTGATCGTGATATTATTCGCTCAAATAACACTATGTGTGACATCCTGTCAAATGTAGGGGTCATCTCCAAATAACAATCACAGAGCAAATATTCATGCATATATAGTTGTTATAGCAAAATATAAATAAATCATTTACTTCATTTAATAGTTAAAATCATAATGCACCAAAGATACAATAACAATTAAAAGATAATAGTACAATGTTTACGTAATTAATAACATTAATTCACCCAGACGACAACCAGGAGGTACGAAAATACAAATATAATATTATGATATCTATATAATTAATAATATTAATTAATTCTTACAAACGACTAAAAGGTATAATAAAAATATAACAGTAAGATATATACATCATTACTAACATTAATTCACCCAAACGACTAAGAGGTAAAGAAATAATAACAATATAACAGTACAATATCACATGTTAATTCACTCCAAACTACCAGCAGGTACAATAGTGATATCAGTATAATGTATGGATAATTAATAACATTGTTCCACAACAACCAGGGTACAATTATATACAAATTTATCAGTATAATATCTACATCATTACTAACATTCATTATTAATATTGTTTCATCCAAACAAACAGATACAATCATATACAAATTTATCAATATAATATCTACATCATCAATAACATTGTTTCAACTAAACGATCAAGAGGTACAATGTATCATTTACCTTTATAAAGCATTAATCACACTTTAATCAATGCATACCCAAACAGACCTTATTACTTAATTTATATGTCAATGTAAATGCATACCCAAACAGACCTTATTACTTAATCTATATGCCAATGTAATGATTCCGAAATATCGCATCCCCCATAAGGGCTTCGTGGGTCCTTCCAAGCAACACCACTAAATCAAAATCCACGCAAGGATTTATGGGCTCCAACCAATTATGGACGCGCCACACAAATTGGGCCAACCAATTATGGATGCGCCACACAACTTGGGCCAACCAATTATGGACGCACAACCATGAACGCATGAATGTAGACACTTTTGTCAGTAACAATATAGATCACTCAACTAGAGCGTCCAAAATCATTCAACCTTGTTCTAAACCAACCTTGTATAACCACAACAAGCACAACTATTATAACAACGTATCACAAAACATTCATTTTCCACAATTTAAACATGTTAAACACAACCATTATTAATATTCATTTTGAAGATAACTAATACACAATACATTTATATCACATATAATTCAAATAGAAAAGCGAATGGAGTGATACCCTCACCATTACTAAAGTTGTATTTAGAATTATGCTTCACAAACTCTTATCTCACTCATTTCACACATGCTGTTGTGCGAGCACGGTTTCTCCCTCTCTGAACGTTGTTTCGCCGATCTAACCGTTGAAAATGTGGATCTGAATGTTGTGAACCTGGTGTCCAAAAATCAGCCCGATCCAACTGTTAACGAATGTGCAATCGATGTTTTTCTGATACTGATTTAACAAATTCGGGAATAGAGTTACTCCTCTCTTTTCTCTTTTGCAGGTTGCCTTTTCTATCAAAATGGTCTCCCTCTTCTTCTCTCCTAAACCATTTTCTCTATATCGCATAATGTTTTTTAATGGAAGGCGTCCATTTTGTTTTATTCATTTTTATGGGTAAGGTGATATTAAGTGGAGAACGTGATATTAAATGGGTAAAATGGAGAACGTAGTATTAAATGAGGGGGAAATTGGGGAACGTAGTACTAAATGGGAAACGTGATATTAAATGGGGAAAGTGTGGAATGTGATATTAAGTGGGAAAAGTGGAGAATGTTAAGCTAGGAGTGGGAACGTTAAGCCGAAAATGGGGAACGTGACATTTCCACCTAAGCCATAAAATTTATTTTTAACGGTTGACGAATGATGCTTTTTTTTTTATTATTATTATTATTATTATTATTATTATTAATTAAAATAATATCATCAACAATTATTTCTACTCCTAATAAAGTAAAATATAAAAATAAAAATAAAATGACTAGGTGTTACATTCCACATACCTTAGATAGTTTCGTCCTCGAAACTCTGATGAATAAAAATTCGGGTCTTACAGATATTAAGCTGGCATACAGTTACCTTTTAGGGAGACCGCGGATTCACACTGCTGGAGCAGTGACATCAGCTCTCCATCAAAAGATAAAGTTTATAGTGAATAATAAATTGGTGATAATATCTGGGGAAGAAGATATGATAGTGAGTCATCTATCTTCTACGGGCTACATTGAAGATAAAAAGGAAGCCATAGAGACTTCCTTCCAAGCATTAGAAATCGCCAATGTTGTTTTCATGGGTGAAGGATTTCATTTAAAAGAACCAAAAGTATCTACCACATCATTGAAGTCTACAAAATCCATGTTGGAAGGAGGAGCTTTTGTTAAATTCGAGAAATTGATAGAAATACTAGAAAAGAAGGATAAGTACGAGTTGGGATATGTACCTACCAAAGTTGATCAAGAGAGTGTCGTAAAAGAAAAATGAGAAAGCAAGCTAGCTCGTTGGGAAAATGGGTATCAAATTCACAAAAGATCCCTATTTGTGACATTCATCAAACCTTTCAAAGTGCCAGAATAATATATGATGATTAAGTGGCTGTTGTGGAAGAGGATCATGTTGATGATGATACCCTCAAATTGGTGTACCCTTGTCCTCCAAACACCAATCTCAACAATTGGACTATCATCGTGTTTCCTGTGTTTGTTAATTCATGTTCAAAGTAATTATGTATTTTAACTCCTTTTGCTCTGCCCAAGGCTATAAGGATAACTGATAGGGCACATGTATTTTAATTTTGTATATCAATAAATGCTTTTTTGAATTCTCCAGTAGTTTTTGTTTTTCACTTTTCTTTTTTAAGCAATCTTTATTCATATTATTTTTTTTTCCTTTTTCTTCTTAATTTAAACAATGTAGATTCGAAAATGAATATGTTGAAAATAGCAGCGCTATGACCCTTTCTTGTAATTTTGAACACCCAATTAATCATGCTGATGAGGATTGCGAAGATAATTGTGAGCCTCCCCCGGAACTAGAAAGGTTAATTGAACAAGAAGCTAAGATAATCCAACCCTATCAAGAACCTCTTGAGGTGATCAATTTAGGGACTAATCATGATAAGAAATAAATTAAAATTGGTATGTCTATGTAAGAAAGTGAATGAGAAAAGTTGGTTAAACTTTTATTTGATTATGTGGATGTCTTGGCATGGTCATATCAGAATATGCTTGGGATAAATACTAATATAGTTGAACACAAGCTACCACTCAAGCCTGAATGTGCTCTAATGAAACAAAAATTGAAGAGGATGAGGCCTGATATGTCACTTAAAATTAGAGAAGAGGTCAAAAAACAATTTGATGCTGGTTTCTTAGTAGTGGCAAAATATCCTCAATGGGTTGCTAATATTGTTCCAGTTCCAAAGAAAGATGGAAAGGTTCGAATATGTGTTGATTATCGGGATTTAAATAAAGCTAGTCCAAAAGACGATTTTCCTTTGCCTCACATTGATGTCTTAGTAGATAGCACTGCTCAATAATTCTTTTCTCCTTCATGGACGGTTTCTCAGGGTATAAACAAATCAAGATGGCTACCGAAGATATGGAGAAACTACATTCATAACACAATAGGGGACTTTCTATTATAAAGTGATGCCATTTGGATTGAAGAATTCTGGGACAACCTACCAAAGAGCAATGGGAACTTTGTTTCATGACATGATGCATAAAGAAATAGAGGTTTATTTGGACGATATGATTGCAAAATCTCGAACAGAAGAAGACCATGTCGTTAACCTTCAAAAGTTGTTTGTGCAACCAAGGAAGTTCAAAATCCATTTAAACCTTGCTAAATGCAGGTGTAAGATCAAGCAACTTACTTGGGTTTATCGTTAGTTAAAAAGGGATAGAAGTGGATCCGGATAAAGTACGAGCAATACAAGAAATGCCCGCTCCACGCACGAAAAAAGAAGTTCATGGCTTTATAGACATATTGAATTACATTGTCAGATTCATATCACATTTCACCGCTACATGCGAGCCAATTTTCAAGTTGTTGCACAAAGACCAAAAGGTTGAATGGAATGAAAATTGTTATAATATGTTATCTTTTAACCTAGAAATGATTTCCACAAGTTACCTTTCAATCTTTACAGAGGATTTTTATAGATTACCTTTTCATCATAAAAGGATTTTTACAATTTACTCAAAACTATATTCAATGCAATAATTTTGAGTTACAAAGTGATGATTAAAAGAGTTTGGAGAATCTGAGTGTATTCAACCCTTGTTTGAGTTTATATTCTTGGCAAAGGATTTAGTAGAATGATTCTTAAATCTAGATGAAACGGAACTGAACATTTTCTTTTGATTGAAGAGCTTATGATATTTCGAGTATGATAGTATAAATGATAGATTGCTTTGCACTTGAAGCTCTTGCCATATCCTTTATCTTGAGGTTCCTTTTATAGGTTTCAAGAAGGCTTATGACATCTCATATAGCCTTTGAAGAGGATTCAGTTGTCTTGTGTCAGTTTAAATGGATAAGTGTTGTCTAAAAGCATGAATGTTATTGCAAAACCACAATGTTCTTCGTTGCTTTTTTGAGAGATGCCGAGGTTAAGTTTCTTTGATAGTTGTCTTGAAGTATTGCTTCGTTTTCTATCATATGTTCAGGTTGCTCAATGATGTAGTTGTAGTGTCCAATGGAGCTTGTCACTATTGTACTGGTTACTTGCTCAAATTGGAGAATGATCTTGCTTGTTTGATTATGATGCATAGCTTTTTCCTTTGTTCTTTGGAATGATTCTTTTACTGATACGATCTTTGTATACTTCTGGTAGCTTTGTAGAGAATGATTGAATACACCAAAAACAACCTTTATCTTATTCTTGGTTTTTTAGATAACTAAGGACTGTGAAGAACGAACTTCGTTTTTCCAGAATTCTATTAGAATGTTTTTCGTTTATTTGAATGAACTTGAATCTTCTATTATGAACTTGTGTTGATATGTTTAATACATATATTTGATTACTACACTAAAAAACACATGATAAATAACAAAACATTTAGAATCATAATTAGAAGTCTTAATTAACTTTTATTTGATTATCATCAAAATATTAATTTGGGATTTTGTCTCAACATAAGCCACAACATATAATTCTCTGTTGGTATAGGGTGTCCATGTATCATTTGGCTTGTAAGACAATGATTTTTGGTTTTTGTGCCAAAATTGAATCCATGCAACATACATACCTTTCCCTTTTTCTAGGTGATTCCCTCTCATATCTTGATAGTGAACCGTATCAATATTTTCAAGATCATTTGGTATTTCCTACAAAAGTCCAAACTGCTATTTAACTCTGTCTGTTTGATGTCATTCTACAAATGTTTCTTGTGGTATGACAATTTTAAGACCCCTATAAGGCACCCACATGAACTAGAGAAAATAAAAGACATGTTAGTAAAGCGACACAATTATAAGTAGTATAAGTTTTGTTGAAGAGTGATATTTTTATCCAGATATTGTTGCATGTGATCAACCTTTGATCTATAACTAACAAAGTCCCCGTATAGAGTTCCATAATAGATTAGTCCCCTGCCAACTCATCTAGTAAAAAAAATATAAAACTATTATTTAGCAAGTGTATCATACTTAGTATGAGTCGTTAAACTTAATATCAAAAAGGATGGTGGATGTTATTTATCGATACCCTACAATTGTTGCGCAAGTACATGTTCGATATGAGTCTTTAAATCTTATAGGAGATGACGATGTGAAAATGAGGCTTGACATGTTTAACACATGTAAATGCCTTGGTATTTCAACAATTGAAGTTTACACAGGTTGGTAGATGCTCCTAGGGACGACACCCAAGTAGTGTCACCATATATTGAGCCAACACCCTCTTCATATCTTAACTCCATACCCTTTTATTGAAACACATTTCCATCATCACTTGATACCCTCTTTGTCAGCACATCCCCCATCAGAATCCACACATGGTATTGAGCTTAACACACCATTATGTTTGAACAAATCATATGATGATGGTTTATTATTGGAAAGGTTGATGCCCACAATGAATAAGCTGGTGATTTCAGTGAGAATGAGGATGAAATTTCTACTCAACATGTTGTCGATGACGATGATGAATTGGAACCAATGGTAAAAGGTCCATCTATTACCATTTATTTCTCTAGCCCTTCCTCACACTTTTGCAACGTGGCCTTCGACGACATCGATTATGTCGAGGATGAATTTATCCACTCTATATCCAATAACCAATCTTATCTTGTTCCAAACCTTAGCAACCTCCAAGTCAGAATGATATTTCCCACAAAAGATGTGGCAATACAGTACATAATAGAATATCATCTACATAATTCTACGAATTTCGAATAACACATTATAATACCACTAGATAATTGTCCTTTGTAAAAAAAATTTGTATGCAGAGGTCTAGAATCTTGAATGGAGAGAAATCGGACACATGGAAGATCACAAAATTAGAAGGCCTGCACATAAGTTCATCAACGGTGGTTTCACAAAATCACTGAAAACTGTTGTCGACTATTATTTGTGAAAACATCCTACAAATGGTAAAGGTAGATCCCACAATATTAGTTTTAATGTTGATTGCACATATATGAGCACAATACACATATACCACATTTTACAAAAAGGCATGGATTGCAAAACAAAAGTCTATAGAGAGAATATACGAGCATTGAGAGGAATCATACAAGGAGCTTCCAAGGTGGATGATTGCGTTTAAACATTATCTTACATACATTGTTACTGATATAGAAGTGTGACCCTTTATTTAGGATGACCAAGTAGTTCCTGGAAAAATTATCTTCTATCACTTTTTCTGAAGTTTCCAACCATGCATCAAGCAATCGTCTTGTAGGGACATTTGAGGTCAACCTCGATAAACGATGGTGTGATTATGGTGAAATTTAAGCATTACACTACTCGTGTTCACATATCATCACCGCTTGTTTGTTTGTTTGTTCATCGTGACTACATGGCATATGTTTCTTCCAAATACACATTGCAATGTATTTTCGACACTTACAAGGAAGAGTTCCAAGCAACTCTTCTTCGTCATACTGGGCCAAATACAATGGGATTAAATTGTGCCACAATTTAGCCATACTAAGAGATCCAAAAGTTCGTTCACAATCTACTCACATTTATATTGAAATGGATCAAAGGAGAGGAGTACACATCCCAATTAGGGATGGGAATAAGTTAGGCCGTCCGTAGGGGCCTATGGCCTGGCCTGACCTACTTAATAAAAAGGCTAGGCTCAGGCTGTTTTTAAAGCCTATTTATTTAAATAGGTCAAGCTCAGGCTTATAAAAAAGCCTATTAGGCCTGACAGGCCGACCTATATATATATTTATTATTTATTAATATTATTTTTTATTATTATATTAATAATATTATTTCTATTTTAAATTCTATCAATTAGGCAATTACTTAGTAATCATTCCATATTCAGTAGTCGTTCCATATTCGGTAGCAGTTCTATATTTGATAGTAATTTCATATTCGGTAACCGTTCAATTAGTCAATCACTCAATAGTTGTTCCTTATTTTTTTAAGAGGTAATAATAGTTGTGTTTAAAAAGGCTTTTAAAAAGCCTTACAAGCCAGACCAAACTATTAAAAAGGTCAGGTCAGGCCGAAAAAAAAGTCTATAATAGGCCATAGGCCAGACTTAGGCCGAAAAATTAAATTGTAGGCCAGGCTCAGGCCTTTCAAAGCCTGACCTGACCTGGCCTATTCCCACCCTTAATCCCAATAGACGTGGTTTGTGTCGGAATAATGAACATAACAAGAATAAATGTTCTTACCTTGATGGAAATTAATTCATTGTTATTAAATTGACGTTTCTTTTATTTTAACTCATTTTTTTATTTGTATTTGTATTTTTAATGTTTAATCAAATATAGTAATTTTAATGGTCTCTAATTATATCATTAATTACTTTTACAGGTTCCATTTTATTTAACTTTTTTAATAATTACTTAATTATAATAAAAGTAAAATTGACTTAAATAATTATTAAAACAATAATTATTAAAAAAATAATTAACTTTGCTTTTAATTTGAAAACAACTATTTTAAGCAAAGTGATAATGAATTAAACTTACTATATTTATTTAATTAATTTGGGTTGAATAATGAAAATTTATTTTAACTAACTAAAGTTACATAAAATAAAAAATAAAATAATTAAGTAAGTAAAATAAAACAATTACCATACTGATTTTCCACCTTTATATATTTTTCAAAAAAATCCTTAAGAAATCGGTATTTCATAAACCAATTTCTCACTTATAAAAAATAAAACTTAAAATAAACCTTTAAAAGCATTTTTCTTGGCCTCTAGTGCAAACTAACAAAGCCTCCTTTATGGGGAAGATCCCACCAAGTTGCTTTTCAAACTAACTATCCTTAGTCCAACAAAATTAGAATCACAACGTCATAGTGTTAAATTATTATCCGCAATTGCAATTATGGTCATAATACTGTAGATTTTAAAGTATTTGCAAATGCATTATCATTTTAATTGCAACTATATTTACTCACATGTTTCCACATTATAAAAATTTGCATAATTGTTTGGATCGTTTTAATATTTTTGGAGACTCTATTCAAATTTAAATATTAAGTTTTTAAAATGACAATACATTAACATCAAAATTCAAAATTATAATATTTGATGATAGGTGACGGCACCTCATAGAGTGCAACCACTGTCGCAAATTCAATAGTAGAAAATTTATTATTTGACTATTTATTCCGTACATAATGTGTAAATATAAAATTTTAAAATGTATACAAAATTAAATATATTAATATAATTTTTTAAATATAAAAAAATTAAAATCCTTCTTAATGGGAGACAATAGGTCAATATTTTGATTGTACTGTGTGGACGACCATAATAATCACAATCACAATTTAATATAATATTCTATAATTATATTGTTTCTAAAATCAGCATTGAATGAGCCATCAAGGCTAAATGGAAAAAGCCATAATGCAATTAATTTTAAAAAAGTATAAGCGAAATAACATATTCAAAGCTAGGGAACACAAAATCATAAGACTCGTGAAAAGTGAAAACCACATGGCACCACGGAGGAAAAGAGAGAAATTGAACCAAGTTTTTCGGTGAAGGAGAATGAGAATTACTAATAGGGAAAATAAGAACATAAAATTATTATTTTTTGTTAAATGTTAATCATTATTTTAGTTGCCGAATGTTCAAGGCTATCGTTTTAGTTCTTCTCTAAGACAAGCATTTAAATTAATCTCTAACTTATTTAAATATATATCAATTTGTTGTAATAGATGATTATTTTATATTTAATGTGTCACTTTCTCTCTCTTTCACAAGTATATCTAATTAAACAGAATCCAAAATGACAATAAATTAAAAGAAATAGAAAATTAGTAACTTCATATTAAACAAGTGTAAGCGAAGGTTTAAGGTTCAAAGATCTAATTGGAGTTGGATTAGAGTTAAACCAACATTAATTAAATGTTATATTTGTAGTGATTATTAATAAATTAAATAAAAAATATATTAAATATTTATAATTTTGTAATATTAAAACCTAGTATTGTATAAAAAAAATATACACAATTGCTCATGGGGTCTCTTAACATAAGATCAAATATCATACTTTAGTTTTT
>JBBPBS010000693.1:5257249-5305598 GCA_037974835.1 Cicer judaicum
TATTTAATTTTATTACAAAAAGTTAAAAAATAAAAATATGAGTTTATTTGAAAATTTGAGTTATAAATTTGATAAATTTTAATAAAAAAATAATAAAATTGTTGATATTTTAAAATATAAAAAGATTAAATTATTTCTTTAAAATTAAATAAATAATTAAATTAAAAAAAATTAAATTATTATTTAAAATTAAATTAAAATACCACATGAGCAATTATAAAATAAATAAATAAATCTAACCTAATTTATTAGTCTATTTCTAAGTTTCAAGCTAAAAAAAATTAAAAATTAATCAATCTTTCACAACTTCCAACAAAATACACTTTGTCATGTTCGAATTTTTCAATTAAGAGCTGTATGTATTTTCTTTAAATAAAAGAACTTTATACAGTTTCCATTTTCCAATGTCAATTTTTTATGTATCCCTATCGTAGTAATACTATCAAGTCTCAGAGTCTTGTTACTCCCGCGCTTCCATTTTCCAATGTCATCTTTCAGGCTTTCTCTCCCTCTTCTTGGTTACGTTGATTTGTTTCTTTTTTCAAAAAAACGCATAAATGCGGTAAGATCAGCAAAACCGGCCGAACTTCTTATTTTTCTTGGTTTTTCACCAATTCTGTGGTTTTTTACTTACTCTTTCTTCTTTTTTCAATCACAGTTTTCTTATTAAATTGTATACAAGATCGAATCCGATAATATTCTATAATATTTTTCGTTCTTCTATTATTTATTAAAAAAAATTTTGAATGATAAAATGTAAAAATATTGTACAAAAAATTTGATGAAATGAAATTTTCAGAAGTTATTTTTTAATATTTTTCGGTTAAGATAATTATTTTAAAAGTTTTAAAAATAAAATTTTTAATATTTAAAAATAGGTACCGGAACGAAATTTCCAAAAAGAGAATTTTAGAAAAAAAAATTATTATTTTTGAATTTATTTCAGTTATTATTATATACTTAAGTGTATGTTAGTAAGTTAAATGATATAAATTTTAAATGATAAGGTATAAGTTTAATTGTGGGGCAAAATTAAATTTTGTCGGTTTTGATACGTAGTGATTTTAAGTACAAAATGGACCAAATTGAGTTTAGGTTTTCCAGTTTTACTTTAAAAAAAAATGTGTTTTATCAATAAAATTATATTCCAAATTAAAATTTAAAATACGAAAGAACTTCATAAGAGTTATATATGGGGATATTTTTTATTTATATTATTTTTTTAATTTAAAATTTTCTATTATACACTACATTAAAATGTCATATTTTGTAGACCTTTGAGATTGTAAGGTGGAGATGCTGCCGCTTGAAATATCTTTTTCCTCCATAGTAGCATTATAGATATGCGATCATTTATTGTTTTTTTTTTTGTTTAGAATAACTAATTTATTTTTAATTTCATAAATAAAAAATAATAAAAAATAAAATAAATTATATTAATAAAATCAAATAAAGTATAACTAATAAAAAATATATATATCAAAATTAATATGATTGAGTAGATGTGTCAAAATAAATAATATACTATGCTATTTTAATCATTCTCTCCTAATTTATGATCGTCTATTTTAAATAAATTAACAATTTTATTATCAATATAATTTAATTTTTTAATTATTTTTTATTTATTAAATTATAATTAATTTTTTTTTATAAAATAAATAAATATATGACAATAGATGATCGCAACTAGAACAT
Organism: Cicer judaicum; assembly: GCA_037974835.1. Taxonomy (NCBI): domain Eukaryota; kingdom Viridiplantae; phylum Streptophyta; class Magnoliopsida; order Fabales; family Fabaceae; genus Cicer; species Cicer judaicum. Next base: position 5,258,948 of record JBBPBS010000693.1, read on the forward strand.
TTTAGAGTTTTGATTATAAAGGAATATAAAACTAAAAATCCATATTTCCATCACTATATTTTTAAGAAAATTATAATGTCGCCAGCTAATTCATTTTATTTAGATACAATATATGATAATTTAATATTTTTTTCCTTAGATTTGTATGTTAATTTAATAAATAGGAAAATGCTAGATGGAATAACAAGAATTTCGTGAAAATCACACGAATGATTTGGTTAGCAGCCACTTACATTTTTTCTACTAATATCTCACTATTTTTTCGATCAATTATTTTATACAACCAAATTCAGAGATACACATATGAGAAACACAGCAAAACTAAGCCATAACATTACAAATTCCCAATTTTTGATCAATAGGTAAATCCCAACACCAAGAATAACCATACAACGGCATATCAATTGCAATTTAAGTCCATCAAATACATTAATCCATATTTTCTTGCAATATAAAATTTTATAGCGTAATTATAACTCCACCTACAATTTAAAACCATGAACAAAGTGATTGCATGCTATGGTTGCAGATACGCTATTGTAACATGTGAGTGAAATAGTTTGATCCGTTTCATTTTAATTTACTTTTAATAAAATAACTCGAATTATGACTTAGTAAAGTAATGAGCTTTTGCCTAAAAAAATAACTAACATCTAAGTGCGTGTTTATCGGTTACCCACGGTTTTCGTGATAATTCGTGACTATAGTATTCTTACAATATAGCAGTTCTCTGATATATATTAGAAAAAGTTCGTTTAAATCCCACAACTGATGTAGAATATAGAGAATTAGCATTTAATACTCGGATTTTGTCTTTTTTTTTTTCTTCGTTTCATTTGATCCAATATTCTACGGCAGAGTTGATTTCATAATTTAATATTTGGAAGATCCAATATTCTACGGCAGAGTTGATTTCATAATTTAATATTTGGAAGAAAAAAAAAATCTTTGACTTAATTATACTTTTGGTCCCCCTATTATAGATGAAAATTGAAAGTAGTCCTCCCATTTTGTTTGTCTCCAGTTTTAGTCCCAAACAGAATTTGAGGTCAAATCATGACGAGTTGTCAAACAGAATTTGAGGTCAAATCATGACGAGTTGTCATTTTTTTAATGACGTGTCAATAAATAAGTGACGTGACATACGCTTACGTGGAATAAACTTATTATTATATTAATTCTATTTAAAAATATAATTTTTATTTTCAAAAATCATTTTAATAATTGTGAAATATTTTTAAAAATATAATTAAATTGTTAAAATTAAAATAAATTAAAATAAAATGAAAGAACTCTAAAGCTCCAAATTTGTATGAACATGTTTCAAACTAAAACCCCAAATCTTTGAACCCTAAAACCCCAAATCGTGTAAAAAATAGTATTTGAAAAATTGATGTATCCGATCTAAACTTTAGACTAAATACATCAACTTTTCATATACTTTATATATATATATATATATATATTTTCCAAATAGAGTATTATTTTGAGATATTTAACATCTGAAAACATTTGATACAGGTTGAATGCTCTTTGAAGTTTGAAATCTAAATTTGATATCTAATACCCTTCTTGACAGACTTATTTTGTGTTTTATTTTCTGAGTATTTACAGAGCTACTACGAAGAGTTGGCCTTTAGGAGCATAGTTTTTGAGAGAAGACAACATTGAGAGATATGTATGCAGAATGATAACAAAAAGATGGTGCCAACCTCTATTGGAAGCTCTTCCTTCTTAAAGGATAAGGATCCTGGCACCGTCACTGATTCTAACAAAGCTTATGGCACCAAGCGACCCTTATCAGACTCCCCGGTAAACCACCATCTCCAACAATCTCTGATGATGAAGAAAACTTGGGGCTTTAGGGTTCTTTCATTTTATTTTAATATAATTTAATTTAATTTTAACAATTTAATTTTATTTTTAAAAATATTTCACAATTACTAAATATATTTTTTGAAAATAAAAATTATGTATGGGAACTAAAACTGGGGACAAACAAAATGGGGAGACTACTTTCAATTTTCACCTATAATAGGGGGATCAAAAGTGCAATTAAGTCAAAATCTTTCTATGCTACCGAGGTTATTGTGCGTTGATTTTGTGGTGAGAAAAATTAATTTTATGAAATTGATTATTATTACAAGTTAATTAATTGAATATAAATGTTTATATTTAGATACACTTAAAAATGAACTGAATTTTTTTTTTTCAAAAATTATATTTGAAATCAAAAGCTACAAGTATTAATTTTAATTTGAAATGAAAAAAATTAAAATCATTCCTAAGAACAAAATTAATTCATTTCGATAACTTTTAAATATGTCAAAATTAATTTTACGCTTTAGAATATATTTTATCTATTAAAAAAGTAAAATAAAAGATACTAAATGAACGTTTGGGTCTAAGTTGTGAACCTCAACATACACACAACTAGCCATGTCAAAAAAAACCCAACTATAAGGTTATTTTAATTTTTTTTATTAAATCTCTATTATTAGGTCCTCTATCAAAATAATTTTTTTAAAATTTCGATCTATTATTTCATGGAGTTTATTGGCCTCTAATAATTTGTTAATTTTCAAATTTTTTTCTTGAAATTTTTTTGATATTTATTTTATTCAAAAAAAATTAAAAAATATTTTTATTCTAAAAATTTTTTATGAGAAAAATAAAAAAAAATCTCAAAGAAAATTATAAATAACTTTTTATCAAAAAAAATTTATCCAAAAGAATATTGGAAATTTTTTACAGAAAAAAACTGAAAATTTTTTATAGAAAAAAATTGAAAATTTTTTATAGTAAAAAATCGAAATAAATTTACAGAAAAAAATCGAAAAAATTTTATCAATGGAAAAATTGAAAAACTTTAATTTTTTAAAATAAAAATCGATTCTTTTTTTAAAAAAGTGGACCTATAGACCCAATAAGCCCACAAAATTTTATGAGCTTTTAGTTTTGGGGCCTTATTTTTTGGGCCCATTTAAATTATTAATTTTTTTTGGCTCCTCCAACATGTGGGTTGAGACCAATAATTAGAGGACTTGTCAAATTGACCACTCTATACACAACTAATTGAAAGTCACTAGTTCTAGCTTCAACACAAACGCAAGACTTCATCGTAAAAATTACAATTTCCAAACTCACTTCACGTGCATGTTTGGTTTTACATTAAAATTGACAAAATCATAATAGCTCACCGTGATTTTATTAATATCACATTAAAACCAAACATACACTAAATTATTGTAGAAGATGAGTGCTCGCGAAACATAATATGAGAAAGAGGTATGTTCAAAAAGCTTACAAGTCAGTGAATCTTATAGTAGTTTATTAACTTCCACTCACTTATTTTTTAATAGACATTGATAAATTAAAACCAGAAATTTAACAAATAGAATGATCAAAATCATAAATGAGACAAAATATAAAAAACTAAGAATTATGTCTTTATAAAAATATAGTGACAAAACTTAAAAATCATTGCATTTAGAAAAATATATGTAACCATTTTATTTTATTTATTTTAGTTTTATTTTATTTTAAATTTTAAATACTAGATGAAATCATTGCATTTGCACCAAAGCAACAACTTAGCAATGCAAACTACTAGTAGTTGAAAGCGCTCGTGGTTGAAAAAAAATGCTTGTGCAAATTCGTTCAAATGGCCTTCTTGCCATTTAGCGTTGCCGTATATATCATTAGTTTAGTTAAATACAATATATATATTAAAAAAAATATAATTTATAATTTATGTCATGAGTATTTATTAAAATTTTAATATGCACCGATTGGATGAATAACCATATAGTTCAACTAGTGATCTACTAGTTCCACCAATGACTTATAATATAGTATCTTATGACTAGGTCAATTTGATAAACTTCTAATTATAAATCTCGACTCACATGTTAGAGGGATCAAAAAATTTTATAATTTAAAAGGCTTAGAAAAGCAAATTTTCAATACTAAAAGCTCTCTAAAATTTTGTAGGCCTCTCTAGGCCCACCTTTTTAAAAACAAATCAAATTTTTTTGAGAAATAATTTTTGAAATTTTTTCACCAATAAAAATTTTTCGATAAAAAGGATTTATAATTTTTTTTCAAATTTTTTTTTATTCCAGAATTTTTTTAATTGTGCAAAACAAATATTTTTTAATATTTTTTCAAAAAGAAAAAATCTCAGACTTAACAAAATATTGTAGAGCCTATAAGTCCCTTAAGCTCCATAAAATAATAAATCAGAGCTCTAAACAAATTATTTTGCCATGGAAGAGGACCTTGAAGTTGAGGGTTTTTTTCCAATTATAACTGTGACTTATGATATAGTATCTTAACGGGATTGATCACCAATATAAATTTAAAACTGTATGTATTTGTTTTCTTCATATCTCAAGAAAATAATGTCACCTAAAGTTATGTTGATGGTTTCAGATATGGTAAATAAATGATTATCTTAGCTGTTACTTTCTACATCCATTTTCTGAGCTTTCTTAATTTAAGTAGAAAGTAGATGATCAAGTATACTTGTTCTAGAACTTTCAACAACTTTCTCATCTAAGAAGTCATTCTATTTATGGCTACTCACATGGAAAATATCTGAAAATCGCCAAGAAAATATCTAATTAGTAAGCAAAACTAAACATAACAATATTAATATCACTTTAGAGGAATAAACAAAACAACTACCTTAACTTTTAATGCTAGCGGAGGGAAATCGAGTGAGTATTACTATGTGCAATGAGGGCATTGAATAAAAATATCCATACTACCCATTTCTTGAGAGGTAATCCACACATTAAAAGTTGGAATAATTGTGATGTAAAAAAAAGCTTTATCTTGCAATGCACAACAAAACTTGTCCATTCAATATATATATATATATATAAATGATGAAGTTTTAAACTTGTCCATTCAAGATAAAAAAGGATAGTTATATGCAACACTATGTCAAGAAACCATATACACAAATGATGAAATTTTTACCACTAAATAGATTATTGAGTACCATTACTTCAACCTAAATCCAAGCTTTGTAAATTTACTCAATTATTTTTTAACCAATACTTCATCAAGATTTGTAATTTAATCAATTTTACATAAAAAATTAAAGACTAACTAGAAATAATTTATACCTACATGATTAGAATCTTTTGTAGATCAAGTACCTAAAATTTGAGTAAAACATAAAGTTTTATACCAAACTCACTATGCTTAATGCTTCAAGGAAATTTTGAGCTATGAAGTGTTGTTCCTTGATGCATTTGTCCCCAAAGACTTCAAACTTGCAACATAGAGGGAATTAGAACCGTGTATCTACAAATGTGAACACAATCATATTGAATGGAAAAACACAAGCACAAAAGCTTATTAATTAGTTCATGAACATCAAAACAAACCATATTGAGTGTTAGGAAAACTTTTGCAGCCACTTTCTTCATACAACTTTTGAACTATGTTTTTAAACTAATTTTTGTATGTATTGTGATATATTATATAATATAAAATTTAAAACAAATTATAAGATTCAAGTAAAAGGGTGCTTACATAAAAGGCCAAGAATATGCTTAAACTTTCTAATCATTGCAAGTATAATATGTTATTGCCTACTGAATTAACACAAGAGGGGGGATTGAATTGTGTTTATCAAAGTTGATAATTTTTTGTTACTTTGAAGAAAGTTGGTTGGTTTTTATGAATTACTTAAATAAGAAGCAATCGAATTCAGAGGCAGAAAATAATGAAAGCATAAATTATTGGACACAAATGTATCCTAGTTCACCACTAACTTGACTAAATCCAGTCCCCTCATTCAGAAGACTTTAATCCAAAAATTCAAATACCTTGAATTACAAAAAACCTAACCCTCCAAGTCAGTCTTCCCAAATAGCCTGACAACCCCAAACTTTTAAGGAACTAACCACCTTGACGCTACAAGCCAAGTCTTCTCCTAACAACCTGAAAACCCGAGATTGAAGAAGGAACTAAACCACTATCAGGTTGGATATAAAAAATTGAAACTTTAAGTGTTTGTTTCTAACAAAAATGATAATAAAAATAACTCTCACACTCTAAGAAAATAACACTCATAAAATATTTCTAATTTGAATAAGTGCTTCTCTCTTTGAACTCTAAGATAGATTTGGAATTTTGAGCTTGAGTTCTTTTGCTATTTTAATCTTTTTAATGATTTTCTTCTTCAACCTTGAGTATCTATATATAGTTAAAATTTGGTTTTCAATTTAATCCTTGTTTAATTATGAATTGTATCTTGTTCAAATTGAGTTTGTAAATTCTTTAGATAGATTATGTTCCTATTTTGTTCAGATTATGTTTGTAAATTCTTTATTTTGATTCTGTTCATATTTTGTTGTAGATAAATCTTGATAAAATCTTCTTCAAATCTTGACCATATATTCTTTTCAACTTGGGTCAAATATATTACTATCATAAAATACTTTTCTTATCATCAAAACTCTAAGTATAAAATCAACTTGGTTCGAACTGTAACATAGTCCCACTATTTTTTTGTAACACTCCAACCATTGCCATTACACTTCGACCATTGCCTGACGACCTTCTCGCCCCCCTAACCTAGTGGAAATAACGAGTTTTTGCCTTCCGTGGGATTCGAGCCCAGTACCTTAGGGAAAAGTACCGCCTCCACACAGTCCCACTACCAGCTCAATTGGTAGTGGAACTGTGTGAAGGCGGTAATTATCCCCCAGGTACCGGACTCGAATCCCACGAAAGACAAAAACTCACTATTTCCACGCATGTAACGATAATGGCCGGGGTGTTACACGAACAATCTCCCCCTTTTTTTGTTTCCTTTTTATTCATCCTTTTTTTTTCGTTCATTCTTTTTTAATAACATGAATATAACATATTACAAGAAAATATAAAAACTAATGTAAAGCTAAACTGTTTTGAAGTTATCATAACATGAGTCACATATGAAAGGGTAAAGTTTAGGTTTGTCTTGATGAAGTCAAACCTATCTTCAAGTAGTGGTTTGGTGTCAGCCCATTGGTGTTTAGTGTTTACAAACTGAATGCTTAATACTCCTTTTTGAACAAAATCCCTAATAAAATGGTGTTTGATCTCTATGTGTTTAGCTCTAGAATGTAAGATAGAATTTTTGGTTAGAAAATGGAAGAAGTGTTATGACAATAGATGTGAATGTTGGAGTCTAGGATTTTATAGTCTTCAAGTTGATATTTCATCCAAAGTAGTTGATAAATGCACCCAGCTACTGAAATGTACTTAACCTCTACTGTTGATATTGCAACGTTGTTTTATCTCTTACTTGATCAAGATATTAAGTTGTCACCTAAAAAGGTGCAGTTGCCACTAGTGATCTTTCTATCAAGTTTATCCTCAACATAATCAGAATCACAATATCTACTCAATTGGTACATAGGAGATTTCTTGTAGAACAAGATAAGGTTGGTAGTGCCTTTTAGGTATCTAAGGATTTTCTTAACAACAGTTAAATGTGATTCCTTAGGGTCATCTTGAAATCTTGAATATACACATACACTAAACATGATGTCAGATCTAAAAGCGATAAGGTAAAGTAGGAATCCTATCATTCCTCTATAGGTTTTTTTGGTCAAATTTTTAGCTTGAATCATTTTTTTCAAGTGAACAAGTATGATGCATTGGTGTAGCCATATGTATGCAATCACTCATCTTAAACTTCTTGAGAAACTCTTTTGTATATTTAGTTTTATAGATGTATATACCTTTTTGACTTTGCTGAATTTGTATCCCTAAGAAGAACATAAGTTCTCCCATCATACTCATGTTAAATTCAAGCTACATCAATTTAGAAAGTTCTTGGCAAATAGTGTCATTAGTAGATCCAAAAATAATAAAAAATGTCATATGCTATTGATTTTCTAAAAGTGTGTTACCTACTTGTCCTCTTTCAAAGTTATTTTTAACCGATAAGTTACTAAGTCTATCATGTCATGCTCTAGGAGCTTGTTTTAGACCATACAAATATTTCCTAACTTTAAAAACATAATTTGAAAATTCAAAACTTTCAAAACTTGGGGGTTGTTTAACATAGACTTCTTCACTTATTTAACCATTTAGAAAAACACTTTTAACATCCATTTAAAATAATGTAATGTTATCACAATAAATATAATATCAGATAATAATTAAATTTTAAGAAAGATATAACCTATATGTCAACAATTTCAGTTTCACAACTTTTTTTTTCTTCTTTTGATTTTCATATTCTGAATTTGCATATTCTCTAATTAGAGGATCTGGATGAAGGGATTTGAATTACAATCCAAGTTTATAGTATTGATAAATTTGATTAAAGTGTTCAAAGGAAGCCTCTTAATTCTAATTGTTAATCTGATACTTTTGTATCAGGTTCCTCTAGTAATTTTGGAATTGATGGTAATTCTGATTCTCCTAGTAGTTCCAGTTTTGTTGATATGTGTGATTTCTCTGTCTGTTTTGATTTTATTGATATGTGTGATTTCTCTGCTAGTTTTGATTATGTTGGTACTCTTAAATTTTTATGATATTTCTAGTTCCTCATATGGTTTTGGTTATGATATGTATTGTGCTGACTAGTCTTTCTTCTACAAGAGTCAGTTGGCTTCTGGTTATTAAGTATTGGAAAATATAACTTTTTCCCTTAATATATTGCAAGCAACCATTTATCATGCACCATGGCTGGTGTTTCAATTTGGCTTCTTAGAACACCAACAACATAAATAATTTTATCCTTTGGTGCTCAAATCTGGTTGGGTCTTAGTTTGTTAGTTCTTAAAGGTTTCTTGTCTTTCCATGTGGTTAGCATATGACAAGATAATTTAGTGTGACATTTCTTATAGCCAATAGTACATAAATCATCAGAGGGAACAAACTTATGTTTAGTTACTTTTTCTTGAAATCGTATTCCTCTTTTACCATTCCTAGTAACACCATAAATCATAGATGCATACTTGTTTCTCTCCATATCATTATCAAGAAAATCTTGAAATACTTCTTCATGTTTATTAGAGTTTCATGTGGTATTTGCAATTGGTGTTGAACTATAATTACTTTTCAGAGTTAGATTTTCAACCTTAAGTTTAGCAATATCAAGTTTCAGATTTGCATTATCTGTTTTAAGTTCAATAATATCAGTTTTCAGAGTTGCATTTTATGTTTTATGTTAAAGAATGTTGGTTTTTAGAGTACCTTTTGTTTTGTTTTAAGTTTAGTAATATCAATTTTTATAGTTGCATTTTCTGTTTTAAATTCAACACTTTGATTCTTTAAGGCATTAACTTTTTCAATTAGATTTGTATTCTTTTTCCTAAGTGTTTTAAGTTTTAAAGATAATTTGTGATTCTTATTTAAAAACTCGTTTATAGCAGTAATTAAATCAAATCAAGTAAATTAAAAAAATACCCCAATTTCTTCATATGTTGATTCACTAAATCCAGACATGTTGAACCCTTGGATCTTTCCTAAAACATTGTAAAATGTTCAACCTTGAGATCGAACTCTGATACCAATTGAAGTTTCAAACACGAGAAAAAGGGTTGAATAGTGTTTGACAAAGTTGATAATTTTTTTGTTAATTTGATGAAGATTGGTTGGTTTTTAAGAGTTATTTAGATAAGAAGGAATCTGATTCAAAAACAGCAAACAATGAAAGCATAAATAATTTGACACATAATTTTATTCTGGTTCACCACTAACTTGGCTACATCCCGTCCTCTCATTTAGAAAGCTTTAATCCACTAATTCAAAAACCTTGAATTACAAAGAACATGAATCTCCAAGTTAGTCTTCCCAAATAGCCTAACAACCTATGAGTTTTGAGGAACTAACTGCCTTGACCCTACAAGCTAAGTTTTCTCCTAATAACTTGACAACCCGAAATTGAAGAAGGAACTAACCACCTTGACCCTACAAGTCAAGTCTTCTCCTAACAATCTGACAACCTCATATTGAAAAAGAAACTAAACCACTATCGGGTTGGATACAAAAGATTGGAACTTTAAGTGTTTACTTCTAACAAGATGATAATAATAATAATAACTCTCACACTCTAAGAAAAGAATATTGAACAAGTGTTTCTCTCTTTGAACTCTAAGATGAATTTAGAATTTTAAACTTGAGTTTTTCTACTCTTTTATGCTTTTTGATTACTTTCTTCTTCAGTCTTGAATATCTATTTATAGTTAAAATTTGAGTTTCAATTTAGTAATTGTTTAATTCTTAATTATATTTTGTTCAAATTGAGTTTGTAAATCATTAGATTGATTTTGTTCCTACTTTGTTTAGATTGAGTTGGTATATTGTCTAGATTGATTATGTTGGTATTTTGTTCAGATTGTGTTTGTAAATTATTAAGATTGATTCTGTTCATATTTTGTTGTAGATAAATCTTCTTCAAATTCTAATCAAATCTTGATTAAATCTTCTTCAAATTTTGACCGTATTTTATTTTCAACTTGGTCTAAGATTTTCTTCAATTATAAATTTAAATCAAATATTATTTTAGATTTTCTTCAATTATAAATCTAAATATCTTATTTTAGATTTTCTTCAATTATAAATTTGAATTAAATCTTATTTTAGATTTTCTTCAAAAACATGAATCTTCTCTCATACACTTTGAAGTCAAATATATTGTTCTCGTAGAATAATTTTGTTATTATCAAAACTCTAAGTATAAAATCAACTTGATTTCCAATACTTTGCCTCCTTAAGCTAGAGAGAAATACTGCAAATTTGAAATCTAGAGGGTGTTATACAAGATAGATATTGGTTTAACATCCACCATACTTTTCCTCTATCTTTGAATTCAAATGCTATAATATAGATTGAACTATCATTAACTAAAACACCAAAAACTTGCATTCTGCAACTTATACATTACTAGTTAAAAATGGAGAAGTAAAGACCTAAATCAAACACCCCGTAACTGATAATAATGATGACGGCTGACCACAAATATGGATGAATATTTAGCCATTCAAGAACTCCAATGCATTCAAGTAACAATGCAGGAAGAACAAAAATCATGGTTACATATGGTGCCATGTAATAAACTGTGTTTCTGCTAAACAAAACATGAAAAGAAAAATTAGCTTTTGTACTACAGAAAAATCTTGGCAAAGCAATTCATATAAACCAACACATGCACAGAGAAGAAAGTAAAACATGGCTAAGAAAAATGCAAGGAATAAAAGGTGAATAGACTAATGGAGAGAAAAACAAATCTAGGATGCAAGAATAAAAGGTGATCAGAATAATTAGATAAAAAAAATCTTGCATCTATGAATTAAAAGATAATTTGACATAAAAGTAGGTCTACCTAGGATAAAGTCAGTTTGCAGAGAAGTTGGGGAATCAAGAAGGGCACAAATAATCCGAAAAACATAGTACAAAATGCAACAGTACTCTTGCCATTTACACAATAGTGGTTAAATATAAGAGATTGATAGGAATGGGCTGGGCCCCACAAGTGATGAGGGGGATCTCTTAGTAAATAGAGAAGAGGTGGGGCCTAAGCAATGGCAAGTATATGTGAGAAAGAATAAGAAAGAGAATGTAGAAAAATAATGATTGCCTAGCTAGCATAGAGAGTTATTATTCCACTAATAAATAGGAGTTAATATTCCACTAATAAATAGGAACGTGTGGAGAGATACCTTGATGGTTTTTTATTATTGTTTTTCTCTAACACATTAGCTCTGGAATCATTTTCTGTTTTTTTTTTTATCGATTAATACAATAATTCTCTTCATTCAATTCTATCTTACTTATGCTCTATCAGATATCAATACTCTTGATTCGATGCAAATATTCACATATAATCATAATATGATAGACTAGTACAATATGTCGATGTGTTTATCTTTATGTTAACACTAAGATTGCAATCGTGGAACTACGGTGCGAAGTAGAGTTCTGTTGCAACACCGTTTGCATTTTGTAGGAGTTGTTATCGCATCTGCAAATTGTAAAAGAATCACGTCCAAACAACCTAATGCCAATACACAAACTTGTAATCATTCGTCCATTGAAAATCAATGCAACAAGGTAGAGAATGAGGTAATGGAAAAATATTTACATACTATGGAAAAACAGGTCACACAGTTGACGATTGCTACAAGAAGCATGGATTTCCACCCGAATTTGGACGTCGCGATTCATATGCAAACTTTGTTGATGGTGAAGATACAAAAAGTAAGCTTGGTAGAAGTGTTGGTATGAGAGCAGATGATGAAGGCACAATGAGATCAGTACCAAAGCATGATGACACTACTTGAAAGGAACACAATGGATGATGTTGGAAAATAATTATATTATTGTGTGAATTTAATAATTTGTTGAAGTCCCACATTAGAAAGAAATTTTTGTTGTAAATTTAAGTGGAAAGAAACTTGTTAAGTCCCACATTGGAAAGAAATAATTTTGAAATCCTACATTGGAAAACTCTAGTATTTTGAGTAGTTTCAAATTATACATACTAAAGTTCCACATTGCTTAGAAAACAAATGTGAGTTTACTTCCATCACTATATAATGAGCCTCAAATTATTGTGAAAAACACACCAAAGTTGGATGCTTTTCCCAACTTTCTCATTTCTCCCTCTTATATTCCGCTCGCCAAATTCCGAGCCACTTCTCCCCTTTCTTTCTGTCCCTTTCGGTTTAGAGCGATAATTATACCGTAGTCCCTTTCGGTTTAGAGCGGTAATTATACCGCAGTCCCTTTCGATTTTTGAGAGCGGTTATTATACCGCAGTCCCTTCGATTTTTAGAGCGGCTGTTATGCCGTAGTCCCTTCATTTTTTAGAGCGGTCGTTTTGCCGTAGTCCTTTTGTTTTTTAGAGCAGTCGTTGTGCCGTAGTTATGAGTGGTCGTAGTACCATATTGCGAATGACTTTAATCGTCATATTGAGAGTGACTTTAACCGTCATATTAAGAGTGGCTTTAAGCGCCATATTGAGGGTGTAATTCTAGAACGGTTTTCTACAGTGCAGTAGAACTCCGATACAATGATCTGGGCTGTTTTATCCTGCGGACTTCGTGGTTGATAGTATGTCTTGCACAATTTGGGCAGTGCCGCGAAACGTCTTAAAGAGAGCGACATAGTCCGCGACTAAACCCAGTAATATCTTCGGTGGCATAAATTGTGATTTTTATTAGTTTTTGAAACTCAAATTCCAACAATTTTAAGACGATTCGTTCTGCCATGTCAACCGAAGATATTACTGGATTTGATTATGTTGCTTCTTCAATAAATTGTTTACGTTTTGAAGCAAACAGAAAAGGTTAAGAAATCTAGAGAATTAGCCCATTGGACAATAATGATAAGAATTATATTCTTAATGGAGTTGTTGATGATCTATATAATAACTACAGTTCCAGCAATACTAGTAAAGATATTTGAGATGCTCTGAATGAGTATTTAGTGAGCTACTACATAGAGTATCAGATGACTGATGACTGATCCGTGGATGCACACTCCCGTAAAATTCAGAAGATAGCTCATGAGATCATCTATTAAGGTACGTCACTCGTGACATATTTAAATTAAGTGTTGAAATTTAATATGTCTCTTTATGTTTGATTATTGAAATCAATAAAATGTATCTTTTTGCATACATGTTCTGTGATTTTAATTTTTGACATGCTATACTATGTGATGTGTAACACCCCGATTTTCAAAGCGAGGGTGTATTTTTTTTTTCAAAACAAATTATACTAACACGGAGAAACAAATAAGGAAAATACCTTTGGTTAAATGTTTAAGTCAATATAATTGATACACAGCGGAATAGTTCTCTTGAAATATAAATCCAAAGTATTTACACAACAACAAATGATACATGGAACCCATTCAAATAAAATGTCATACTGACAATATTAGTAAAGGTACAGTTTTCCAGTTCAAAATAACGTAATCTAAAAGAAAGACATATGTTCCCTCTATGTCATCTTAATCTGATCATTCTACAAAAAAAACTATAGCTATACACTTTGAGTGATCTCCACGCGCCCCGTAAGATCCTTCTAACATAGCTCCAGTCATGCATTCCCATCTACATTCCCATCCATAGGGTACGAATTGGTAGGATTGTCCTGGCTCGCATCTGAGGGCAAAGCCCAGATTTCCACAATAGTTGTAAAGGGTCACCAACCGAAATTAACAGTTAACACATAACATTTAAGTTTTTAAATGCACAAATAACCTTTCCACTTAGCATGCACCTAAAAAGGGTTTTCCATATGCTCAAAGTTCATATAAAGCTTACCAATTAAAAATGAAATCAAGATAAGTCTCAAATCAATCAAGTAATGAACAACTGGCTAATCCATTGATGAACCAATTGAGCAATCGATTATCTAACTCAAAATAAGAATTTCTACTAAGCCAATCGATTTCCTGAAGGTTTTTAGTGAAATTTGAACTCTGGGCTTAAATCAATCGATTGGGAAATCGATTGAATGAAGAACTAAACCCCTGTGTTAAAGCCAATTGATTTTGTCAATTTGGCTGAGTTCTTGTCTTGGCCAAATCGATTTCCAAATCGATTGTTTCAATATATTTTCAAGATTCAAGGAAACAGGAAACATACCAATCGATTGCCAAATCGATTTCTTAAATGGTTTTGAAAAACAAATTTCAAAATCGATTTTGTCAAATTAGCGAAGTCCCTGTAACTCATCAAATTGATTGGGAAATCGATTTCCCTGCCTATTCTTCCAAAAATACATAAACTAATTCAATCACATTCATACACAACTCCAAATCTTAACACTTAGCAATTAGGTTCCTCTTAAACTTAGTTGTCTTCCCTTGCACTATTAGGTTCCTCTTCTATTGAATTAAGACGTCATCTTGAGAATTTGCAATGTCTTCAAGTAGTCCACTTGAAATCTTAATCATTCCGAATTTCAAAATTCTCGGTGCAAACTCTACGTCCAAGTGTAGGTCTCTAAAAGCTTCCCACAACTCTTGTTGTCTAGCCATAATTGTTGAAGACACCGATACACTTCTTCTAATCAACGCATCAACCACTACATTGGCCTTCCCAAGGTGGTACTGCAGTGTGAAATCAAAATCCTTGAGAGTCTCCATCCATCGTCTCTGGCGCATGTTCAACTCCTTCTGATCAAACAAATATTTCAAACTTTTATGGTCACTGAACACGGTGAACGTGCACCCATATAAATAGTGCCTCCATATCTTCAATGCAAAAACAACCGCGGCAAGCTCCAAATCATGAGTAGGATAATTTCTCTCATGAATCTTCAATTGCCTTGAAGCATAAGCTACAACTTTCTTGTGTTGCATCAGAACACATCCCAACCCTTGGTGAGATGCATCACAATAAACTTCATAGGGTTCATCTGATTGCGGTAGCACCAATACTGGTGAGGTCGTCAATTTTCTCTTTAGTAACTGAAAATTTTCCTCACACTTCTCCGTCGATGCGAACGGTTGATCTTTTCTGGTAAGTTGTGTCAATGGAGTCACAATCTTAGCAAAACCTTCAATAAATCTCCTATAGTACCCTACCAGTCCTACAAAACTTCGTATGTCAGTGACAGTCTGAGGCTGTTTCCAAGCAAGAACCGCCTCAATCTTAGCCGGATCTATAGCGATTCCTTCCATGGTTATCACATGTCCTAAGAAATTCACTTTCTCTAGTCAAAATTCACACTTTGACAAATTGGCATACAATTGCTTCTCGCGCAAAATCTCAAGAACTTGACGTAAGTGTTCTCCATGCTCTTCTTCAGTTCTTGAATAAATCAATATATCATCAATAAACACCACAACAAATTTATCAAGGAATGAATTAAAGATTCTATTCATGTAGTCCATGTAAATTTCTGGTGCATTGGTAACTCCAAACGGCATAACCAGATATTCATAATGTCCATAACGGGTTCTGAAAGCGGTTTTCTTAATATCTCCTTCCCTTACTCAAATCTGATGGTAACCCGACTTCAAGTCAATCTTCGAGAATATTGCGGCCCCTCTCAATTGATCCATTAAATCATCAATGTGTGGCAAAGGATAACGATTCTTAATAGTTGCCTTATTAAGCTGTCTATAATCCACACATAACCGCGAGCTTCCGTCCTTCTTCTTAACTAGTAAAACTGGAGCTCCCCATGGCGATACACTTGGTCTAATAAATTTCTTCTTCAACAAATCATCAATTTGGCCTTTGAGCTCATTTAATTCCAATGGTGACATTCGGTATGGCGTAATCGAAATTGGTCCCGTTCCTAGGTGCAAATCAATGAAAAATTCCACTTCTCTTACAGGTGGCAATCCTGGAATTTCCGTTGGAAATACATCCCGGTACTCATTGACAAGCATCACATCTTCTATGTTCACATTTATCTTTTCCCTCCACATTAGTTAGAGACAAAAACTCATGAGTCCCTTCACTTAGCGACACTTGGAGTTTGTTAGCGGCTAAATACTTAACAACTCTTGGTTCGGGGAAAAGAACCAATTTACGAGCACAATCCAATATCACATAATGGTAAGACATCCAATCCATAACGAGAATGACCTCGAGTAATTGTAGATGTAAACAAATCAAATTAACCAAGAAATCCCTATTCTGAATAGTCATTTGACAATGTAAACATGCAGAATTTACTGTCAAAGTCTTAGCAGGTGTGGAGACAACCAAATCAAAAGGTAAAGCAGACACATATAACTTCAAACGATTCACACAATCCATAGCAATGAAGGAATGGGTTGCCCCCAAATCAAAAAGTGCAGTTAGAGTGTTACCTGCAATCTCACAGTCACGTTGAATCAGATTGCCAGATGGATTCCCATCTTCAACACTCACACAATAAATGTGTCCTCTAGCAGTAGGACGAGTAGCCCTAGTTACATTCACAACTGGTTCTACCTTCGGAGCTGTGCAATCCTTTTCCATGTGTCATGGCTTCTGACAATTGTAGCAGGTGAGAGTACTAGGGGTACAAGCGTTAGCATAATGTCCCTCTTCCCCACATCGGAAGCATCGAACCACTCGTCCCAGTTGTCTCCCGAAATTCTGGTTCCTTGGGCGATTCTGCCCACCGTTGTTATTTTGTAGTCGATTATAGGGTTTAGCAACTTGTTTCCCCTTGTTGTTCTGATAATTCACCCGACTGGGCTCTCCTACACTAAAATTCCCTCCTCGGCTAGCCCTCTTATTCTTCATATCCTCAACTTCCCTACATTTTTCCACGAGAACTTGGAAATGTTGAATTCCCAAGGGCAAGATAGAGTCTTGAATCTCATACTTTAGTCCGTCATGGAAACGATGACACATGAATGGTTCATCAATCTCTTCATGGAAAAACCTGAAATGCCTTGATAGTGATTCAAACTTAGTGGCATATTCGCCCACGTTCATGTTCCCCTGATGCAGTTTCAGGAAATCATCACCCAGTTTCGTCCTGGTACTCATCGGGAAGTACTTGTCTAAAAACTTCCTTTTGAGTGATTCCCAGTTCACCTCCTCGTGAGCTGATCTCATCAACAATCTTGCACTCCTCCACCAGTACTCAGCATCCCCCAGTAGCATATAAGTGGCATAGTTGACCTTCACTTCTGCCCGACAGTTAATCATTTCGAAGATCTTCTCCACTTCTTGGATCCATTGATCCGCTTTCTCTGAATTCTCATCCCCCTTAAACTTTGGAGGATTGTAACGGCGAAAGTCTTCTAATCCCCTTGACTCTGCAGCACGAATCTCTCTTTCCCTCTTTTCAAGATCACGTTGAGTCTTGGAAGCAGTCTGTGCAGCAACAGAAGCAACCATGTTATTCATGGCCTCCACCATTCGATCATCCCTATTAGCATTGGCTCTCGGAGCGTCATTCCTTCTTGGCGGCATGGTTTTCCTATAAAACCATCATCAAGTAGAGTCTTAACACTACTTCAAATATTTCCAAAATTAGCTTCCGACCTCATCAACACATAATAAGTATTTTGGACTTGACAACTCAAACCACCTAAACCGACGCATAATCAGATAACAACTCCCAACCTACAGGTTAACCTACAATCTATAACCAAAGGTTCCACAGCCCCCAAAGAAATCTAGACCAAAGCTCTGATACCACAATGAAAGACATATGTTCCCTCTATGTCATCCTAATCTGATCATTCTACAAAAAAAACTATAGCATACACCGTGAGTGATCTCCACGCGCCCCGTAAGATCCTTCTAACATAGCTCAAGTCATGCATTCCCATCTACATTCCCATCCATAGGGTACGAACCGGTAGGATTGTCCTGGCTCGCATCTGAAGGCAAAGCCCAGATTTCCACAATAGTTGTAAAGGGTCACCAACCAAAATTAACAGTTAACACATAGCATTTAAGTTTTTAAATGCACAAATAACCTTTCCACTTAGCATGCACCTAAAAAGGGTTTTCCGTATGCTCAAAGTTCATATAAAGCTTGCCAATTAAAAATGAAATCAAGATAAGTCTCAAATCAATCAAGTAATGAACAACTGGCCAATCCATTGATGAACCAATTGAGCAATCAATTATCTAACTCAAAATAAGAATTTCTATTAAGCCAATCGATTTCCTGAAGGTTTTTAGTGAAATTTGAACTCTGGGCTTAAATCAATCGATTGGGAAATCGATTGAATGAAGAATTGAACCCCTGTGTTAAAGCCAATCGATTTTGTCAATTTGGCTGAGTTCCTGTCTTGGCCCAATCGATTTCCAAATCGATTATTTCAATATATTTTCAAGATTCAAGGAAACAGGAAACATACCAATCGATTACCAAATCGATTTCTTAAATGGTTTTGAAAAACAAATTTCAAAATCCATTTTGTCAAATTAGCGAAGTCCCTGTAACTCATCAAATCGATTGGGAAATCAATTTCCCTGCCTATTCTTCCAAAAATATATAAACTAATTCAATCACATTCATACACAACTCCAAATCTTAACACTTAGCAATTCCCACACAATCACCACGACAAATTGGGTTTCGAAATAGTTTTACAATCCATCACACTTACACACGATAATCAATACATAACACTAAGCAATTCCAACACAATTACCACGACAACCTGAGTTTTGAAATAGTTTTACAATCAGTCACACTTACACACAATATCAATACATAACACTTAATCATAACTTGATTCAAACACGACTCGTGTGCCAAGCACCCTAATGCAATGCGTATATGCCAAAATGCATGGACTCGGAATTCCAAACCAAAACCCTCCTTGAAGGGCCGTAAATCATAATTGTACCACCTATCGCAGGCCAAAGTACCAATTACCGAGGTGCCACCTATCACGGGTTTGCACGATTTACTAAAAAGCGTAAACCATAAACATACTGCCTATCATGGGCCCGCACCGTTTACCAAGGTGCCACCTATCACGAGTCTGCACGGTTTACTAAAAAGAACGTAAATTGTAAATGTACCGCCTATCACAGGCCAAAGTACTATTTACCAAGGTGCCACCTATCACGGGTCTGCACAATTTACAAAAAACCGTAAATCGTAAATGTACCGCCTATCACGGGCCAAAGTACTATTTACCAAGGTGCCACCTATCACGGGTCTGCACAATTTACAAAAACGTAAATCATAAATGTACCGCCTATCACAGGCCAAAGTACTATTTATCAGGGTGCCACCTATCACGGGTCTGCACGATTTACAAAAAGCATGAAAATGCATGAGCATATACTGACTCCATCCACAACAATCGTTAAGCAAATGCAAATATTAAAAGATTCCCCATTTTTAATACTCATTTAACTTAAACGATTTTCACAACAAACATTAAGCAAATAGAAATATTAAGAGAATCCCCATTCTTAATACTCTTTTAACTTAAACGATTTCCACAACAAACATTAAGCAAACAGAAATATTAAGAGATTCCCCATTCTTAATACTCCTTTAACTTAAACGATTTTCAAAACAAACATTAAGTAAACAAGACATTAAGAGATTCCCCATTCTTAACATTCATTTAACTTAAACGATTTTCAAAACAAACATTAAGTAAACCAGACATTAAGAGATTCCCCATTCTTAACACTCATTTAACTCTAATGGTTTTCACATTCCACACAACACAAACTCAAACATATTATCAATCCACATCAAAACACATCAATTCATTTCTCCCCAAAATTCAATCATAAACATATCAAATTTCATAAGCATTAATCATGAACACGACGAATACGATGAACACAAATCATCACAATATACCACTCAAACACAACAATTTCATTTACTCAAAATCATACCTAAAGGGGTTAAATTCATTTTCCCCAAATCAACACTTTAACCCTAACAAAATTCTTTTCCACACAACCACAAAATTCTTTAACGTGCGATTACGATGCCGCGGGTAAATCCGGTAAAATTTCCGCTCGCAACGTCGCTTCCAAAGTTGGTTCCCTAGCACCGTAACATGGTAGTGAGCAACTTTCCCTTCTATCTCTTCGCGAAACGAAGCTTAGATCTAGATGAAACAGGAAGATTTGTGTTTGACGGTTTTGAAATCCCTAACACCGTTTTTCTTCGTTTTCGAATCAAAGAGGAAGAGTGAAGTTGAGAAATCTTTGTCCTATCACCCACCCAGCCTTGGGTTTCTATTTTTTACCAAAAGGAAGCAAAGAAAACGAAAATGGAAGAAAGAGGAAAAGGAAAGTTTCGCGAGGCAGAGGAAGGAGAGGAACTTCTGTTTTTTCTTTCTCTTGTTTTTCCTTTCTTCTACTTTCCTTCCTTTCTATTTCTTTTCCTTTTCCCTCCACACAAACATATATATATATATATATATATATATATATATATATATATATATATATATATATATTACTTTTAACAAATATCTGTGAAACTAAATATTTATTAAAATTACCATTTCACCCATAACGCATTAAATTCTTCGTAGGATTCACCGTACTTAATTTAACTTATTTATCGACGAGTAATTTTAATCGTGTAGTCAAAATATCTTTTTGATCATATAAACTCCAAAATATTAATAACTTTGGCTAAAAAGCCTCCGAGTTCAATACCAAAAATACACTAAAATACATAAAGTATACTTTAAAATTATGGGTTTTACATGATGTAAACCCATTTGATTTCAAAATTAAGTGATTTAGGTTTAATTCCAAAGTTATTGTTAAATGATTTTGAAAAGTGTGATTTTTTGTAGTCAAATAAAATAATAAAGAGTTCACATAAATTTGTAGTTAGAGAATCTGAGTCTTTAGATTTATTTCACTTTGATATATGTGAACATTATGGGAAAGTTAACATGAAATGAAAAACAAAAATGAAACGTTTGACATGTTAAGAATCTCTGTAGCTAAAATTGAAAATCAATTTAGTAGAAAGATTAAAAGGTTTCAAGTATGATTCTAGTTTGTTTAAATAAGTTTTATAAATTGTCTAGAATTATATCTGGAACAACTACACCATAATTGTTTGATGTGCATGGTAAAGTTGAAAAGAAAGGAAATATAACTCTTATTGAACTAGTACTTGCTAGTATGCTTAATTATATTGTTGCATCTCATTAGTGTGGAGAAAATATATTGCTTATTTGTTATGTTTTGAATAGAGTTCTTAAAGCTAAAAACAAAACATCTCCTTATGAGATAGTGAAGAAAAGACAATCCAACTTGTCTTATTTTCAAACATGGGGTGGTCTGACTTATGTCAGAATCCCCGATCTTGAGCGAATTAAACTCGCTAGTAGAACCTATGAATGAGAATTCATTTGGGTATGCGGTAAAGAACAAAGCATATAGGTTTTATGACCTAAATGCAAAAGTGATCAAAGAGTCAAATGATGTTGACTTCTATGAAACTAAATTCCCTGTAAAATGGAGAAATAGTGGGGACAGCGAACCAAGTTATGTTCCTGTTACAAGAAGCACTGAAAGCAGCAAACAAGGTGAAACAGAAACTCGAAGAAGTAAGAGAGTCAAAGTTGCTAAAGATTATGGACCATAATATATGGTCTATAATTTAGGAGAGAATCCTGCAAATCTTAAAGAAGCTTTGTCATCATTAGATGTAGATCTATGACAAGAACCTATAAACGATGAAATGGATTCTCTAGAGTCTAACAAGACCTGACATTTAGTAGACTTGCCTCCTGGTTACAAACCAATAGGTTGTAAATGAATTTTGAAAAAGAAACTAAAACCCGATGGATGTATTGATAAATGCATGGCACGCCTTGTAGCCAAGGGTTTTAGACAGAGAAAATATAGATTTCTTCGACACTTTCTTACCAGTCACTAGACTAACATCCATTAGGGTGCTTATATCACTTGCGGCTATTCATAACCTGGTGATACACCAGATGGATGTTAAAACAACTTTTTTTTTAAATGGTGACCTAGAAGAAGAAATTTATATGGAACAACCTGAAGATTTTGTAATTCATGGACAAGAAAACAAGGTCTGTAAGTTAGATAAATCTCTATATGGTCTTAAACAAGCTCCTAAGAAATGGCATGAAAAGTTTGATAACTTGATTAAATTGAATGAGTTTAAAGTGAATGAAAGTGATAAATGTATTTACTACAAATTTGAAGATGGCATTTGCACTATCATATTCTCTATGTAGACGACATACTCATATTTGATTCAAACGTTCATGCTATAACATTTTGAAATCATTGTTGTGTAGCAACTTTGATATGAACGACCTCGGAGAAGCAAATGTAATCTTGGGAATCAAGATTACTAGGTCTGAAAAGGGAATTTCTTTTGATCAATCTCACTATGTTGAAAATATATTAAAGAAATATAATTACTTTGATTGTAAACCTGCTTGCACACCATACGATCCAAGTGTGAAACTTTTCAAGAACACTGGGGAAGGTGTTAGACAAACTGAATATGCGAGCATCATTGGCAGCCTCAAGTATGCCACTGATTGTACTAGACCCGATATTGCCTATGTTGTGGGATTGTTGTGCAGGTTTACTAGTAGACCTAGTATGGAGCATTGGCACGCTATAGAACGAGTCATGAGATACTTGAAAATGATCATGAGTCTCATATTACATTATCAAAGATTT
Organism: Cicer judaicum; assembly: GCA_037974835.1. Classification (NCBI taxonomy): domain Eukaryota; kingdom Viridiplantae; phylum Streptophyta; class Magnoliopsida; order Fabales; family Fabaceae; genus Cicer; species Cicer judaicum. The sequence goes on from JBBPBS010000693.1 coordinate 5,282,061, forward strand.
CCTATAGTCCTTGAATGATATAATGTTGTTGATTGGAACGTCTTATCAAATGACTCCAAAGCAATTGATGACTATATTTTACTATAGTGAGTGGTGTTGTATCCTGGAAATCGAAGAACAGACGATATTGGCTCAATCCATTATGGAGTCTGAATTATAGCACTAGCTACTACTAGTGAAGAAGCAAGTTGGTTGAGATGCTTGCTACTTGAGATTCCTACATGGGAAAAACCTATGACAGATGTGTTGATCCACTGCGATAGTACCGCGGCTATTACGAAGATTGAGAATCTTTATTACAACGATAAGAAACGACAAATTTGTCGTAAGCACAACATTGTTAGAAAGTTATTTACTAAATGAGTTGTTATAGTGGATCATGTATGCACTGATGAGAATTTAGCAAATCCTTTGACGAAAGGATTAGCTATAGAGAAAGTCATAAATACATCCAAAAGGATGAGACTAATGTCTATAGAGTCACTCATGATGGTAACCCGACCTAAAAGACTGGAGATCCCAAGAATTAGGTTCAATGGGTAATAACAAGTCGTGAAGTGATATGAGATGAACATGTTATTATAAATTAGATAAGCATGATTCCTGAAGCGATGATAGGATGAGGTAATAGAAGCTCTTAATGAGATCTATACTCTACGTGGAGGGAGTACCTAGCTACAGGAGTACTCTTGATAGACTCACCTATGTGAATGTGGAAGTGAGGCCGCTTCCTATGGAATTTCGAGGCAGAATTCCTAGAGTGTTCACTATACTGGGTTACACGTGCAGGGCCATTAATGCATGGGCTTTTGAGAATACACCCTATGAAAAGGTTGTGTGTGTGTTTGATGTCAGAGATAGAGTTAAAGACTACGAGTCACTCTTGTTGAATCTGAATCTTACTTACTATGCAAAGGTTCAAGTCAAGAGACACCTTTGTTTATGCATGATCTTATAGAATCGTTTGACGCTATTTTATAAACATTTTTTTAAATTCAAGTGGGGGATTGTTGGAAACTAATTATATTATTGTGTGAATTTAATAATTTGTTGAAGTCCCACATTGGAAAGAAATTTTTGTTGTAAATTTAAGTGGAAAGAAACTTGTTAAGTCCCACATTGGAAAGAAATAATTTTGAAATCCTACATTGGAAAACTCTAGTATTTTGAGTAGTTTCAAATTATACATACTAAAGTCCCACATTGCTTAGAAAACAAACGTGAGTTTACTTCCATCACTATATAATGAGCCTCAAATTATTGTGAAAAACACACCAAAGTTGGATGTTTTTCCCAACTTTCTCATTTCTCCCTCTTATATTCCGCTCGCCAAATTCTGAGCCACTTCTCCCCTTTCTTTTTGTCCCTTTCGGTTTAGAGCGGTAATTATACCGCAGTCCCTTTCGGTTTAGAGCGGTAATTATACCGCAGTCCCTTTCGGTTTTTTAGAGCGGTTATTATACCACAGTTCCTTCGGTTTTTAGAGCGGTTGTTATGCCATAGTCCCTTCATTTTTTAGAGCGGTCATTTTGCCGTAGCCCTTTTGCTTTTTAGAGCGGTCGTTGTGCCATAGTTATGAGTGGTCGTAGTACCATATTGCGAATGACTTTAATCGTCATATTGAGAGTGACTTTAACCGTCATATTAAGAGTGGCTTTAAGTGCCATATTGAGGGTGTAATTCTAGAACGGTTTTCTACAGTGCAGTAGAACTTCGATACAATGATCTGGGCTGTTTTATCCTGGGGACTTCGTGGTTGATAGTCTGCCTTGCACAATTTGGGCAATGCCGCGAAACGTCTTAAAGAGAGCGATTGTGATTTTTAATAGTTTTTGAAACTCAAATTCCAACAGCTGCTAAAGCCAAGGTGAAGGACCAAGTACGTATGCATAGGCAGCAGGTAAATCCTATTATGTTGCCTTTCATACGAACTCAACATTAGAATTCACATGGATACTAGATACATGGGCCACCCACCACATTTGTTTTAATCTATAATGGTTTTCTACATACAATAAACTAGAGCCTATATTAGTGAAAATGCCAAATGGAAATTCAGCAGAAGCAAATTTCGCTGGTACAGTCAAACTGAGCAGTTCTTTGGTCATAGAACGTGTTCTTTTCTTGCCACATTTTTCAGTTAATGTTATATCAGTGTCAAGACTTTGAATAGATGCATCATGCTCTTTAATTTTTGAATCAAATTGTTGCTTAATACATGAAAAGAAAAAAGAATAGTGTGAAGAAGATTGGTTTGGCTAATCAGTTAGATGGGTTGTACTGTATGAAGCCAAATTGCAAGCCACCAGGTGCAATAACCAATTTTATCAGTGCACATTATTTGAATCCGAATGTTATTCTTTCATATGTTAGCTTTAAATAAAAGGTATACTTACATACCTAGTGCAAGTCATAGTGCATGTGATATATGTCATATGGCAAAAACAGAAAAAAATTGTCATTTGGAATTAGTACTACGACCACCTGATTTTCCCTGATTTTCAAATACAGTAAAGTATTTGGAATTAGTACTATTTCAAATACAGTAAAGTATCACCTGATTTTCCCTATTGATAGTGACCAATCAATCACCTTATCTAGTACTCAATCCTTCAATGCTTCACATGCTTCCCTTAACACACCAATTAACACTCCACTTCGCTGATCCACAAGACAAACCAAACCGGTTCACCTTAATGACTACGTTTGCACCTCTCAAACATCCAAACCTTGTACCTGCCCTTTATCTCATTATATATATGCCAAACTTTCACCACACCATAAGTCCCTTGATCTTTCCCTCTCCTTAGATACAAAACATACTTCTTATCTCTCAATGAGTCAGGACCAAAGATGGGTGGCTACCATGAAGCTTTAGCTTGAGGCACTCAATACTAACAATACTTGGGAATCTTTTCATCCTCCTCCTGATTGCACTTCCATTGGTAACAAATGGATATTCAAGGTTAAGAGGCATGTAGATGGCTCCATTAAGCATTTTAAAGCCAAGGCCCTTGATCTTTCCCTCTCCTCAAATACAGAATCTTAAGTTGCAAACACAAGAAGTGTTGGTTGAATTGTGTTTAACAAAGCTGATAACTTTTTGCTAACTTGATGAAGGCTGGTTGATTTTTATGAATTACTTAGATAAGAAGAAATCGGGTTCAGAGGAAGCATACAATAAAAGCATAAATAATTGGACACATAAATTTATCCTGGTTCATCACTAACTCGGCTACATCCACTCCCCTCATTCAGAAGTCAAATATATTGTTTTCCTAAAATACTTTTGTTATAATCAAAACTCTAAATATAAAACTAACTTGGTTTCAACAGTACCAACTTCTTATATCTCAACAAGTCAGGACCCAGGATTGGTGGTTGCTATGAAGCTTTAGCTTGAGGCATTAAATACTAACAATACTTGGGAATTTTTTTTGGCATCGAAACTACATTTGATCATACAGTGGATGTAGAAATTTCATCCAAATATTTTCAATCAAACTCTCCTTATACTAAATTTTCGTAAAACATGGCTAATACCAATCTCTCGCTATTTTAAATGGTGAAAATTATGATTTTGGAGCATTAAAATGAAGACAATCTGTTTTTGCTTTCAAGATTTATGGGAGATTGTTAATGAATGATTTACTATTCCTGTAAAAACATCAACTCTCAATGTAGCTAAAAAAAATAGTTGAAGAGAAATAAACAAAAAATTCACACTAGTAGAATGTTACCTTTTTAAGTCGGTTAAAATGCATATTTTAAGTCGGATCTATGTCCGAGTAAACAATTAGCGACTTAAAAACATGATTTTTAACTCGTTTCATGAACTGACTTAACAAAGTTTCGTCCTGTTAAGTCGATTCAGCTTAATTGGCTTAAACATCATAAATTCAGTTCAACAAATCATCTTTTTAAGTCAGATCTTTTGATGAACTGACTTAATAGATAGGGTTAAAATAATTATTTTTTTAATAAATTTCTCGTTTTATTTTTATGCTCCTGATCCATACATATATACAATATTTCGTATTAAATTTCATATCAGAGTTTTGTACTTGCAACTACAATTTTATATAACCAAAATATACAATATCACATATTCATAAAAAAAAAATATAGAGTACAAAAAAGATGTATCTCATTTTTAACTAATTTTGACAAGACGGAAAAAAAAATTAGATGTCCATATATTAATATACAAAAGCACAATGTAGCAATATTTAATATACATATATTAGCATTGTCATTTTCTTCAATTAATTCCATAATAAAATCCACACAATATTTTTGAACTTCTTTAATTTGATTGAATAAAATTATCTTAAGTCATCAAATATCTGGAAGAAAAAAAACACAATCAATATTATTTGAATTCTAATTTTTTATCATACGAACATTAAAAAATACAATCAATAACAACTTATAATTTTTTATCTTACGAATATAAAAAATCACAATCAATATATGTAACATGGCATAGTAGTCACACTCATACATATGTCATGTTTAACAAATCATCATGTCATATCCGTTTTGTATAACTCTTGCATATCAATTTAAACATTAACAAGGACAATAAAACTTTCCTTCGTTTTTAGAAAGTTTTTTTCAAAGTAAATTATAAAAATTTATCCACACATATACACTTCACTCAAACGATTAGAATAACATTCACCCAACTACTATCCATGACTACTTTTATTTGTTAAAAATAAATAACAGTAAATATTAAGATAAAATAAAAACTAAAATAATTTTATTGTCTTTTACTTTTTCATTTATCGTACTATAGTGTCATATTTATATTAACTAATAGTAATATTATAATAGTGTACTATTTTGATTATTGTTTTTCTTCTTATTATATGAAATGAAATATTTTACTTTAACTTAATGCAACCAACAAAATCTCCTACATTCATGGAAAAGACTTAAAAAAAATCTTATCAAGCATATTATTATTTTTTGAAAATTATAAAGATGAAAAGAAATATTGTAACATATATTTCAATAAGGCAAAATTTAGCAAAAATAATTTTTTTTTTTTACTTTCTTTCCCATAATATATATAGCTCTTCTTTAAACAAATGTTATTATCTAAAAAATGAACGTATATACTAATCATTCTAGCAATTTAAGATGTCAAAATTATTGTTATATATCAACAATTATAATAGTGGAAAATAATAAATAAATTACTTAGAATAATATCTCTATATAAATAAAGAGAACAGGGAAGGTTTAGAATGTAGTTAGTATAATGGAAGATAAAAAGTTGCACGTAGGTAGTATAATGGAAGATAAAATGGTAACGCTAAGTGCACGTGGTCAGTAATGCAGATGATAAAACGCTAAATACACCACATTTTTTATATTATTTAAATTTGTCCTTAAATCAATTATCAATAGAATGTGTTAAATAAGTTTTAAATATTTACAAAATTAGCACAACTTCATTGTACTAAGTCGTTTATCCAACTAACCGAGTTCAACATAGAAGAGAGATGTATTAATTTTATTTTTCATTTCTACCGTCTCTCTTAAATTCGTTGCTAATATAGCTGTATTAAATGTGTCTCATCTATTTGCAAAATTAACACCGTCTTATTTTATTAAATTGTTTACGTAGGCAACCAACTTAAACATACCTCTGTCTTACTTGTTAAGTCTAGTGGCACGTAAATTACTTAATTCATCATATTGAAAACTCAATTTTCTACTAGTGTCAAATGCGTTATTCTTTTTGCAACAAGCGATAGTCAACAATATATTTCCAAGAACAATGGGTGCTAAAAGTGCCAAAGATGTGTGGGTACACTACAAGAGGAATTTCAAGGAAGTGATAAGGTACGAGCAATTAAACTTCAAACTCTAAGGCATTAGTTTGATTAATAAAAATGAAAGAGTTTGAGACCATAAAGAAGTACTATACCAATATAAAAGAATTGGTAAGTCAACTGAAAACTTACGAGGATAATATTTTTGAAAAAAGAATTGATTAGAAAATTCTACTTTTTATTCCTCTTAAGTATGAGAGAATCGTGACTACGATTGAGAAAACCAAAGATTTATCTACTTTGTCTGTAACTGAATTAGTTGGATTCATCTTGAAGCTTATAGGCAAAGATTAGGCATGATGAAGACACCGTTGAAAATGCATTTAAATCAAAGCTCAAATTTCAATGTCGAAATAAAGAAAATTGATTGCGAAAAATCTAGAAACAATGAAAGTTCTAAAAAATTCTCAAGAAATGATCTTTATGAATATCCTCCATGAAACATATGCCAAAGGAGAAATCATGTCAATAAATATTGTTGATAACATGAAAGCCACAATGTCTACATTTCAAGAAATTTGGACACAAGGAGAATAATTGCTAGCAAAAATAACCATCAAGCAAATTTTGTTAACATGATGGTGCGCAACATGAACACGACCATGAGCAACATCGTTTCTACACTACTCGAGATTCTAGTGATGAATTGAGTAGAAAATGGTTCTTGGATAGCGAATGTAGCAATCACATGGCCAAAGAAAAGAGCATTTTCAAATATATTGATTACTATGTCAAAGTAAAAGTTCGACTGGGAAATGGCTCAATCGTGGAATCGTAAGGTAAAGGAACTATCATGGTGGAGGCAAAGAATGACACAAGATTCATCAAATATATATTACTAGTTCCCGGTCTCAAAGAAAATCTTGTTTGTATTAGTCCAAATTATGGAGAAAGGTTATACTCTTCACTGTAAGGGAGACATGTGCTTAATATACGACAACAATCACAAAGAGCAGAAGATAGCCAAAGTGAAAATGGAGAAAATAAATAGAAGTTTTCCAATAAGCTTCAAATCTACTTCTAACATTGTCATGAGAGTATAAGTCGATGATTAATGGCTATGGCGTTGAAGGGTTGGCCACTTCAAAACTCAAGCCTTGAAGATGTTATATTAGAAGAATATGATGAGATATCTCCCCTACTTAAAAGAAAATAATGAAGCTTATGATTATGTCTTCTTGGGAAGCAACATTGATTTCCATTTACAATTGAAGAAACATGGAGAAATAAGAATTTGCTAGATTTGATACAAATAGATATTTGTGGACTAGTTAGGACACCCTCACTCCACAATAATAGATATTTCATCCTCTTCATTGATGACTTTTCTAGAATGGCATGGGTCTAATTTATTAAAGAAAAATCATAAATTTTTAGAATATTTAAAAAGTTTAAGATCTTTTTCGAAAAGAAAAGAGGAATACATATAAAAATTTCTCAAAAGTGACTGCAATAAAGAACACAACTCCCACGAGTTTGATAAATTCTATGAGGATGAAGGCATTGAGCAACAACTAATAGTTGCATATTCTCCCCCAATAAAATGGAATCTCTGAGAAGAAGAATCACACAATCATGGAGATGTCCAAATCAATGTTAAAGGAGAAAGGACTACCTAATATTTTTTGGGTTGAAGCAGTTTACACTACTATTTACATACTGAATAAATGCCCAACTAAGGTAGTTCTAGACAAGACTTCTATTGATGCTTGGATTGGCAAAAACCTATTAGTTAAACATCTAATAGTTTTTGGATCTATTTGCTACAAACATGTTCATAGCCAAAAGAGACACAAGCTAGAAGACAAGATCGTAAAAGGTATATTCTTGAGGTGTAGTACACAATCAAAAGGCTATAAAGTCTATAACATGCAAACACAAAAGCTCACAATAAGTTGTGATGTCGAGGTTTGTGACAATGATAGTTGGAATTGGGATGAAGGAAAATTTGATAAGGGAAACATTTCTAAAACAATACCATAATTGGAAAGAGAAGCTATAGAAGAGGCTGCAGAAGACACGGATATGGTACCTTCGCCTCCTTAACAAGAAACTTTATCACAAGAATCTACTCAAAGACGAGTAAAATAATTGGTGGACATATATGAAACTTGCAACTTGACCTTAATAGAGTTTGAAAATTACGAAGTGGCGTCAAAACAAGAAGTATGGATCAAGGCAATGTAGGAATAGATAAAAATGATAAAGAAAAATAATATTGGGAAGCTTGTAGATTGTACACATGGAAAAGATATCATAGGAGTTAAATGGGTGTAGAGAACAAAACTTAATCCTAATGGGACGATACAAAAATATAAGGCTAGATTAGTCGCAAAAGATTACTTGCAACAACCTGAAGTTGACTATAATGAGACATTTTCTCTAGATACTCGCTTAGATACTATAAGAGCCTTAATAACTCTTACAACACAACAAGGATGGAACATTTATCAACTTGATATAAAATATGTTTTCCTTAATGGTGTGGGTGAGGAAGAGATTTATGTAGAGCAACCACAAGGATTTGTAGTTAAAGCAATAAAGGCAAAATTCTAACGTTAAGAAAAGCTCTACATGGCCTAAAGCAAGCCCCTCGAGCATGGTACAATAGAATTGATCGCTACTTCATCGATCGAGGATTTAGGAGGATCAATAGCGAACCAACAATATACATGAAGGCCCAAGGTCAACATGATAATTTCATGGTCTCTTTATATGTAGATGATCTTATCTACACTTCGAACAACAAAACATGATAATGGAATTCAAAGATAACACGATGAAAACTTTCTTGATGAATTACTTCCTCTGCATAGAAGTAAAACAACACGAAGAAAGAATATTTATATGTCAGAAAGAATACATTGAAGCACTGTTGAAGAAATTCAAGATGAAAGATTGCAAGTTAGTCACTTCTCCACTTATGACAAATGAGAAACTGCAAAAGGATGATGGATCCCTGGAAGTTGATTAATCACGCTATAGAAGATTTGATAGGGAGTTTGCTATATCTTACCGCTATGCGACCAAGTATCATGTATGCTACAAGTCTACTATCAAGGTTCATGCAAATTCCAAGTCAAATTTACTTTGAAGTTGGTAAAATAATTTTAAGATACTTGCAAAGCCCAAATGAGTTTGGAATATGGTATAAAACCATGACCAATTCAAAGTTTCTTGGTTACACCGATAGTGATAGGGCAGAAACGATAGATGAAATTATGGATAGCAATAGGTAGGATTTGGATAGAGTACTATAGTACCCGTTCTCATACCCGCAATTTAAAAAAATACCCACACTCGTCCCCGTACCCTCTTGGGTATCAACTTTAATACTTGTACCCTTATCCTCTAGGTACCTAAGTGTTCGTACTCATACCCATTACCCACACTTTAACTCAAATAGATCAACAAATAAATATTATTTTGTGATTAAATTTAAAAATTATTGAAATATCATAAATCCAATCATAAAGTATTATAAACCAAAATATTTTCTAACTCAAAACATTTCAAATAAACACTCGTTACAATACACATTCAAATATCTATAATAATAGTTTATGAAGTTGCAAGTCTTACAATAATATTATTTGAGATCAATAAAAATAATTGATAAGAAGTTGCAAGTATAATTATAAAGAAACGATTAATAAGATATAACTCTTAGTTATAAAATCACAATTATTTAACTATTCATCATAATCAAATTCTTAAAAAGTTTGCAAACGTTTATCTTTTGATTTGATTATAAATATTCTAATGGTCCAATGATATTAATAGATATTAAAACATAAAGAAAAATAATTAATTAAATTAAATATTAATATTAATATACTAAATAAATAATATATTTATATAAGTGTGGATGCGGTACGGGGTGGGTACTATAGTACCCGTACCCGAACTCATACCCGCTTAATTTTGCGGGTAATTACTCGCCCTCATGCCCATACTCATTATGCGGGTTTTTACCCTACCCATTGTGGGTTTTTTTTGCAGGTACCCACTAGGTTTGGGTCTAATTGTCATCCTAAATGACATATAATAAATAATAATAATAATAATAATAATATTAATAATAATAATAATAATTAATGGATTAACTTGCATTTAAACAACAGACAATGTGTGAAATTCTTATCTGTAGTATTTTTATAAATTACACTAATTATAAAAAGTAAGAATAAAATTATTATTCATAGAAATAACTTTTGTCACTCATTATTTGAATTATTATAAGCACTTTTAATAGATTTATGTATATCTGAAATCAAGCAAAGGTTGGCTTGTGGAGTGACATATTTTCTCAAATTTCTCAAAAAGAAACTTCAACCTTTTGTTGTTCTTCGTAACGACATAGAAGGATACCGAAAAACAATTGATCATATGATGCTTTAGGAAGTAATATACTCATTCACATTTAGTTGCACTTAATTATATTGTTTTTTTATACCTCTTAATATTTACTTTAGCCTATTTTTAACATATCAATTTCATTGGAGATCGTAACTCGGGTTCTAACATGAGGTTTTCCGAACAAGAGATTAACACATAGACTGCATGTATATATATGAATTGTTATCATATTATCGAAAAACATCATACATATAGAGTGACACTTTAGTTCAGCTTCCATCAACAAATTCCGCAACCACCAAATGACATGACAATCTACCATGAGGTCGACATGAGGCATGTCATTGATGATCATTGCAGTTGAGTTTGGAAAGATGACATTAAACATTGGAATGAACGTGGTGTTAAACATTGCAAGGTCAATTCGTAGAATGTGTTTTATGCCATAATAAAAAATATATGAACTGGTTTAGACATCACACCAAATTATATATATCTGTGGAACAATATCTGTGTGATCCACGTTTATAACCTTCATCATATCCTCATGTGCACTCAACCCCTCAATCAACCCCGCAACAAAAAACCATGCACCAAAAGTCGTCTTTATCATCTCCTCATCTACATGCCCCTATAGAAGTTCCATATTATGGTCCGTCACCACCACCACATCTACATGAATATACAAATATACCGACTCAGTATTACATTCCTTTAGAGCCAAAATACCAACCCGTGAGCAGGATTTTCTATAATTTGTTTGGAACTTATTGCACAACTCTTGAGTCGATTTATGTTGTTTTGATTCTATGTATGACCCTGAAACTCAAAATTATACAGAGGCAACGGTAGTGGTTCTAATCCACATAAAGATTCTAATGAGGATAATTATCAAGGATCAACCAAAACAACCTCAATTCGTTCAAAGGGCTAGACGAGTTCAACGACCGCTTAGATGTGGAACTGAAGGACATTTATATGGAAATCATTATTTTAAATTTGATATATTTTTTTCTTTCAATTTGTGGTTTTTTTCTTTAATTTGATGTTATTTTGTTTCTTCAATTTAATATATTCTTTTTATATTAATATAATTTACTTTATTATTATTAGTATTATTATTATTATTATCTTTTATTTATTTGATCTAGAGAAAAAATAGGAAAAAGTCGTTAACAAAATAAAATTAAATATAAGAATCAATCAGAACAATCTTAATTCGTTCAAAGGACTAGATGAGTTGGATGACCGCCTAGAAGCACTACCTGACTAGCAGAGTTACCCCAACACTATTATTATACTTGTCAAGAAGCACTACCTGACTGATTAAGGCATCTCTAACAACGAATCACATGTTCTATCCGACGTGTTAAAAAGTCTTTTTTTTTAAACGGTCCTATAAAATATTATTCAAGTTCGCCCGAATAAATTACGGGTTTTTGAATTAGTCTACTATTTAATTTTTTTAATGTATATTTTATAATATTAAGTGTTATAATTTATTTTTATAAATTCTATTAGCATCTGTTTAAATATAATATAAAAGTATTTAACATCTTATGTATTTTATTTTTAGTTGTATTTAAATATTTATATGTTATTTTTTTTATTATGTATTTTATTTTTAGTTGTATTTAAATATTTATATGTTATTTTTTTTATCATATAAGTAGAGATTTTCCTAGTGCGGTTTAGATCAGTTTTATGAGAAAAATTCATATAATTCAATGACAAAATCAGCCGTTTGATTTAAATGATAAGTTTATCCGATGCAATTTCAAGCAATTTAATTTAGATCAATTCTTAGATATTTAAATTATAAGTATAAAAAATATTTTAATATTATTTAATATTAAACAAACACAGTAAATTTAATACTATAAGATAACAAAGATCTATATAATATACTTAAATATAATACTATAAGATAACAAAGATCAATTATATTTGAAATATCAATAAAACACATAAAATTATACTATTAAGTATATTAAGAAGAAAATTAAAAATCAATAAATAATATATAAATGTAATAGTTAACAATACTAATAAAAAATAAATAAGTATTAAAATTTATATTTGCAGTTTGATTTGGTTTTGAAAAATGAATCTAAAATATGATTTGATTTATGCGATTTTTACAAAATGACATCTAAAAATATCTAATAATATTTAATTTTATATAATTTTCAATTTGTTTTAGATTGATTTGTGATTTTATTTTTGAATTGATTTGAATATAAAAACCTCTCTTAGATTACTCAAAACCCAATCTTTTTATTAAACTTTGGGCTTAAAATTTTAAAATACAAACCCTTTATTTTATTAGGCTTTTCGGATAAGTGCATTCAAACTAACTCAAATTTTGCAGAAGCGGTAGATTGATTTGGCACTCAATTAAGTTTTCAAGTCAATCCAATTCAAAATCAACTTTCAAATTATAATTCCTAACAGTTGATTGCATATTGTCGCGTTTGGTTTGTCCGCGAAAAAGGAGTCGCCACTAATTTTATTTTTTTATTAAAGGAAAAATTGGATAAAATTTAAAATAATATTTTGAAACAAAAATTTGGATTCGGGAGTCGATTACGAGTAGGGAAGTATTATCACCTTACAACGTCCGTTAAAACGGTTACCCTATAATTAATTATATACAAACTAGTTATTTATTTATTTATTTATTTTTACCCCAAATGAATAATAAAAAAAATTAAATTATCTACATTAATGAAAGAAGAAAAAAATATTTTTTATATTAATTTGGTTTGACAAGGGGAAGACATTGCTCCTACGTATCCCCCCAGGTGCAATAGGGAATCAAATCACACGTAGTTCTTGGGTAGAAAATATTTGTGTTTTGATCGATTTTATTATTATTTTTTATTTATATACGTATTAAAAAATAAAAATGTAATAATAATAATAATGATGATAAATATAATAATAATAATAATATTTGTCTGTTTTAAAGTAAAAAAAAATATTTTTTAAAAAAAAACGTAACGTGGCGGTATGTGAACGAGACAGATGGACACGACGGTGAATAATCTGTTAAATAATTTGCTTTACGTTGTCGGATCTGTCACGACACAAAGGTCACCAACGATTAAAAGTGAATAATATGGTGCAGCGAGCGAGGATGAATTTTATCCGACGACAACTACCATTAATTCTAATTTTAAGGGTAAAAATATTTATATGTTATAATTTTTTTATTTGATAAAGACGTATTATGAATTTTCTATTACATTACAATATGATGAAATTTGTTTTCTTGTTTTATAGACATCAATTAGTTATATTTTTTATTATTATTTTATATTGCAAAGAAAAAAAATTTAGGATTAAATGATTTAAAAAATAAAATGAAAGCTTAACATATGATTTTATTTCTTATAAACAAAAAAAAAATAGAAAGAGAAAAAATATATATATTTTAAAAAAGATGCAAAAAAAACAACAAAAATTAATAAGCAGAATAGAGAAAAGAATAAGAAAATGATATCTTACTAAACTGATTATTTCAAGATCATATTCTCTTTTGCTAATTAATCTCTCTATTTTTTTTTTTTTGTGCTCTCAATTTGTGTTTCAAATTGTGTCCTCTCTTTGTCCTCTTGTGGCAGACTATTTATAAATTTTTGAGTGTAGATTGCAAAAGACAAGAGAATAATTGTCAATTGACTACCATTAATCTATTTTTTTTCGGTTTCTTTTCTTTTAATTGACCACAATTATACCGATTCTTATTGTCATTGATTCATTTCTTCGGTTACTTTTCTATTCAACTGATCACCATTATTCTCATTTTTATGATCATCAATCAATTTCTTTTCTGTATTTTTTTTCATTTATTTTGATCATCATTGCATTGATTTTTATGACCATCAATTTATTTCTTTTCAGGTTCCTTTATTTTTATTTCTTATTATTATTTTTTTTCTATTTTCAAAAAGAGTCTGAACAAGAATTAGAGGCAAACAAGAACCGAAAACACTTGTGATTGTTTAAAGCTTATATCCCTAATTATTTATTTTTATATTTATATTTCTTCACATATATTTATATATTTATATATTTATTATTATTATTATTTCCTTTTTTAATAAAAAGTAAAAAATAAATAAAAATCGGACAAAATTAGGTGTCAACAGCTGCCCCTCTTTACTTAGAATTTACTTGAGAATCAAAGTAAAAATATGTAAAGATAACAACTCTAATTTTGTCCGAAAAATAATTTTTTAGAAGAATGCGAGTCATTTTCCCAACTTCAAGATGCGGGTCATTTTCTCGGCTTCGGGTGCGAGTCGTTTTCCCGACTTTAACATGCGGGTCGTTTTCTCAACTTCGAGTGCGAGTCGTTTTCTCGACTTTAACATGCGGGTCGTTTTCTCGGCTTCGGGTGCGAGCGGTTTTCCCAACTTTTACATACGTGTCGTTTTCTCGGCTTCAACGTGTGGGTCGTTTTCTCGACTTTGGATGCGAGTCGTTTTTCCGACTTCAACATGCGGGTCATTTTCTCGGCTTCGGGTGCGAGTCGTTTTCCCAGCTTCAACGTGCGGGTCGTTTTCTCGGCTTCAGGTGCGAGTTGTTTTCCCGGCTTTAACATGCGGGTCATTTTCTCGTTTTCTCGGCTTTGGGGTGCGAGTCTTTTTCCCGGCTTCAACATGCGGGTCATTTTCTCGGCTTCGGATGCGAGTCGTTTTCTCGGCTTCGGGTGCGAGTCGTTTTCTCGGCTTCGGGTGCGAGTCGTTTTCCCGGCTTCAACATGCGGGTCGTTTTCTCGGCTTCTGGTGCGAGTCGTTTTCCCGACTTCAACATGTGGGTTGTTTTCTTATCTCTAGCTACTGCAATTTGAATCTTGTTTGTTTTTCCCTTTTTTTTATATTTTTTGTTTGGCCAATCTTTGCTTGTCAACTTTGGTTGATTCGTAATCTAAATCCTATTTATCTCTATTCTCATGAAGTTTTATTAGTTCTTTGAGTCGTTCTTCATTCTTCCCTAAACCGTGTCATGGATGATGGCCTATACTTAACATGAATCTAACCACCATAATAGTTGTGTTTGATAGATGTGGTTCTATGTTGTCGTCTCAACGTAAGCAGTGTCCACAACTTTTAGTGTTTGGAAGGCGATCTCCAGAGCTTACTCTATCGTCTCAACGTACGGTGTGGTGGAAAACTTACTCACCGACGAGTCTTCCTCTTATGACACGGTTATCAGTTGATCATATACCATATACTTTAGCTTTTGATGTAGGGTTGATGGCACCACACTGATAGAATGGATCCACGGTCTCCTCAATAAGCAGCTATAGGCGGGTACAATATCCATAAAATGAAACGTGATTTCAAAAGTGATTGGGCCTATTTGAATTGGGAGTTCAATTTATACCATCATTTATCTACGACTCCCATTGAAAGCTTTAACTAGGACTCTTGATATCATACGATCGAGGCACATTACTGATATGTGCAACGCTTTGTTATGACCTATTTCTTCGACGCACAGTTCGTCATCTATGAAGGTTATATGATTGTTAGTAGTAATGTTATTTACAATGCCTCCATATTTGTCACAAGTGATATCTTGAGTGATGTGGACTTTCATTTAGTATTTTCTGTAATAGCTTCCTATGGGACTCATAATTCATCAGCAAATATATCAACAAAAAATTTGTGGGGGTGGCCTAGCTCTTAAATCAGATGCTGAAGGCTAGTCAACCAAGCTCTTAAAACAGAGGATGAGGGCCAGTCATCCCTGCTCTTAAATCAGAGCATGTGGGTCAATATCTTGTCTCTTAAATAGTATGGTGTGGGTTAGTGTCTCGAATTTAAATTTAACCACTACATATGAAATGTCATGAATGCATTTAATGAATGAACATTATCCTTCATTTTGATCTTTTTTTTAATTTTTTTTCAATCAACTTTTTTTCAATTTTTTTTATTTCTTTCACCTCTTTACGGACATATCCTTGATTCATGGATGAAAAATACGCACAACTTAAAATAAGTGGTGGTGATTGTCCTTTTAATCTTTAAAGATATTTTTTCCTATATCATTGACTTGATCTTTAGTTGCCCCTGCCTTACATGTAAAGACATCATACTAGTTTTGACCTCTTGACATTCACATAATTTGTGCCCCCACATATGATTATCATAAAAATTCATTTTGAAGAAAAAAAAAAGACTTATAACACAAGAAAGTAGTTAAGGAAGATTCAGACAATGATTTTAATGAAAAAATCTATGGTAAAAAAAAAAGAGTCATAGAAAGAAAAGAAGATAAGGTGATCT
Source organism: Cicer judaicum (assembly GCA_037974835.1). Lineage (NCBI taxonomy): Eukaryota > Viridiplantae > Streptophyta > Magnoliopsida > Fabales > Fabaceae > Cicer > Cicer judaicum. The sequence goes on from JBBPBS010000693.1 coordinate 5,298,568, forward strand.
AATGGGTAAATGACCCAATTTGTTAGTAGTTTTTCATAAAGAAAAGAGTCATAGAAAGAGAAGATAGCCACTTTTCACACGGTCGTTTTGGCGTTGGTTTCACTCAAATCGGACTTACGGTGAAGGAGAACGGTGCAAAATAACGAATTCTATAAACGAAGAAGTTGGGTATTTTAGAGAGAAATTGGGGTTGTTAAAAATCTGGAAAATTATGTTTAATTTGACGAGTTAAATGAATGAAATAACATACTCAAATTTGGATGAAAACGGAGAAACTTTTACAGAACAGTTATCGATCACCGGTGTCAAAAACGATAGGTTGTTGTTGTGTTTACTATTTGGTGCTACGACTGCACGTCCAACTCCCTTCCCTTTTTTTTGTTTTGTTTTATTTTAGTAAAAATCAGGGTTCACAAGGTCTCTTTATTTATGTTTTTGTTTTACTATTATTATTTTTATTTTGTGGAAATAAAATTAATATTTGTTTAATTTCCTTTTTAATATTATTTAGTTTTCCAAATGTTACTAATATTTTATAAATTAGAGTAATTAAAATAATCAATATATCAAAAAATATATTACTAATGACTGAAACTTTCACATTCAAAATAATCCCTACAATTATACTTATTTGTCAAAATATTCATATTATAATAATACCATCATATTAGAAAATAGTCAAAATTATAAAATAAATAGATATAACAACAATATTTTATGTTAATTACTAAGTCATAATATATATATATATATATATATAATCACAATTCCAAAATAAGTGTATAAAAACAAAAAAAAAATCAAACACAATATTATTAGGATCTGAAGATAATTATTTATAGAATAAATAATTAAAATAAGATATATTTAGAAATAATTAAAATAAGAGATACTTAAAAATGATTAAAATATAAATAGGTACACACTTAACATTAGTCAAATATATAAAAAAATATTATATTAATAACCAACTCACATATACACTTAAAATCATATAAAATCTTGTTCTTTAAAATATTACACTAAAATACTATTATTTTTAGAAAAATATATAAAATAATAAAATAAAATATTTATTATTTATATTGCTCATTAAATATAAGATTTATCAAACCAGCACATCATATAAAGTATCCTTATAACAAAAATTACTCACAAAATTTATCAACATATATTCTAAAATAATTTTAACATCAAATTAATTATTTAAAATCCTATTTAATTAATAAAATAGTTTATTATCAAATTTAGGGTGTTACACAAAACACTCTTTCAGTTTCTAAGTTCTCCATAGAACACCTTTTCGAAAAACTTTTTTGAACTTCTCCCGTATAGAAGCTTGTTTCGAGAAAATTTATAGTGTATTAATTATTTATAGTGTATTTATAATGTATTAATTATTTATGGTATATAAAATATTTATGCTATATTATTATTTCTAAAAATGGTGTGTACCGGAAATCTTTTTTTGAAAGTTTTCCAGAAACATTTATGTACCGAAAATTTTTTCAATGAAGTTTTTCGGTAGTACAATTTTTCACTTCTGTACCGGAAATCTTTTTTAAAGTTTTCTGGTAACAATCTTCTGTACTAAAAAACTTGAAAAATAATTTTCAAAAATAAGGTGTGTATCGAAAATCTTTTTCTGGTTTTGAAAAATATAAAATAGTAAAAAAAATTGAAAAAAAAAACATTAAAAGTATAAATGGCATTTTTTAAAAATTATGGGGGTACAGGTATAAAAATGGGGGTACAGGATCAAAATTTTCGAGCCTTTTAGCAAGGAGATAATTTGGAGTTGTGAAGGAGATAGGAGCTTGGGTCTAGATGGTTTTGGTCAATGAAGGCCCAACACGTTATTTCAAAGTGGAAATGGCTTGCGTCAAGGAGATCCCCTAGCTCCGACTCTTTTCTTAATTGCAACATGAGCACTCAAAGGCTTAATGCATACCGCTGTTAGGATTCAAAGTTTCCAAAGTTTGATGGTTTGTTTCATGGACATGATAAAAAAGATAAAATAAAAGGATATTAATAAATTATTATATTATATTTGAATTTAATATTTAATTAACCAACATGGTATGTTAAATTAATTTAGAATTCTATTTTATTATATTTGTTTAGTTAAAAAATTTACTCTGAATATGAATTGGGTTATAAAATAAGAATATTTGTTTATTCAATTACCTTTATAAAGCATAATTTAAAATATAAATTGAAATATAATAAAATAAAATATAAATATAAAAATAATTTATAAAATATAATCTACAATATATAAATATAAATATAACCAAATAGAAATATAATTAATAGAATTTAATGTTAAATTTAAAAACAAAATATTAATAATTAATTTAAAAAATATTTATGATTCTACACAAGGATAATTTTTTTTATATATAATTTAATAAATTAATATTTACAATTAAAAAATATAAAAGTTAGTTGAAATTCTAAAATAAATATAATATATTTAAAAGGTATTTTTGTCACTATATATAATATATTATATTTATTAACATTATAAGAAATGAAATATAATTAAAAAAAATAATATGTGATTATTCACAATAATAATATTATTATTTAAATGTTTATATATTATATCATATAAAGATGAGATGTATACTAAATACATAATAAATAAAATATTATTTTATTAGTTATTATAAATATATCAAACACATGATTCGATTTTACGGTGCATTTAGTTTAAAAGAAACAAAATCATTTTCATTGAAGTAGTGATTGAGAATATTAAAAAAAGAAAACATCGTAGATGTGGTTTAGATATAGAGAATGAAGAAAGACATATCTACTTATTCAAGATTGGTGGAATAACTATTTATCTTGTTTTTGATGAATTTGAATTCTATTTTTAGATGTAACGGATTTCGAGTACCTATTGTATTCCTTCTAATATCTATATATCTATGGTACTCATTTTAAATTTGAATTTTTGTTTTCAATACCCTCTTTTTTCAAAAAAAAATTATTAAAATATTTTCTTTTTAAAATTATATATCAAAATATTTTATTTTTATTTACACTTACAAATTATTTTTGCAAATAACAACTTCCTAAAATAGTTTTTTAAAAAAAAATTCAAATCTTTTTCAAATTAATATATATATATATATATATATTATAAAAAGGCATAAACACAATTTAAAATTATATAGATTAATTAACTAAAGTTTCTTGTAACATTTGAACAATATTTTCGAGTATAACCAGTTAACCAAAATAATCCGCATTTTCTTGACACTTTTTCTCTAACATTCATTTTAGTTACCTGAAAAAGATTGACACCAAGAAAGCATGTTACCTACGGATTTTTTGGCGGAAACTTATCCCCACGTAAAACCTTCGTGGATAATTGTTACCTGAGGATTTTAATATCCGCATGTAAACTACCTGCGGATTAATGCGCAGGAAACAAAAATAAAATCCGCAGCGAAGTTGAAAATGTGCAGGTAAATCCATACGAAATTTTTCACCACAATGCCTTTTCGCATGAAAATCCGCAGGTAATTTCTTTCATTAGCTTAAATTTTCACATTAATCGAATTTGTTTGATTTTTTATTTATATAAAAATTTTAACTAAAAATATATGAAAATATTATTATAAATATATTTTTTTAAATATTAAATATTAGGAAGCAAACTTTGTGAAATTTATGCATTGAGAGAGCAAATTGGGCCCATAATCTGGGTCTTTGTCAATTGCTAAATACAATTTACTGCCAATAATTTTCATGTCCAAAATAGCTCCCATACTCCTAAATGGCTTAATTGTAGTCCATACCTTGTCTAAGCGGTCATAAACTACAATAAAATTAAAATTGCTCAAAAGAATAGCTAAATACATTGAAGTTGTTTCGAAAGAGAGCTGCTTAACATGGAATAGTCCACAGCATCTAAAAGGTTGGAGAATGACATTGATTTTTGAGACATAAGTGTGTTTTGATTAAGAGAGGTTGAATTTTTTGTGATTTGGAAAAGGGTGTCCTTTATTTGGGTCTCTTTTGCTTGATCTACATCACCTACCATTGTTTCTGCCTCTGTTAAAAGATAGTGCACATTTTGATTTCTTGTAAATTCGGCATAGTACCTAATCATCCAACTGCACAATCACAATAATACCAACAATTACATTATAATATAATTAACATCATTTATAATAGATTATTAAAAACAAACAAGTTTGCCGACACAACAAAATTTATTAATGTTGCCAACAAATGTAAAATATAAAAATTTGATTGTATCAAACATGTTTTGTTGTTTTGGACACTCACCCTCATGGAGGAATCTTTGAGCTTAATAGGTTTGTTGTTATCTACAATTAGGTTTAACACCTTTTGGGGGTTTTCCTTTGTAGAAAACAAGAGCTTTTTTGACACCAATAATATTGTCATGTGCCCTTCTCCCTCCACTTGGCAATGATGCCACTATGGTCTTGTCAGTGCCAGTAGCCTTCCAATACCCTGAAGCAGCTGCTCTGTTTGGCCTTGCACCATTTGGGTACTTTCTATCTCTTGGACTGAAAAAGTACCATTCTTTCTCACCAAATGAAGCCTTTGCTGTTAATAGGTAGTTGACATCTCAATAAATTACAACTTTAATGAAGTATTTCTTGTGTTCACCTAATGGAATTGTCTCCAAAATCTTTTTCTCAATGTCTTTTCCTAACTTAGCAGTCATGTCAGATGCAATAAAAACAGGGTTTTAGCTATACTCATCAATTGATATTTTCAGGAAGAAATGCATAATTTTAGAAAATTACAGTGATGCCTCTGCTAGAATATTCCTTTGCAACAGTTTTTGTCAGGCCAATTACTCCTGCTTTTGCAGCAGCATAATTGGCTTGTCCAACATTGCCAACCAAACCAACAACTGATGCAATATTGACTATCCTTCCCTGCAAAAACACAAGTATCAACATTTGAAAGCAGAGAGCTTGACAACAGATAACTGTCATCTTGCAAGTCATGAAATAAAGGGAGCAATTGAATAACTACTACAAAAATTAGAATGAAACTTGGGCATTACAAAAGAGAAAAAAAAGATGGACATGAAATTTCTGGAAGAGAGAGGGGTTAAGGGTTCGTCACTGCTATCTATCTATCACCTTCTTTCTACTTTATGAAATTATTATCAAAATAAATTGCTTTTATTATATTTTAGAGTGGTTATAAACAACTAAGAATATTTTTACTTATTGGTTCACACATTTGAATTTAGGTGATTTTTATTTTTAAAATGATAATTTTAATATAGATATTAATTTAAATTTTTATATTAATAATAAGAGATATATTTAGATAATAATAATAAATATACATAATAAATTAAAAATAATTTATATTTAAAGATAAATTTATTTTTTCAAACAGTATTTATAATTAAAAACAAAAATAATATATAAACAATATCTAATACTACATTAAATATGTCATTAAGTACTACACTAAAGCTATAATTACTCAAGATGCAACTTAACATGTTATTCTTTTACAATAACTTTAACATGTTTATTTAAACATAAACCAATACTTCTTATGATTTTACAAATACAAATAAAAATTAAAATATATTTTATTCAAAATTTGAAATAAATAATTTTAATTTTTTTATATATTTTTAAGACCAGAGTAATACTAAACCTCCAATAACTGAACCCACCATAACATGAAGACTAACATTTTTTGTATTCGAATTGGAATTGTCTAGGTCAATTAAATTCGACGTCAATCACTTTCATCAATTCTACCCCGTTTAAAAACACAATTGGTATTAAAACGTATGTCGTATTAAGCTTTATGTTAACTTAAAATTATATGTTTAAATTTTAAAAAGAAAAAATTCTAAGTTGTTTTACAACAATTGTAATATATTCAGTTTCTATTCATGCTTTAATAAATATTCACAATCAACTCTAATTAATCAAATTAAAAAAAAAATAGAATTAAACAAGTATATTTCATTAATTTTTGTTTAAAATTTTAAATTTTACATCACTTAAGTGTTCTTAATTAGTCTATTCACTTATTCATAATTTTTTAATAACATAACTTCACCTAAAATAACTTTTACTCAAAAAACTAAAAAAAACAAACTCATTATTCCAAAAAATAAATATAATGTTGCATCAACCATTTTTCGAAAAGTAAAAGCATTAGATGATAGAAGTTTAATAACCTTCAAGAAAAAAAAAACTACTTTATTTTTAAAAAAATAAATAAAAATAAGTATTTGCAAGAAAATCCGCAGGTACTACCTGCGGCATTTTCTGCGGAAGTTTCATGAGCAAAAATCCGTAGATAAATCCTTAGGAAAATTGTGAAGTTTGCAGCGGATCTAAAGTCACATATAAATCCGCAGCAAACCGAAAACTTACCTGCAGATTTGGAGATCGCAGAGATATTCCTAAAATAATGATAGCCGCAGGATAATCCTTGGAAATTCCGCAGGAAAAACATTAATTTCTAATAGTGTAATATGATTACTTTTTGGACAATTTTTCATTTTAATTCGGACTAGTCATGCTCGAAAATATTGTCCAAATGTTACACATAACTCTAGTCAATCAATATAATTTAAAATTTGTATTTGTGTCTTTTTATGAATTATATTAATTATATATATATATATATATATATATATATGTTTATATGTTTATTTTATAAAAAAAATATTGAAAAATTCTTTAAAGAAGTCGTCATTTACAAATACGAGTTATAAATGAGTATAAAAATAGAGTATTTTGGTATATAATTTTGAAAATAGAGTATTTTAATAATTAAAAAAAAATTGATTACTTTAAAAAAATTCTAAATTTACTTATAAAAAGAATAAGTTTGAATTGTATATTTATATGTACCAGATTTTGACTACTTCTTATACTCCTTTTAATATAATTTACTAATAAATAAAAATTCGATAAAAATTATTTAAAAAATATTATACTTTGTGGTGTACAAATTTTTATGCCAATTTTAAAACTTATTTTTAAAATTTAATT
>JBBPBS010000693.1:5313480-5410755 GCA_037974835.1 Cicer judaicum
TTAGTTATTTTTATTACTTTTAGGTTTTATTATTATTATTATTGATTTTTTTAAAATATTTCTTTTCTTAAAAAAAAAAAACACCACATTGCCACCATTTTTTCAACAATAATAATAAATTATTCTATTTTTTGGCACTATTTGATCATTGCAACTTCTTCTGAAGGATTTTTGTTTTTTAAATTCAATAGAAGATCGCATCGTCATAATACAACCATATACTAGATGTATAATTTTTTTTCTTTCATATTTATGCAATTACAAAATTAATAATTATAATATTTATAATAATAATAATAATTATTGTAATATTTTAAAAAACAAAATATTATTAGTAAATTAAAATAATAAAATAAAATTATATTAATAATAGTAATAATAATAATAATAATAATAAAGTAAATTATATTAATAAGGTAAAATAAATTAAATTGAACAAACAAACTACATTAAAATAAAGAAAAAATACCACAAATTGAAAAAAGAATGCATAAAATTTAAATTAACGATTTTTAGTTAAATGTTCTTTAGTTCCACATCTAAGCGGTTGTCGAACTCATCTAGCCATTTGAACGAGTTGAGATTGTTCTGATTGATCCTCATTTTGATCATTATCTTCATTATAATTTGTATGTGGATTAGAACCACTACCACATGGTTAATCCTTATTTTGATCATTGTCCTCATTCTTGACAAATATTTTTAACAATCATTGTAAGACCCTGAATTTTTAAACTCTAATTTATGTAATTTTATTGTAGTTATTTATGTGTGTTGAATTGTTTAGGCTTTTAGTTCAGCTTTTATTTTATGAATTAAGTATCAAAAATATATTTTATTAGATTTAGTTATATATATATATATATATATATATATATATATATATTTGGTGACCCAATTTTAATTATTCATTAGAGTATAATTTTAAAATTTCCCATGTTGCTGACAAAATTTATCTATCAATTAAGTCGCGATGAGAGTGAAATTTTTGAGTTCTTAACCAACCCTTTGTTGTTGTGTTGTTATTGTTATTGATGTTGTTAGTAATGGTTAGAAAAAAGAAATTCATTTTTGATGTGTTTGAGGTACATAATGAGTTATTTTCAAATAAATGAGTTTGAACTGAAGTTGAAATTTTACAAAAAAAATTTAGAGTTGTTAAAGTTGTAAAAAAGTTCAAATTTTAACTAAAACAATTTGAGCAATAAGATAGATTGAAATTAAAATGTTTAAAGTTAAAAATATTACTCTTTTAATTACTCTTGGACCGAGTTTAAAAATAAAAAGTTTAGAGTATTTTATTAACTCAATTTTTTTTGTGCTTTAATAGTCGATTGTGTGTGTGTTTAATTTAAAAAATATTCATTTTATTTAGTTTTAAGTAAATAATGTAGATCATGTGATTTCAAATTTTGGTGTGTGAAAGACATTTAATTTTTGGAATTTTGTTGTGATTTGATAAGTTTTAGTGGTGAATAAATTGTTGTGAATCATTATGTTTATGTAGTTAGCTCATTGAGTTTCAAAAAACAATTGAGATCGTTGATACTGAGTTAGCGGTGTGGAGAACTCTGAAATATTAACGTTGTTATTGGTGAATAAAGAAAAATAATTTTCTTAGTAAATTTCATTTCTAATTTGTTATTCTATCCCTAGTAATTCCAAGGATGCTGATTTTGGTAACTGATTCGGTCACTGTGCATTTTTAAGTTAAAGTGAAAGTTAATTTTTATGACATTGAATGAAATCAAGTATTGAAGGTAGTAAAATCAATTTTCCTTTACAGTGAACTATATTAGGAATGCAAAATCAATGTTGATAACTTGATAGTTTCAATGGTAGTAGCTGAACCAAAGTTAATATATTGGAAAAAAATTTGTGAGTTTGTTGTTTTTAAAATTGATTTTGGAACTATGAGGTTTTAAAATTTTGTGATTTAATTCTTGAATTTGAAACCTTGGCCGTTTCAAAAAAATTAAATAAATGAGTTACAGAAAATTTGTAAAATATTTGTGGTTGTGTGAAAATTTTTGAGAAAAATAATTTAAAACGTTTTGAATAATTGTTAGTGAATTCATTGAAAAATTAAATGATGTTAATTTCTAAAAATAGGTTTTATATGTTGGAAGTGTGTTGTGGATAATAATACTATTAGTTCTTATTCGTTGTAAACTCTATTAGTGAAATATACTATAAGGGCGGTTAGAGTAAGAAATAGTTTGTAAGATAGTTAAAGTTTTAGCGATTAATTTGACTAAGTCAAACCCTATTGATTGATGGTGTCGATACAAGCGATATTTTTCACTATGTTTGATTGTGGTAGTGAGAACTGTTGAAAAAACTATAACTAAGGTAAGGTCTCCTTCCAAATTTTTAGTTTGCACATAGGGACCTTATTTGTGTAATTTATGTATGATTGATGTGTGAATATGTGACGATTAAAATTGATGTGATGATAAATTCAATAGTGACATGGCAATCCCCGGCAACGACGCCAAAAACTTGATAGTGTTTCAGCAAGTGTACTGAATCGTTGCAAGTAATGATAAAACGGTAGTACCGAGTGTCGAACTCAAGGATTGCGTTTTACTATTGAATTATATTTAATTATTAAAATTGAACAAAAGGTTCCCAAGTTGATTGAAATAATATTTGAAATTAACAACAATAATAAAATTGATCTTTTATAATGAGGAAAATGTCACAGATGAGTTTCTCTTCGAATCCAACCGTCTAATTTGATCCTAGTTACTGAATTCCTTTATTGAATTATTACCGAATTCTCTTTATTATTCTTGCCCTAATGTCTTAGTGACAGAACCTTTAATTCCAAAGTAACCCCTAATTCCTTAGTAGATTTAAGATTGGAATTAAGCATTAGCGTATAGAAATTCTCTTGTAAATTATTGTTTTGCAACTAATTTAATTGATTTCATGACCTGCATCTATCTATCCCTAGACTACAAATTCATGAATTTCTCATCTCAAGCATTCGTAAAGTCCACTTCCGTTTCAAAATACAAATCGTAGAACATTTTAATGTTGATCAAGCAATAAAAAGCATTAAGCACAGAGATGAGAAAAATAATTCAATAAACTCATTCATATAACTAGAAATCAAATCAGAAAAATAACGGTTTCATCTAGTTACACTCATCCCTAATAAATAGAGTTTAGTTATTCATGATAGAGATATAAAAGATAGGGATTAGAGAAGAGTTACAAGAAGGATTCATGAATGATTCTTGATAAAACCGCTCCAATGGCGTTAGAAACGGCTGTCTTTGAGTTTCTATGCTAGGGCACAAGTCTCCCAAGAGTCAAAAAGATCCCTAAACAGTAAAAATTTGCGTTTTTATGAATGCTGATGCGCGTCGTGCGCCCTAGGCGCAGTCTTTGCGCTCCGGGCGCGTATTGACAGTGCTGAATGGATGGAAATACGTTTCAGGCACGCAGGGCTCGCTCCAGGCGCACAACATCTGATGTCTGACGTATTTTGCATGTTTCGCATCTTTCGAGTTTGAATTTGGTTCTGGTGTCTTCATGAAAGTTGTAGACATGGAGTTTAACTTTCATTAGCACTTGGTTTGACTCCAATTGGACAACTACAACTGCAGATATGACTGAAATACTCCACATAGGTCATGTTGATTTCTCACCAAAATTCAGCACTGCACTAAAACAAAGTAACAACGCAAAATTACGAAAAATTTGTACTTAATTAAGCAAATAAGAACAAAAACATTTCATTAAATTAAATAACTAAAATCAACAAAATATATCAAATAACTCATTAAATTAACTAATGATTAAAGATAAATAAGACTAAAATCAATAAAAGTTATGCATATTATGAAGAGTCATCACAACCCCAAACTTAATCTATTGCTTGTCCCCAAGCAACAATTAATTTTATATTTGGTGCAGTTAAAAATAACCTTAAACTCAATTTCTCAAATCAAATCAAACTGAATTCTCAAAGTTTCAGCTACTACAAAACATCCATCATACTCTATGGTTGCTTACAAAAAATAACAAGATTTGTACACCTTGGCATTCATTTATCAAATTCAACTCTCTCTTCACACAATCTCACCAAAATTTCTCTCAAGTGTTTAGAAGGGTTATGAATTTATCACTCAAATCCTAGAACATGAGTCACGCTACCATAGGCTTGAAAAAATTCTAGTTAGCAATCACAATGCAGCAAACACATACATTTTTGGAGGACTTTCGGGTTGTAATGGGGCTTAGGTAAGGGTAGGACATTTTGGGATAATAGGCTTTACTACTTGGAGTTAGGCATATATTTCCAAATTATTCTACCACTTTTTTTTCTTCACCTTTTCATTCTGGAGATTCTCAAACATTGACAAAAGAACCAAGAAGATATTATTTATCGTTTTTTTCCTTCTTTTCTTCTTTTTTCTTTTTCTTTTTTTTTTCTTTATTTTTTTTTTTGGGTGAGAATCACCACCCCAAACTTAAAAGGTTGCTATCCCATGAGCAACCCCAAACTTAGAATTTGATCAAGACATGACAAAAATTTTCTACCTAACTCCAAGTAAGGTGATGTAATTGAAGTAGGGTTTTTGTTTTGTAATGTGGCTAGTAACCGAAATAAAGGGGCAAGGCTCAAAGGGGCTAGAAAAGGATAACATTTTAATAGGGTAGTTAGAAAGGCTCAAACGACCAAATAAAAATTGCCTCAATGTATGCATAAATTACAAGTGATACAGGTAAGAATTAATGCAAGTTCTGAAGGGATAACACATGTATGGATAATCACACAACAAAGAATTTAAGTGTTTAGGCTTAAAAACTCACAACTAGGATAATAAGAAAGAGTGTGAACTATCTAAATGATGCCAAACATGCCACTACAAAATTTATTTAGTGTTTTTTTATAAATGCGAGTTAGCTTCAACAACCAAGCAGTAATCAACAATGCATGAATTAGTGAAACTTATCGAATTGAGCAATGATATGAGCAAAGAAATATAGTTTAAATTTCAAAATCCCAAACATAAAACTTAAGATCAAATGCAAGTTGTTAATAATTCTTCATCATAGTGCATATTTACACACAATTAGAAAGAAACAAATTCAAATAACAAAAATAAGATTGCAAAATTTAAAAGTTACCTCTACCTGTGGGTTATCTCCCACGAAGCGCTTCTTTAAAGTCATTAGCTTGACGTCTCAACCATTGTCAAGGTGGCAAGTATGACAGGAAGAACATATCATCCTTCTCACCAAGAGATACATATTTCAAGTGAGGAGGAAATTGCTTGAGTTCAATCAGTGGTGTCTTTTTCTTTGAGGGCTTGTCTTCATTCCCTTTCATCTCCTCCCATCTAGTAGGGAAACGGGGGGAGTAGGATGGTGCTACTTCTAACATGGTCAAGACCTCTTCCACCTTTTGATATTCACTTTCTTTAACAATGTCTTGGGGTAGGCACAACACTATTTCTAATGGCAAACTGGGTGCTTGATGCTTCATTTCTTCGTTGACTATCGCATCTAAGATCTCAATTCGATTGCACTCTTATCTTTCTTTTGAATGTTCCATGGCTTTTAAAATGTTAAAAGTGACAGTTTCTTCATTTACTTTTAAGGTTAAGGTGCCATATGCCACATCAATCATAGCTCGCCCTGTTGCTAAGAACGGTCTCCCCAAAATCAAAGGAATGTCACAGTCCTCATCCATGTCTAGTACCATGAAATCCACTAGAAAAATGAACTTATCCACTTTAACCAACACATCTTCCACCACTCCGTAGAGGTGTTTCATCGAGCGATCCACAAACTATAACATCAATTGTGTGTCTTTTACTTTTCCAATGCCCAGTTTTTTGTATATTGAAAGGGGCATAAGACTTACACTAGCCCCAAGATCACACAAAGCCTTCCCAAAAGTTCTATTTCCAATAGTACACGGAATTGAGAAACTTCCAGGATCATTGAGCTTCGGTGGCAGCTTCCTCTGTAGTATAGCACTACACTCTTCGGTAAGCATAACTGTTTCACCGCCGATTTTTCTTTTTTTCGACAGAATCTCCTTCATGAACATGGCATATGTCGGAATTTGCTGTAGTGCTTCTGCAAAAGGAATGTTAATCTGTAATTTTTTAAAAACATCAAGAAACTTACCAAATTGTTTTTCAGTTTCTTCCCTCCTTAATCTTTGAGGGAATGGAAGTCGAATTTTTGGTTTTGGCAGTGGTTTCCTTTTTTGTACCATAAGTTCTTCCTCCTTTTCAAAAGCGATGTGATCCTCAACGGATGTCGGTGTGACCATTTCCTCTAGGTGGGTTGAAGTCAGAGTACTTCTACTCTGTTTGGCTTCAGGTGGAACTTGTTCACTCACCTTGCCACTCCTCGTGGTCACTACATTAACATTGTTTCGTGGATTCGGAATTGTGTCGCTAGGTAGATTTCTAGACGTTCTTTGTGCCATTTGTTGAGCAACTTAACCCACTTGAGTCTCCAAATTCTTTATAGATCCAGAGTTATTTTTCTGGATGGTTCTTGACTCTTCAATGAAAGAACTTGTGATTGTTGCAAATTTCTCTACAGCAGTCTCCCAAACAGCCTTTCTAGGTGGGAATTGGTTTGTTTGAGCTCCTTGTTGACCCTGAGATCCACCTTGCTGATCTCTCCAAGAAAAATTTGGATGATTTCTCCAACCAGGGTTGTACATACTAGAGTAGAGATTATTTTGCCTCCCGTTATTACTCACAAAATTCACATGTTCTAGTTCTTCTATCTCATTGTCATCCAGTGCTTCACAAGCTTCAGTTTTATGTGCTCCTCCACAAATGTTACAGCTAGTATGCTTTAGTAATTTGACAGAGGCCACTTGGGGTTGTATAGTTAGCGCTACCATCCCCTTCTTTATCTCAGCAGCAATAATATCTTTTATCTGTTTTGAGAGCAACATCCCTTGAGCCAACCCAACCTCATAAACATTCAATTCCAGCATACCGTTTTTTGATTTGCTTTCGTAGTTTTTTTTTTTCTAGATCAAAGAAAAGTTCAGCTGAGGACTAGCCTCGCATACAAGGTTAGACAAATTATGAGTAATGACCAGTTAAAGAAAGATAATTAATTAAGTAAAAATAAAAGATTTTTAAACCATAATTCTTTTTTTTTTTTAAATTAGAAATAAAATAAAAGAAGAAATTTTATTGCAGAGCAAAAAATTTCAATTTAGTAAATAAATTAAATTCAATAGTGATATGACAATCCCCGACAACAACACCAAAAACTTGATAGCGTTTCAGCAAGTGTACTGAATCGTTGCCAGTAATGATAAAATGGAGTACCGAGTGTCGAACTTAAGGATTGCGTTTTACTACTAAATTATATTTAATTACTAAAATTGACCAAAAGGTTCCCAAGTTGATTGAAATAATATTTGAAATTAACAACAGTAATAAAATTGATCTTTTATAATGAGAAAAATGTTAGGGATGAGTTTCATTTCGAATCCAACCTTGGTGTCTAATTTGATCCTAGTTACTGAATTCCTTTATTGAATTATTAACGAATTCTCTTTATTATTCTTGCCCTAATGTCTTAGTGACAGAACCTTTAATTCCAAAGTAACCCCTAATTCCTTAGTAGATTTAAGATTATAATTAAGCATTAGTGTATAGAAATTCTCTTGTAAATTATTGCTTTGCAACTAATTTAATTGATTTCATGACCTGCATCTATCCCTAGACTACAAATTCATGAATTTCTTATCTCAAGCATTCGTAAAGTCCACTTCCGTTTCAAAATACAAATCGTAGAAGATTTTAATGTTGATCAAGCAATAAAAAGCATTAAGCACAGAGATGAGAAAAATAATTCAATAAACTCATTCATATAACTAGAAATCAAATCAGAAAAATAAGGGTTTCATCTGGTTACACTCATCCCTAACAAATAGGGTTTAGTTACTCATGACAGAGATACAAAAGATAGGGATTAGAGAAGAGTTACAAGAAGGATTCATGAATGATTCTTATTAAAAATGCTCCAATGGCGTTAGAAATGTTCGTCTTTGAGTTTCTATGCTAGGGCACAAGTCTCCCAACTTCCCAAGAGTCAAAAAAATCCCTAAACAGTAAAAATTTTCGTTTTGATGAATGCTGATGCGCGTCGTGCGCCCCAGGCGCAGTCTTTGCGCTCTGGGCGCGTATTGACAATGTTGAATGGCTGAAAATGTGCTTCAGGCGCGCTCCAGGCGCACAACATTTGTTGTCTGACTTATTTTGCATGTTTCGCATCTTTCGAGTTTGAATTTGGTTCCGGTGTCTTCATGAAAGTTGTAGACATGGAGTTTAACTTTCATTAGCACTTGGTTTGAATCCAATTGGACAACTACAACTCCAGATATGGCTGAAATACTCCACATAGGTCATGTTGATTTCTCACCAAAATTCAGCACTGCACTAAAATAAAGTAACAACGCAAAACTACGAAAAATCTCTATTTAATTAAGCAAATAAGAACAAAAACATTTCATTAAATCAAATAACTAAAATCAACAAAATATATCAAATAACTGATTAAATTAACTAATGATTAAAGATAAATAAGACTAAAATCAATAAAAATTATGCATATGATGAAGAGTCATCGTTGGACTTGACTTCTGAGGAGATTGATCCTTCTATGGTTGAAGAAGAGGAAGTTACTTCGAGGAGAGATACTGCATCAAAAGGAACTTGTGCAGTGTGTGGAGATTAACCTTATTATTGTAGTTGCTAGTGAATGATTAAATTAGTTTTTGTTGTATAGGGCCTTAATGTCTTTCTTTTGGTTGTTGTACTTATTTTGTTTGGGATGACTATATCTATAACATATCTTGACAGTTGACTTTTATTTGGTGGGTCCATGTTCCATTTTTTGACGTGACCATGGGTGGATAATTATTTATGACTCTTGTCGTTTTGTGTTACGACGTATTATTTTATTAAATTGTTTTTTTCTTTTATATAAAAAAAAGCATTTGTGTTGTTAAAAATCGGGGTGTTACATTGTAGTATTTGAACTTTGGTTAGATTGTAGGTCGATCTATAGGTTGGAATTCGTTATCTGATCATGCATTGGGGTAAGTTGTTTGAGTTGTCAGGTCTTATGTAATTGTTATGTGTTAATGTAGTCGAAAGTTAGTTTTTGGAATTCTTCTAAGTGGTGTTATGATTTCTTCTTGATGTTGGTTTTGTAGGAAACAATGCCTTTAAGAAGGAATAACGTTGCAAGAGTCAATGTCAATAGGGATGATCAAATGACTGAAGCAATGAATAACATGGCTGCTTCTGCGGCTGCACATATAACTGCAAAGACTCTACATGATCTAGAGAAGAGGGAAAAAGAGATTTGTGCTGCTGAGTCAAGGGGATATGAAGATTTTCTTTGTCACAATCCTCCAAAGTTCAGGGGTGATGAGAGTTCAGAAAAACCCGACAAACTGATTCAGGAAATGGAAAAGATATCCGAAATGATTAATTGTCAAGCAGGGGAGAATGTCAACTAATCTATGTATCTGCTACTAGGGGATGTTGAATATTGGTGTAGAAGTACAAGCCTTTTGATGGGATCAGCTGATAAGGAGGTGAACTGAGAGTCGTTCAAAAGGAAGTTTTGAGACAAATACTTCCGATGAGTACCAGGAGTAAGTTAGGCAATGATTTTCTTAAATTGTGCTAGAAACATATGACAGTGGGTGAATATGCTACTAAGTTTGAGTCATTGTCAAGGCATTTTAGGTTTTTCCGTTAAGAGGTTGATGAACAATTTATGTGTCACCATTTCCAAAATAAACTGAAGTATGAAATTCAATACTCTGTCCTACCATTGGAAATTCAATGTTTCCATGTTTTATTGGAGAAATGTAGGGAAGTTGAGGACATGAAGAAAAAGAGGGCCAACCGATAAGGGATCTTTAGTTCAGGGGGCCTAGTCATGTGAACCATTAGAATAACAAAGGAAAACAAGTTTTTAAGCCCTATAACTGGCCGCATAACAATAATAGGGGTGAGAATAACCCAATAACCAGAACTTTGGAAGGCGATTGGGACAAGTGATTCAATGTTTCCAATATGGGGAAAAGGGACATTATGCTAATGATTGTACCTCTAAGAGTCTTCCATGCTACAATTGCTAGAAGCCAGGGCACTTTGCAAGGGATTGAAAGGTTTAGAAGGTGGAACCAACAGTCAATGCAACAAGGGGTACTTGTCCTACTACTAAGGGACACTTTTATTGCATGGAAGCTGAAGCTAGAAATCAATCTAGCAATTTGATCCAACGAAACTGCGAGGTTGCAGGTAACACTCTAATTACACTTTTTGAGTCGAAGCAACCCATTCCTTCATTTCTATGGACTATGTTAATCATTTGAAGTTATCTGTTTCTTCTCAGTCTTTTGACTTGGTTGTTTCCACACCTGCTAAGACTTTGACCGTAAATACTTCATGTTTACACTGTCATGTAACTATCTATAATAGAGATTTCTTGATTAATTTGATTTGTTTACCCCTACAATCATTCGAGGTCATATGAGGTATGGATTGGATGTCATTTCATTAAGTAATCTTGGATTGTGCTTGCAAATTGATTCTTTTCCCCGAGCCAAGAGTCGTTTGATATCTAGCTGTTAACAAACTTGAAGTGTCGTTAAGAGAAGAAACTCAAGAGTTTATGTCATTAGCTAACTTGGAGGGAAAGATATACGTGAGCATAGAAGATGTGGTGCTTATCAAGGAGTAACCAAATGTATTTCGAACATAAATTCCAAGATTACCACCAATAAGAGAGGTAGAGTTCTTCATTGATATCTACACCCAATAACCGAAAATTTCGATTTCCCTGTATCGGATGTCCCCATTGGAATTGAATGAAGTCAAGGACCAAATTGAAGATTTATTGGAGAAAGGATTTATGAGACCAAGTGTGTCACCACAAGGAGCTCCAGTATTGTTGTTAAAAAGAAGGACAAAAGCACGTGCTTATGTGTGGAATATAGACAACTTAATAAGGAAACTATTAAGAATCGTTATCATTTACCACTTAATCGATGATTTGATGGATCATTTTAGAGGAGCCGCAATATTTTCAAAGATTAATTTGAAGTCAGGTTACCATCAAATTCGAGTAAGAGAATGAGATATTCAGAAAATTGCTTTCATAACCCATTACGGGCATTATGAATATCTTGTTATGCCATTTGGAGTTACTAGTGCACCCTCAATTTTTATGGATTACGTGAATATAATCTTTAGCCCATTTCTAGGTAAGTTTGTTATGGTTTTCATTGAAGATATATTAATTTATTCAAGGAATGAGGAAGAACATATAGAGCATTTACGTCAAGTTTGTGAAGTTTTAAGCGAGAAGCAATTGTATGCCAATCTGTCGAAGTGCGAGTTTTGGCTAGAAGAAATGAACTTCTTAAGACATGTGATAATAGAGGAAGGAATCATTATGGATCCGACAATGATTGAGATAGTCCTCGCTTGGAAACTACCTCAAAATATCACTAGCATACGTAGTTTCATCGGACTAGCAGGATACTACAAGTGGTTTATTGAAGGTTTTGCTAAGATTGTAGCTCCATTGGCATAACTCATTAGAAATAATCAACCGTTCGCATGGACAGAGAAGTGTGAGGAAAATTTTCAGCTACTAAAGAAAAAGTTGTCAACTTCACCAGTATTGATCTTACCACAACCAAAAGAACCATACGAAGTTTACTGTGATGCGTCTCATGAAGGTTTAGGATGTGTTCTGATGCAGCACAAGAAAGTTGCAGCCTAAGTCTCAAGACAATTGAAGACTCATGAAAGAAACTATCTTACTCATGATGTAGAGCTTGTTGTTATAGTTTTTGCATTAAAGATCTGGAGGCACTACTTATATGGATGCACGTTCATAGTTTTAGTGATCATAAGAATTTGAAATATTTGTTTGATCAAAAGGAATTGAACATGCGTCAGAGAAGATGGATGGAGACTCTCAAGGATTTTGATTTCACATTGCAGTACCACCTTGGGAAAGCCAATGTGGTGGCTGATGCATTGAGTAGAAGAAGTGCGATTTTTATTTATTATGTTGAGGATAATGCTTCCACAAGTGGATGGATCTTCAACCTTGGTGAAGGTGCAGTTTCTTAGGGTTTTAAAAAAATTAAACATGCATTGCCGACAACACCATGGGTGTAGAAATTACCGCTTTAGTTGCATATAGTAAAAAGGTTGAATGACTAAGAAATTTGTTGTATGAGATATCAAATTGGCCAAAGCCAATGAAACCAATATCCATACATTGTAACAGTCAATCCACACTATCAAAAGCATATAGCCAATTATATAATAGAAAATCTATACATATTGGATTAATACATAGCTAAGTAAATAATTTAATGGAGTGATATCCATAGTGTTTGTAAGAACTGAAAGGAAATCTTGCAAATCAATTGGCGAAAGGTCTAACAAAGGACATGGTGTTGAAGACATCATTAGGGATGTAATACAAACTCATATCTAAATAATCACCAATGGTGAAAACGATCAACTCACACTTGAGTAACATCAATCCTTGAGTTTAATGATAAAAGTATACTATTAGAATGATTGAAGTACTTGACAATAGATACAACTTGAAGGGTAAAAGTACTTGGACCATAAAATGAAAGTGGTAGGATGATGTATCATCTCAATGGACATATAACATATATTTGCCGGATTACATAATTATGGGTGCATTTCTGATATAGTCCACCTATATGAGAATTAAGTGGGCCGCTTCATAGAGTTCAAGGGTTTGACTCTAAAATTCTCATGAAAAGGATATGAGACACAAGACCTTATTAAATATGTCATCTTTATAATTTGATCAATGGTATCGAGAATTCATGTGCGAGTTATGCACAATTGTTCTAATGAATGATTGTTCAAAGCCTGTCTACCAATCTATTTAGGGATGAGAGAAAACATAATTTACTAAGTAATTGTTCAAACTATAAGATACCTTTATCTGAAACCATGAGATTTCCAGAATAACAAATTTAGATATATTTGGAAAATGGCGGAGGATTGTTAGAGGAATTTTCAAAATATATTTGGAATTCTCTAATAGCTATATTAGTATAGAAAAATTAAATAACTTAATGTAACACTTGATCAAGTGGTTGCAATGCATCTGTTAGCCATTGAACCGATGCATCTGTTAAGTTACCAACCACAAGTTACAATCTTTTTCAAGACTTGTTGTCTTTCACCAATTGGTATGAGTTTCTCTATAAATAGAGATACTTTAGAGGTAGAAAGGGGAAGACAAAAATTTCACGTTACACGACTCATACTTTTGTCAAAAATATTTTTGAGTCATTTCTTCTTTTCTCTAGTGCATGAGAGTAAATGAAAGAACTTTATTTTGTAAATATCATTGATAGTTAGACTTGATGTGAATGTGCAATTCATTTCAAGGATTCCAAATTATCTTGAAGGGGATTCTCCGATTAATCCGTTTGCATCTAATATACATAGATTGGTGGAGATGAATCGAACCTAAAACTTAGTGTGATAACACGCTTTGAAATTTATTTGTGCAACCTTCATCATCATTATTTTTATATTTTTCTTCTTCAAGATTTGCAACATATCCCCAACAAAAGATATCCAACAAATTATTATAAATTTACATGCAAAAGAAAAAAAAAATCAATCGTAATTTTGATCCCTTATTTTATTTTATATAACATTTTTGTGGTCTCATTTATAATTTTATAGTTTCATACGTGTTATTTTCAAAATTCAATTCAACTACAAAATTTGACAAAAAAATTGAAGATATGAAACATTTTATACTAATGTGGCTTTTAATAAAATGTCTATGTGTATTCACTATTTCTTACTTTAAGAATCTTCAATTTACTTTCATTATTTTTTTTATAATTACTAAAATGATAATTTTTATAAAAATTAAAGACTCAAATATATTTTTGGTCAATTGTCTTTTATTAAATATTTATTTTCACCCTCTGTAAAATAATCTTTTTAAGTAGTTCTATGACTACTGTAATGAATTATTAAGGTCTAATATTAAATCATTTATAAAATTAAATGTTTAAGTTTAACAAAAAAATGAGATGAAAATGAGTCTATTATTGGATTAGATGAATTTTTTTAAAATGAATATTATAGTAGACATATATTGATAATTGTTAGAAGCATTTCAACGATAGATGTTGCTATAACTGTTGTTTGGATCACGAGAAGAACTATAATATATCATTTGTAAAAGATAAATGACATAAATTAATCATAAAAAAGATAAATGATTAAAATGAATGTTAAGTAAAAAATAAATATTTAAAATTATATTTAAACTAAACCTAACGGATGAAATCTTAGAAAAATAAAGTGTCATCTTCATCTTCTTCCTGAACCATTAGAACCCTAATTAACCAACAACTTTTGAAGCAAAACTATTTCGTATCAAGTGCCTAACAAAAGAAAAACTGACTAGAATATTAAGTACACCCAATTCAATTTGTATTTTCATTGAAAATTCCAAAAAAGAATCGCATTACTATAGTTCATAATGAAGTAAAATTAAATAAGGAAATCAAAATTAAAATTAAGTACAAAAGAATATAAAGCCAGAAAATAAAAGAAAAACTTTACAAAAAAGAATTATGATCGGAGATATTTTTTTTAAAATGGGATGGAGAAAGAAAAATACTTGAAGAAATGTAAATGAAAAAAAAAAAAATTAGATAGTAATGGTTTTGTTTTTTGTGTTGTGAGTAGAGATGTAGGTATTGTTTGGCGATGGTTTGAAAAAATTAAACTAAATACCCTCGTGGTCCCCTAACTCAATTTCAATTAACATTTTAGTTCTTTATTTTTTTTTTCTTTCTGATTTGTTTCTTTATGTTTATTTTTGATGACAATTTAATCTTTTATATTTTAAAATGTCAACAATGTTATTATTTTTTTTTTTACAAAAATTCAAAATTTCATCAAAGTTTTTAAACAAAACTCATAAAATTAATTATACTGTTTAATATAAAACAAATTTCATCAAATTCGTAACTCAAATGTTCAAATAAACTCATATTTGTCATTCATTATTTGATGTTGTTAGAGATGCAAATATGAGTTTATTTAAAGATTTAAGTTATGAATTTGATGAAATTGTATTATATTGAGGATGATAATTAATTTTTTGGGTTTTGTTTGAAAATTTTGATGAAATTTTTTAATTTTGCAAAATATAAGAATAACATTGTTGACATTTTAAAACATAAAAGATCAAATTGTCACTTAAAATAAAATTAAAAAATCAAATTAAAAAAAAGAAAATAAAAAACTAAAACGTTAACTGAAATTAAATTAAGAAATCACATGTGGTATTTAACGAAAAAATTATTAATGTTAAGGCTTGGTTGGAGTGAGATAAATAGGCGCATGGTGGTGTATGATGGAGAAAGGTTATTCATTCTAGTGAGTTATCAAAGGTAAGTGTTCATTAATGATGGTGTTCAAAGACAAAAGTAACCTTTGTAAAGCAAAGAAAAAAAATGGGGCACAAATGTCTTAAACTGAGTATAGAACTATCTTAAATGGTATATTCGATAAGTAGAATATTAGACTATACAAATTAGTAAAAAAAAATGCATATTATATTTAAAAATGAAATTTATTAAAATATATTGGCAAACTTCTAAATTAGCGCAATAGTTAATCAAATATATAGTATATAAATAAAAATTATAGCAAAGAATATAATTTAAAGTGTAATACATTATTGAAACATTACTACAATATTAATTATTTTGACTTTATTTTATCAATTGATATCAATTAAACCTCGAACATAATTCATCTTTGATAAAATAACTATATTTAATTTTTTTGATGAATCTAAGTTAATTGATTTGTGATAATTGTCACGGTGAATGACTGATATTCATATTTATAAATATTGAAATCAAAATCTACTTTTAATATTTCTTATGACAAAGTTTATATAATCATTGTTGCAACAACAATTTGAACTTGGGCATGTCAAGTAGAATTGAAAACTTGTTCTTCTATACCCCAAAAGTTATTTTCATTGTCGACCTTAACATTGAGTGATAATAATTGAATAGTTCATTATGATTTGCAAACCCGATAGGACACCTAAAATCAATTTTGGCCTAATAAATACAAAAGTTTCAATGGACTAATATTTTAGGTCCATTTGGTATTTACTAGGTTCTGGATATTGGAATTAGGGTTTAAGATTTAGGGTTTAGGTTTAGGGTTAAGGGTTTAGGTCTATTCTAGTCCATTTTGGTTTAAATCGATGTAGTTCATGAAGTAAGTGCACAATTCTCAACGGATATAGATTTTAGGTCATTTTGTTAATTACTAAGTTTATTCTAGTCCAACTTGCTTCTATATCAATGCAATTTGTTTAATAAGTGCAAAAATCTTAATGGATTAATATTTTATGATATTTTAATTGGTATTGAATGTAGCTCGTCCAATAGGTGCGAAAGTCTCAATTGATTGATATTATAGGTTATTTTGGTCTTTACAAGGTGTATTCTAGTCCATTTTGCTTCGTAATCATTGTAGTTGGTCTAATAAGTGCAAAAAAACTCAATGGATTAATATTTTAGGTCATTTTCGTATTTGTCAATTTTAGTTGTTAATCAATTTAGTTTGTCTAATAAGTGCAAAAGTTTGAATGAGTTAATATATTAGGTCATGTTCGTCTTTACTAGGTCAAGGGATTAGGGTTTAAGGTTTAGTGTATAGGATTTAGGATTTAAAGTTAAGGACTAAGGGTCTAGGTCTATTCTAGTCCACCTTTGTTCTTAATCTATGTAGTTCGTCGAAAAAGTGCATAAGTCTTACTAGATTTAGATTAGAGGTCATTTTGGTTTTTGAATTGTTTCTTTTTGTCCATTTTAGTTCTTATTCATTGTAGTTTGTTCAATTAGTGCAAAAGTCTCAATGCATTAATACTTTATGTCATTTTGATATTTATTAAGTTTATTCTAGTCCATTTTGATTCTTACTCAATGTAGTTGGTCTAATAAGTGCAAAAGTCACCATGGATTAATATTCTAGGTTCTTTTGGCCTTTAGTTGGTTTATTCTAGTTCATTATGTTTCTTAATCAATGTAGTTGGTGTAATAAGTGCAAAAGACTCAGTGGATTAATATGTTAGTTCATTTTGGTATTTGTTATTTTTTTTGTCCATTTTAGTTGTTAATCAATGTAGTTCAACCAATAAGTGCAAAAGACTTAATGGATTAATATTTTAGGTCATTTTTGTATTTTTCAATTTTAGTTGTTAATCAATTTAGTTCGTCTAATAAGTGCAAAAGTCTGAATGAATTAATATATTAGGTAATGTTGGTGTTTACTAGGTTAAGGGATTAGGGTTTAAGGTTTAGTGTTTAGGGTTTAGGATTTAAGGTTAGGGGTCTAGGTCTATTCTAGTCCACTTTTGTTCTTTATCTATGTAGTTCGTTGAATAAGTGTCACTGGATTTATATTAGAGGTCATTTTGGTTTTTGATATGTTTCTTTTTGTCCTTTTTAGTTCTTATTAATTGTAGTTCGTTCAATTAGTTCAAAAGTCTCAATGCATTAATACTTTAGGTCATTTTGATATTTACGAGGTTTATTCTAGTTCATTTTCATTTTGACTCATTGTAGTTGGTCTAATAAGTGCAAAAGTCTCAATGGATTAATATTCTATGTTAATTTTGCCTTTAATTAAGTTATTCTAATTCATTTTAGTTTTTAATCAATGTAGTTCAACCAATAAGTTCAAAAGGCTCATTGTATTAATATTTTAGGTTATTTGTGGACTTTATTGAGTTTAGGGTTTAGGGTTTAGCATTTAGGGTTTATGGTTTATGGTTTAGGGTCCATTTTAGTTGGTCTAATAAGTACAAAAGTTTCAATGGATTAATATTTTAGGTCATTTTGGTCATTACTATGTTAAGGGTTTTGGGATTAAGGTTTAGGGTTTAGATTTAGGGTTAAGGGTCTAGGTCTATTCTAGTCCACTTTTGTTCTTAATCTAAGTAGTTGGTCAAATAAGAACAAAAGTTTCAATGGAATAATATTTTAGGTCATTTTGGCCTTTGCTATGTTGTGGGTTTTATGATTAGGGTTCAAGGTTAGGGTTTATGGTTTAGAATTAAGGTTAAGGGTCAAGGTCTATTTTAGTCTATTTTTGTTTTAATCAATGTAGTTCATGAAATAAGTGCACAATTCACAATAGATATAGATTTTAGGTGATTTTTTTTATTTACTAGGTTTATTCTAGTCCACCTTACTTCTAAATCAATGAAATTTGTCTAATAAGTTCACAATTCTCAATGAATGTATTAAAGGTCTATTCTAGTCCATTGTGCTTCTTAATCAATGTTGTTGGCCTAATAAGTGCAAAAGACTCAATGCATTAATATTTTAGGTCGTTTTGGAATTTGTTTTGTTTTTTTGTTGTTAATTTAAGTTCGTATTCAATGTAAATTGCCAATAGGTGTGATAGTCTCAATGGATTAATATTTTAAGTCATTTTGATTTCTACAAGGTCTATTCTAGTCCATTTTGCTTCTTAATCATTGTTGTTGATCTAATAAGTGCAAAAGACTAAATGGATTAATATTGTAGGTCATTTTCATATTTTTCAATTTTAGTTGTTAAGCAATTTAGTTCGTGTATATTCTAGTCCATTTTTGTTCATAATCTATGTAGTTCGTCAAATAAGTGTATAAGTCTCACTAGATTTAGATTTTAGGCCATTTTGGTTTTTGATATGTTTCTTTTTGTGTATTTTAGTTTTTATTCATCTTAGTTTGTCCAATTAGTGCAAAAGTCTCAGTGCATTAATATTTTAAGTCTTTGGTCTTTATTTGGTCTATTTTAGTCCATTTTCATTCTTACTCAATGTAGTTGGTCTGATAAGTGCAAAAGTCTCTATGGATTAATATTTTAGGTTATTTTGGCCTTTGCTTGGTTTATTCAGGTTCATTATGTTTCGTAATCAATGTAGTTGGTCTAATAAGTGCAAAAGACTTAGTGGATTAATATTTTAGGTCATTTTGGTATTTGTTATGTTATTTTTTGGCCCATATTAGTTGTTAATCAATGTAGTTCAACCAATAATTGCAAAAGTCTCATTGGATTAATATTTTAGGTTTAGGGTTCAGGGTTTCCGTTTTAAGGTTTAGCGTATTGGATTTATGGTTTAATGGTCAATTTTAGTTGATCTAATAAGTACAAAAGTTTCAATGAATTAATATTTTAGGTCATTTTGGTCTTTACTAGGTTAAGCATTTTTGGAATACGGTTCAAGGTTTAGGGTTTTAGTTTAGGGTTAATGGTCTAGGTCTATAGTAGTCCATTTTGGTTTTAATCAATGTAGTTCTTGAAATAAGATCACAATTTTCAATGGATATAAATTTTAGGTCATTTTGTCATTTACTATGTTTATTCTAGTCTACTTTGCTTCTAAATCAATTTAATTCATATAATAAGTGCGAAAATATCAATGTATTAATATTTTAGGATATTTTAATTCGTATTTAATGTACCTCATCCAATAGGTGTGAAAGTATAATTGAATTGATATTTTAGGTCATTTTTGTCTTTACAAGGTCTATTCTAGTCCATTTTGCTTCTATATCAATATAGTTGGTCTAATAAGTGCAAAAGACTCAATGCATTAGTATCTTAGGTCATTTTGGTATTTGCTATGCTTTGTTTTTGTCCATTTATGTTCTTATTAAATGTAAATTGTCTAATAGGTGCAATAGTCACAATTGGTTAGCATTTTAGGTCATTTTGGTCTTTACATGGTCTATTCAAGTCCATTTTGCTTCTTAATCATTGTAGTTGGTTTAATAAGTTCAAACGACTCAATGGATTAATATTTTAGGTCATTTTCGTATTTGTCAATTTTAGTTGTTAATCAATGTAGTTAGTCTAATAAGTACAAAAGTCTGAATGAATTAATATACTAGTTCATGTTGGTCTTTACTTGGTTAAGGGATTATGGTTTAAGGTTTACTAGGTCTATTGTAGTCCATTTTTGTACTTAATCTATGTAGTTTGTCGAATAAGTGCATAAGTCTCACTGGATTTACATTAGTGGTCATCTTGTTTTTTATATGATTCTTATTGTCCTCTTTTGTGCTTATTCATTGTAGTTCATTCAATTAGTGCAAAACTCTCAATGCATTAATATTTTAGGTCATTTTGATCTTTTTGAGGTTTACTCAAGTACATTTTCTTTCTTACTCAATGTAGTTGGTCTAATAAGTTCAAAAGTCTCAATGTTATTTTGGCCTTTGATGGGGGGTATGACCCCAGTTAGACATAAATTATGCAGAATAATGCCTATTTTAACAATATGCGCAACAGTTTAATAAATTCAAAATTTACTAAACAAAAGATTAAACAAGGTCCCAAAAAGATCAATCCTAAAGAAAATCAACAATAACAATTATTGTTAAAATGAAGAGTGCAACATATACATTTATCATTCAAGATATTGATTCACATACAAGCATGCTAAGACAACCTTTCATGTAATGTCAAGATACGAAGAAATTCATCTATGCATACAATCAATATCAATCAAATAATCAAAGAGGAAATTAAAAAGAGATAAGGGAAAGAAAAGTGTACACCGTAATTTTTATACTGGTTCGGCCATCCGCGACGGCCTACATCCAGTCCTAAGATCAACTCCGATCTTAGCCTTTCCACAAGAATGTCTCAGAATCAATTTACAGATGTTCCAGCTCCTCGCCTATCAATCTTAAACTATTCTTTCTATTCTATTCTTATCTCCCCGAATCCCAGAGTTTATCTCCCATAAACTCTTCCAAGATTTCAGTCAAGTGTCTTCTTGATGAGATCCCTCAATCACAAAAGATCACTACCAGTTAAGATTGGATTTCTCAATGTTATTTGATTACAGAAATTCGTTTATAGATGTTCTAAAAACAGAAATACACAGAGTTTGTCAAGCAAGCTTCTTCTCTAAATGTCTTTCTCTTTGCAATCTTTTTCAGCCTTTGTTGATCATGAATGAATAAGGTTCAAGTCTGAAAAAGTATAGTTCAATGTTATTTTCAATGTGAGAAAGTGACTACTAGAAAATTCTATGAATGTCAAAGTGTATTGGATATTATGAGAAGAAGTGAATGAAAAACAGTTTATATAGTTTCAGAAACTATAGCAGATAAATCGATTTGCCCAATCGATTCATTAAAGAATAAAACAGGTGCAATCGATTTCGCAATCTTGTTCTTCTTGAATATTGAAACTACACAAACTAATCGATTATTTTCATGCATTCTTTAGATTTGAATAGCAGTTCATATTTGAATCGATTTGCATAATCGATTTGGTATGTTTTGTTCCAACAACGAGATCAAAACAATCAATTTACTTAATCGATTCAAACATTCACATAATCGATTTGGCCAGGACTAAGTCTTCTCTGTTTGTTAAAACTTTTGTACTAATTGATTTGGTCAATCGATTTCGCTAATTACAGAGAGACCTTAAATCATTTAATCGATGTGCCTAATCGATTATAGACTTATGTCTGAAGAACAATGTATCAGTTTGTTTCATTCAATCGATTTACCAAATCGATTGATGCCAAACTTATTTCAAAAGACATATATCAATGGATTGTGCTAATCGATTGTGTATGTCCCAGACCAAGTTCATTTTAAAACTGATTTTGTTAAATCGATTTGCCTAATCAATTTATTAAAGTTGGTTTGGCTTTGTGACTTTCACAATCGATTGTGTCAATCGATTTAAACAAAGAAAGTAAACTTGTGATTGGAAGAATCGATTTGCCAAGTCGATTAGCTTGTAAGGCATGCTACTGACTTGCATAATTTAATTTCAGAAAATGTGCCAATCGATGTTGCCAATCGATTGATTAATCACAGACTACATAAATTCATACAACCCTTTTACACAATCGATTTGTCCAATCGATTTGCTCAGTGAATCTCTCAACTTTTGTTGATTCCTTGAGTTCCAAGCTATTGTAGAGTTGAGTTGTTGTTCCTGAAATTTTTCTCAGTTCAAAATGTTAGATTTATCACATGATGTATGTTTGTCAATTATATCAAAAATGGACTTATGTCTAACAGCCTTCACTTGGTTTATTCTAATTCATTTTGGTTCTTAATCAATGGGATTGGTCTAATAAGTACAAAAGATTTAATGGATTAATAATTTAGGTTACTTTGGTATTTGTTATGTTTTTTTTGTCCATTTTAGTTTTTAATTAATGTAGTTTAACCAATAAGTTCAAAAGTCTCATTGGATTATTATTTTTAGTCATTTGTGGACCTTATTGGGTTTAAGGTTTAGGGTTTAGGGTTTAGTGTTTAGGTTTTAGGGTTTAGGGTTTAGGATTTAGGGTTTAGTGTTTAGGGTTTATGGTTTAGGCTCTATTTTAGTTTGACTATTAAGTACATAAGTTTCAATGGATTAATATTTTATGTCATCTGTATCATTACTAGGTTTAGGGTTTTTGGATTAGGGTTCTGAGTTTAGGGTTTAGGTTTTGGGTTATGGGTCTTGGTCTATTCTAGTGTATTTTGGTTCTAATCAATGTAGTTTGGGATATAATCTTTCAATTCTCAATGGATATAGATTTTAGGTCATTTTGTTATTTACTAGGTTTATTCTAGTCCACCTTGCTTCTAAATCAATTAAGTTCGTCTAATAAGTGCAAATTTCTCAACGGATTAATATTTTAGGTCATTTTGGTACGTATTCAATGTAGCTCATCCAATAGGTGTGAAGGTCTCAATGGATTAATATTATAGGTCATTTTTATTTGTACATGGTCTATTCTAGTCCATAGTCCTTCTTAATCAATGTAGTCGGTCTAATAAGTACAAAAGACTCGATGCATTAATTCTTTTGGTCATTTTGGTATTTGCTATATATTTTTTTGGGTCCATTTAAGTTCTTATTCAATATAAATCGTCCAATAGGTGCGATAGTCTCATTGGATTAATACTTTAAGTCATGTAGATGGTCTAGTAAGTGTAATAGACTCAATAGACTAATATTTTAGGTCATGATGGTCTTTACTAGGTTAAAGGATTAAGGTTGAGGGTTTAGAGTGCAAAGTTTAGGGTTTAATTTAAGGGCTAAAGGTTATGGGTACAAGGTTAAGGTTTAAGGGTCTTGGTGTACTCTAGTCCATTTTGGTTCTGAACCAATGTAGTTCGTCGAATAAGTGCATAAGTCTCACTGCATTTTGATTTTAGGTCATTTTGGTTTATGATATGTTTCTTTTTGTCCATTTTAGTTCTTATTCATTATTGTTCCTCAAATAAGGGCAAAAGTCTCAATGCATTAATATTTTTGGTCATTTTAATATTTACGAGGTGTATTCTAGTTGGTCATTTTGGGATTACATTTTGATTCTTATTCTTGTTCAATTTGGCATTAATAAGTGCAAAAGTCTCATTTTAATATTATAGGTCATTTTGGCCTTTACTTGGTTAAGGGTTTTGGGATTACAGTTCAAGGTTTATGGTTTATGGTTAAAGGTCTAGGTCTATTCTAGTCCATTTTAGTTTTAATTAATCTAGTTTGTGAAATAAGGGATTATGGTTTAGGGTTTAGAGTTTAGGGTTTAGGGTTTAGGGTTTAGGGTTAAGGGCTAAGGCTAAGGCTAAGGGTTAAGGGTAAAGGGTAAAGGGTAAAGGGTAAAGGGTAAAGGGTAAAGGGTAAAGGGTAAAGGGTAAAGGGTAAAGGGTAAAGGGTAAAGGGTAAAGGGTAAAGGGTAAAGGGTAAAGGGTAAAGGGTAAAGGGTAAAGGGTAAAGGGTAAAGGGTAAAGGGTTAAGGGTTAAGGGTAAAGGGTAAAGGGTTAAGGGTTATGGGTTAAGGGTTAAGGGTTAAGGGTTAAGGGTTAACGGTTAAGGGTTAAGGGTTAAAGGACTTGGTATATTCTAGTCCATTTTTTTTCTTAATATATGTAGTTTGTCACATAAGTGCATAAGTCTCCCTCGATCTAGATTTTAGGTCATTTTGGTTTTTGATTTGTTTCTTTTTATTTTTTTCCATTTAAGTTCTTATTCATTGTAGTTCGTCCAATAAACGCGAAAGTCCCAATGCATTAATATATTTGGTCATTTTGGTCTTTACAAGGTTAAGGGTTTAGGGTTTAGTGTTTAACGTTAAGCGTTAATGGTCTATGTCTATTATAGTACATTTTGGCTCTTAATCAATGTAGGTTGTCAAATAAGTGCATATATATGAGTGGATTTAGATTTTAGGTAATTTTGGTTTTTCATATGTTTCTTTTTGTCTACTTTAATTTGTATTCATTGTATTTTCACCCAAATAATGCAAAAGTCTCAATGTATTAATATTTTATGTCATTTTGGTCTTTATGAGGTCTATTCTAGTCCATTTTAATTCTTAGTCAATGCACTTGGTCTAATGAAAAGAAAAGTCTCCATGGTTTAATATTTTAGGTTATTTTGGCCTTTACTTGGTTTATTCTAGTTCATTTTGTTTCTTAATCAATGTGGTTGGTCTAATAAGTGCAAAAGACTCAGTGGAATAATATTTTAGGTCATTTTGGTATTTGTTATGTTTTTTGTTTTGTCCATTTTAGTTGTTAATCAATGTAATTCAACCAATAAGTGCAAAAGTCTCATTGGATTAATATTTTAGATCATTTATGGACATTACTAGGTTTAGGGTTTGCGGTTTAAGATATAGCATATAAGCATTATGGTTTAGGGTTTAGGGTCAATTTTTGTTGGTGTAATAAGTACAAAAGTTTCAATGGATTATTATTTTAGGTCACTTTGGTCTTTACTATTTTATGGGTTTCGGGATTAGGGTACAATGTTTAGGGTTATGGTTAAGGGTTTAAGCTTAGGGTTAAGCGTCTAGGTGTATTCTAGTCCATTTTGGTTTTAATTAATGTAGTTCGTTTAATAAGTGCACAATTCTAAATGGATATAAATTTTTGGCCATTTTTTTTTATTTACTTGGTTTATTCTAGTCCACTTTGCTTCTAAATTAATATAGTTCGTCTAATAAGTGCAAAAATCTCAATGG
The DNA here is from genome assembly GCA_037974835.1 of Cicer judaicum. Taxonomy (NCBI): domain Eukaryota; kingdom Viridiplantae; phylum Streptophyta; class Magnoliopsida; order Fabales; family Fabaceae; genus Cicer; species Cicer judaicum. The sequence goes on from JBBPBS010000693.1 coordinate 5,338,623, forward strand.
ATTAATATTTTAGGATATTTTAATTCTTATTCAATGAAGATCGTCAAATAGGAGCAAAAGTCTCAATGAATTCATATTTTAGTTCATTTTGGTCTTTACAAAGTCTATTCTAGTCGATTTTGCTTCTTAATCAATATAGTAGGTCTAATAAGTGCAAAAAACTCAATGCATTAATATTTTAGGTCATTTTTGTATTTGCTATGCCCCATTTTTTTTTGTCTATTTAGGATCTTATTCAATGTAAATCGTCCAATAAGTGCGATAGTCTCAATGGATTAATATTTTATGTCATTTAGGTCTTTACAAGGTCTATTCTAGTTCATTTTGCTTCTTAGTCGTTGTAGATGGTCTAATACATGTAAAAGGCTAAATGGATTAATATTTTAGGTGACAATGGTCTTTATTTGGTTTAAGCTAGTTCATTTTGGTTATTAATCACTGTAGATCGTCTAATAAGTGCAAAAGTTTTAACGGATTAATATTTTAAGTCATTTTGGTCTTTACTAGGTTTATTCTTGTCCATTTTGGTTCTAAATCATTGTAATTCGTCCAATAAGTGCAAAAATCTTAATGAATTAATATTTCATATCATTGTGGACATCACAGAGTTTAAGGTTTAGCGTTTTGAATTTAGGGTTTAGGGTTTAGGATTAATGGAATAATATTTTAGGTGATTTTTTTCTTTACTAGGTTTGTTCAAGTCCATTTTGGTTCTAAATCAATGTAATTCATTCAATAAGTGCAAAAGTATTAATGGATTAAGATTTTAGGTCACTTTTGTTTTAACTATGTTTCATCTAGTCAATTTTGGTTCTAAATCAATGTAGTTCGTCGAATGTATTAACATTTTAGGTCAATGTAGTATTCACTAGGTTTAATCTAGTCCATTTTGGTTCTAAATCATTGTGTTTTTGCCAATAAGTTCGAACGTTTTAGTGAATTAATATTTTAGGTCACTTTTGTTTTAACTAGGTTTATTCTAGTTCATTTTGCTTCTAAATAAATGTAGTTTGTGCAATAGGTGAATAAGTCTTAACAGATTGACATTTTAAGTCGTTTTGGTATTAGCTAGGTTTAATCTAGACCATTTTGGTTCTAAATCATTGTACTTTGTCCAAAAAGTGAAAAAGTCTCAACAAATTCATATTTTAGGTCATATTGGTTTTTACTAGGTTTAACCTAGTCCGTTTTGGTTCTAAATCAACGTTGTTCATCCAATAAGTGTAAAAGTCTTAATGGATTAATATTTTAGATAATTTTGGTATTTACAAAGTTTGGGGTTTAGGGTTTAGGGTTTACGGTATAGGGTGATGGGTTTCTTGTTAAGGATTTAGGATTTAGAGTTAATGAATTAATATTTTAGGTCAATTTGGTATTAACTAAGTTTAATCTTGTCCATTTTGGTTCTAAATCATTGTAGTTTGTCGATAAGGTCAAAAGTCTTATTGGATTAGTATTTTAAGTCATTATTGTTTAAACTAGGTTTATTTTATTCCATTTTGGTTCTAAATAAATGTACTTCATCCAATAAGTGCAAAAGTCTTAATGGATTAATATTTTAGGTCATTTTGGTCTTTAGTAGGTTTATTCTAGTCCATATTGGTTCTAAATCATTGTATTTCGCCAATAAGTGCAAAATTCTTAATGGATTAATATTTTAGGTCATTTTGGTCTTTTGAAGGTTTATTTTAGTAAATATTTGGTTCTAAGTCATTGTAGTTTGTCCAATAAGTGCAATAGTTTTAATGGATAAATTTTTTATGAGATTTTGATCTTTAATAGGTTTATTCAAGTGTATTTTGGTTCTAAATTGGTGTAGTTCGTCCAATAAGTCCAAAAGTCTTAAAGGATTATTATTTTAGGTGATTTTGTTCTTTACTATGTTTATTCAAGTCTAATTTGGTTCTAAATTATTGTAATTCGTCCAATAAGTGCAAAAGTATTAATGGATTAAGATTTCATGTCATTTTCATTTTAACTAAGTTTAATCTAATCCATTTTGGTTTTAATTCATTGTAGTTCGTCCGAAAAGTTCAAAAGTCTTAATGGATTCATATTCTAGGTCATATTGGTTTTTACTAGGTTTAGCCTAGTTCATTTTGGTTCTAAATCAATGTAGTTCGTCCAATAAGTGGAAAAGTCTTAATGGATGAATATTTTAGGTAATTTTTGACTTTACTAGGTTTATTCTAGTCCATTTTGGTTCTAAATCATCATTGTTCGTCCTATAAGTATAAAAGTCTTAATGAATCAATATTATAGGTCATTTTGGTCTATACTAGGTTAAAGGTTTCAGGATTAGGGTTCAAGGTTTAGGGTTAAGGGTTTAGGTCTATTCTTGTCCATTTTGGTTTTAATCATTGGAGTTCATGAAATAAGTGCCCATTTCTCAATGGATATAGATTTTGGGTCATTTTGTTATTTAGTTGGTTTATTGTAGTCCACTTTCCTTCTAAATCAATGTAGTACGTCTAATAAGTGCAAAAATCTCAATGGATTAATATTTTAGGATATTTTAATTCGTATTCAATGTAGCTTGCCAATAAGTGTGAAAGTCTCAATGGATTGATATTTTAGTTCATTTTGGTCTTTACATGGTCTATTCTAGTCCATTGATCTTCTTAATCAATGTAGTTGGTCTAATAAGGGCAAAAGACTCGATGCATTAATATTTTAGGTCATTTTGGTATTTTCTATGTGCTTTTTTTGTCCAAATAAATAGTCCAATAGAGCGATAGTCTCAATGGATTAATGTTTTAAGTGATTTAGGTCTTTACAAGATCTGTTCTAGTTCATTTTGTTTGTTAATCATGGTAGATGGTATAATAAGTGTAAAAGACTCAATGGATTAATATTATAGGTCATGATGGCTTTTACTAGGTTAAGGGATTAAGGTTTAGGGTTTAGAATTTAAAGTTTAGGGTTTAGGGCTAAGGGTTTAGGGTTATGGGTAAAGGGTTTAGGGTTATGGTAAAGGGTTAAGGGGTAGGGATTAAGGGTCTTGGTCTATTCTAGTCCATTTTTGTTCTTCATCTATGTAGTTCATCAAATAAGTGTAAAATTATCATTGGATTTAGATTTTGAGTTATTTTGGTTTTTTGATATGTTTCTTTTTGTCCATTTTAGTTCTAATTCATTGTAGTTGTCCAATAAGTGAAAAAGTCTCAATGCATTAATATTTTAGGTGATTTTGGTCTTTGCTAGGTTAAGGGATTACCATTTTGGGTTTTGGATTTAATGTTAGGGTTAATGAACTATGCCTATTCTAGTCCAATTTAGTTCTTAATCAATGTAGTGTGTCGAATAAATGCATAACTCTAACTGGATTTAGATTTTAGGTCATTTTGGTTTATGATATGTTTATTTTTGTCCATTTTAGTTCTTATTCATTGTAGTTCGTCAAATAAGTGCAAAAGTCTCAATGCATTAATATGTTTGGTCATTTTGGCCTTTAGTTGGTTAAGGGTTTTGGGATTACGGTCCAAGGTTTAGAGTTTCCGGTTTGGGGTTAAGGGTTTAGGGTTAAAGGTTAATGTTTAAAGGTTAAGGGTAAAGGGTTAAGGGTAAATGGTATTGGCTAAGGGTTACGTGTTAAGGGTTAAGGGTTAAGGGTTAAGGTTTAAGAGTTAAAGGTTAAGGTTTAAGGGTTAAAGGTTAAGGGTCATGGTTTTTGATGTGTTTCTTTTTGTGAATTTTAGTTTTTATTCATTGTAGTTCGTCCAATTAATGCAAAAGTCTCAATGCATTAATATTTTACGTCATTTTTGTCTTTATGAGGTCTATTCTAGTCCATTTTGATTCTTACTCAATGTAGTTGGTCTAATAAGTGCAAAAGTCTCCATGGATTAATATTTTAGGTTATTTTAGCCTTTACTTAGTTTATTCTAGTTCATTATGTTTCTTAATCAATGTAGTTGGTCTAATAAGTGCAAAAGACTCAATGGTTTAATATTTTAGGTCATTTTGGTATTTGTTATGTTTTTTATTTACCCATTTTAGTTGTTAATTAATGTAGTTCAACCAATAAGTGCAAAGTCTCATTGGGTTAATATTTTAGGTCATTTAAGGACTTTACTAGGTTTAGGGTTCACGGTTTGAGGTTTAGAGTTTAGCGTATATGATTTATGGCTTAGGGTCAAATTTAGTTGATCTAATAAGTACAAAAGTTTCAATGGATTAATATTTTAGGTCATTTTGGTCTTTACTAGGTTAAGGGTTTGGGGATGACGGTTTAAGGTTTAGAGTTTATGGTTTAGGGTTTAGGTTTAAGGTTTAAGTGCACAATTCTCAAAGGATATAAATTTTAGGTCATTTTGTTGTTTACTAGGTTTATTCTAGTTGACTTTGCATCTAAATCAATTTAGTTCATCTAATAAGTGCAAAAATATGAATGTATTAATATTTAGGATATTTTAATTCGTATTCAATGTGGCTCACCAAATAGGTGTGAAAGTATCAATGGATTGATATTTTAGGTCATTTTGGTCTTTACAAGGTCTATTCTAGTCCATTTTGATTCTTAATCAATATAGTTAGTCTCATAAGTGCAAAAGACTCAATGCATTAATATCTTAGTTCATTTTTGTATTTGCTATGCTTTTTTTTCTCCATATATGTTCTTATTCAATGTAAATTGTCCAATAGGTGCAATAGTCACATTTGATAAGCCTTTTAGGTCATTTTGATTTTTACAATGTCTATTCAAGTTTAGTTTGCTTCTTAATCATTGTAGTTGGTCTAATAAATTCAAACGAATCAATGGATTAATATTTTATGACATTTTTTTTTGTATTTGTCAATTTTAGTTGTAAATCAATGTTGTTAGTCTTATAAATACAAAAGTCTGGAAGAATTAATATATTAGGTAACGGTTGCCTTTACTTGGTTAAGGGATTAGGGTTTAAGGTTTAGTGTTTAGGGTTTAGGATTTAGGGTTTAAGGTTAAGAGTTAAGGGTCTAGGTCCATTCTAGTCCATTTTCGTACTTAGAGGTCATCTTGTTTTTTGATATGTTTCTTATAGTCCTTTTTAGTTCTTATTCATTGTAGTTCGTTCAATTAGTGCAAATTTCTCAATTCATTTAAGGGTTTAGTGTTTAGGGTTTGGGGTTAATGGATTAATATTTTAGGTCACTTTGGTATTAACTAGGTTTAATCTAGTCCATTTTGGTTCTAAATCATTGTAGTTCGTCCAATAAGTACAAAAGTCTTAATGGATTCATATTTTAGGTCATTTTGTATTTGACTAGGTTTAATCTAGTCCATTTTGGTTCTAAAGTAACGTAGTTAGCCCAAAAAGGTCAAAAGTCTTAGGGTTTAAGGTTTAGCATTTAGGGTTAAGGGTTTTGGGTTTTGAATTTAGGGTTTAACGTTTGGGATTTAGAGTTTAGGGTTAATGAAATAATAATTTAGGTGATTTAGTTCTTTACTATGTTTATTCAAGTTCATTTTGGTTCTAAATCAGTGTAGTATTAATGTATTAAGATTTTAGGCCATTTTGGTCTTCACTAGGTTTATTCGAGTACATTTTGGTTCTAAATCATTGTAATTCGTCCAATAATTGCAAAAGTCTAAATGGTTTAACATTTAAGATTATTTTGGGATTTACAAAGTTAAGGGTTTAGGGTTAAGGGTTTTGGGTTTTGGATTTAGGATTTAGGGTTTGGGGCTTAGGGTTTAGGGTTAATCAAATAATAGTTTAGGTGATTTTGTTCTTTACTATGTTTATTCAAGTCCATTTTGGTTCTAAATTAGTATAGTTGTTTCCAATAAATGAAAAAGAATTCATTGTAGTTCGTCCAATAAGTTCGAAAGTCTTAATGGATTCATATTTTAGGTCATTTTTGTTTTTACTAGCTTTAACCTAGTCCATTTTGGTTCTAAATGAATTTAGTTCATCCAAATAGTGCAAAAGTCTTATTGTATTAACATTTTAGGTCAATTTTGTATGAACTTGGTTTAATCTTGGCCATTTTGGTTCTCAATCATCGTGTTTCGCCCAATAAGTGCAAAAGTTTTAATCGATTAATATTTTATGTCATTTTTGTTTAAACTAGGTTTATTCTAGTCGGTTTTTGTTTCAAATAAATGTAGTTCGTCCAATAAGTGCAAAAGTCTTAATGAATTAACATTTTACATCATTTTTGTCTTTAGTTTGTTTATTTTAGTCCATTTTGGTTATAAATCATTGTATTTTGTCAATAAGTGCAAAAGTTTTAATAGATTAGTATTTTATGTCATTTTGGTCATTCCTAGGTTTATTTTAGTCAATTTTTTGTTCTAAATCATTGTAAGGTCAAAAGTATTAATGGATTAAGATTTTAGGTCGTATTAGTCTTTACTAAGTTTATTCTAGTTTAATTAGGTTCTAAATAATTGTAGGTTGTCCTATAAGTACAAAAATTTTAATGGATTAATATTTTCGGTTATTTTGGTCTTTACTAGGTTTATTCTTGTCCATTTTGGTTCTTAATCATTTAGTTTGTCTAATAAGTGCAAAAGTCTTAATGGATTAATATTTTAGGTCATCTGTGTATTAACTAGGTTTAATCTAGTCCATTTTGGTTCTAAATCATTGTAATCCGTCTACTAAGTGGAAAAGTCTTAATGGAATAATCTTTTATATCATTTTGGTCTTTACTAGGTTTTTCTAGTCCATTAGGCCTCTAAATCATTGTAGTTCATCCAATAAGTGCAAATGTTTTAATGGATTAATATTTTAGTTCATTTAGTTCTTTACTAGGTTTATTCAAGTCCATTTTTGTTCTAAACCAGTGTAGTTCATCCATTAAGTGCAAAAATCTTAATGGATTATGATTTTAGGTCATTTTTGTTTTAACTAGGTTTATTCTAGTCTATTTTGGTTCTAAATCATTGCAATTCCTCCCATTAGTGCAAAAGTCTCAATGGAATATTATCTTAGATCAATTTGGTCTTTATAAAGTTTGGGGTTTAGGGATAAGGATTTTTGGTTAAGGGTTTAGTGTTTAGGGTTTACGGTGTAGAACTTAGGGTTAATGGATTAATATTTTAGGTTACTTTGGTATTAATTATGTTTAATTTAATCCATTTTAGTTTAAATCATTGTAGTTCATCGAATTAGTGCAAAACTCTTAATGGATTCATATTTTAGGTCATTTTGGATTTTACATGGTTTAATCTAGTCAATTTAGGTTCTATATTAATGTTGTTCGTCCAAAAAGTTCAAAAGTCTTAATGGATTACTATTTTAAGTCATGTTAGACTTTAGTAGGTTTATTCTAGTTTGTTTTGGTTATAAATCATTTTATTTTGCAATAAGTGCTAAAGTCTTAATGGATTAATATTTTAGGTGATTTTGGCCTTTACTAAGTTTATTCTAATCCATTTTGTTTTAAATCATTGTAGTTCGTCCAATAATTGAAAAAAGTCTTAATGGATTAACAATTTCGGTCATTTTTGTATTAAACAGGTTTAATCTAGTTCACTTTGATTCTAAATCATTGTGTTTCATCAAAAAAGTTCAAAAGTTTTAATGGATCAATATTTTAGGTCATTTATGTTTTAGCAAGCTTTATTCTAGTCCATTTTGGTTCTAAATATATATAGTTCGTCCAATAAGTGCAAAAGTCTTAATAGATTAACATTTTATGTCATTTTGTTTTATACTAGGTTTATTTAAGTCCATTTTGGTTCTAAATCATTGTAATTCGTCCAATAAGTGCAAAGTATTCATGGATTAAGATTTTAAGTCATATTGGTATTAACTAGGTTTAATCTAGTCCATTTTTGTTATAAATCATTGTAGTTCATCATGTAAGTGAAAAATTTTAAACGAATCCATATTTTAGGTCATATTGATTTTACTAGGTTTGATCTAGTCCAATTTGGTTCTAAATCAACGTAGTTCATCCAATAAGTGTAAAAGTCTTAATGGATTAATTTTGTAGGTTGTTTTGGTCGTTACTAAGTTTATTTTAGTCCATTTTGGTTCTAAATCATCATTGTTTGTGCTATAAGTGCAAAAGTCTTAATGGATTAGTATTTTATGTCATTTTTGTCATTACTAGGTTTTGATCTAACCCATTTTGGTGCTAAATAAATGTTGTTTGTCCAATAAGTACAAAGGTCTCAATGGATGAATATTTTAGGCCATTTTGGTCTTTACTAGGTTTATTTTAGTCTATTTTGGTTCTAAATCGTTTTAATTCGTCCTATAAATGGCAAAGTCTTAATGATTTAATATCATAGGTCATTTTAGTCTTTGCTAAGTTTCTGTTTTAGGGTTTAGGGTTTAGAGTTAACGGTTTTGGGTTAAGGGTTTAAAATTTAGGGTTTAGGAGTTATGGTTAATGGATTAAGATTTTAGGTCATTTCGGTGTTAACTAGGTTTAATGTCGTCCATATTGTTACTAAATCATTGTAGTTCATCCAATAAGTGGAAAAGCTTAATGGATGAATATTTTAGGTCATTTTGGTCTTTACTAGGTTTATTCTAGCATATTTTGGTACTAAATCGTTGAAATTCGTCCAATGAATGCAAAAGTCTTAATGGATTAATATATTTAGTTATTTTGGTCTTTACTACGTTTAGAGTTTAGGGTTTAAAGTTTAGGTTTTAGTGTTAAGGGTTTTGGGTAAAGGGTTTAGAGTTAATGGATTAATATTTTAGGCCGTTTTAGTATTAACTAGGTATAAACTAGTCCATTTTGGTTCAAAATCTTTGTAGTTCATCCAATAAGTGCAAAACATTTAATGGATTCAAATTTTAGGTCATTTTGGTTTTTAGTAGGTTTAATCTAGTCCATTTTGGTTCTAAATTAATGTAGTTTGTCCAACAAATGCAAAAGTCATAATGGATTACTATTTTAGGTAATTTTGATATTAAATAGGTTTATTCTAATCCATTTTGTTTTAAGTCATTGTAATTCGTCCAATAAGTGCAAATATTTTGGTTCTAAGTGTTTCGTCAAATAAGTGCAAAAGTTTTAATGGATCAATATTTTAGGTCATTTTATTTTTAACAAGCTTTATCCTAGTCTATTTTGGTTCTAAATAAATATAGTTTGTCCAATAAGTGGAAAAGTCTTAATCGATTAACATTTTACGTCATTTTGTTCTTTATTAGGTTGATTCAAGTCCATTTTAGTTCTAAATCAGTATAGTTCCTCCGATAAGTGCAAAAGTCTATATGAATTTATATTTTAGTTCATATACATTTTTTACTAGGTTTAACCTAGTCTATTTTGGTTCTAAATCAATGTAGTTCTCCAATAAGTGTAAAAGTCTTAATGGATTAATATTTTAGGTCATTTTGGTTTTTAATAAGTTTATTCTAGTCCATTTTGTTTCTAAATTAATATTTTAGGTCATTATAGAGTTTAATCAGGCCCATTTTAGTTCTAAATAAATGTAATTTGTCCAATTAAGTACAAAATTCTTAATGGATCAATATCATAGGTCATTTTGGTTTTTACTTGGTTTATTCTAGTCAATTTTGGTTGTTAATCATATTAGTTCTTCCAATAAGTGGATAAGTCTAAATGGTTGAAGATTTTAGGTCATTTTCGTATGAACTAGATTTAATGTAGTTCATTTTGGTTCTTAGTCATTGTTATTCGTCCAATAAGTGCTAAAGTCTTAATGGATTCATATTTTAGGTCATATTGGTTTTTACTAGGTTTAACATATTCCATTTTGGTTCTAAATCAACGTAGTTTATCCAATATGTGCAATAGTCGTAATAGATTAATTTCTTAGGTCATTTTTGTCTCTACTAAGTTTAAATTAGGTTTATTCTATTCCATCATGGTTCTAAATAAATGTAGTTAGTCCAATAATTACAAAAGTCTTAATGGATTGATATTTTAAGTCATTTTTGTCTTTACTAGGTATATTATAGTCTATTTTGGTTCTAAATCTTTGTAATTTGTCCAAGCAATGCAAAAGTCTCAATGGATTAATATTTACGTTCATTTTTGTCGTTACTACATTCAGGGTTTAGGGTTTAGGGTTAATGGAATAATAGTTTAGGTCATTTTGGTATTAACTAGGTTTAATCTAGTCTATTTTGGTTGTAAATTGTTGAAGTTCGTCCAATAAGTGCAAAAGCCTTAATGGATTCATATATTAGGTAATTTTGGTTTTTACTAGGATTAATCTAGTCCATTATGGTTCTAAATTAATGTAGTTCTTCAAAAAAATGCAACAATCTTAATGGATTAATATTTATGGTCATTTTGGTCTTTACAAAGTTTCTTCTATTCCAGTTTGTTTTAAATCATTGTAGTTCATCCAATAAGGGTTTAGGGTTTAGGGTTTAGGAGTTAGGGTTAAATGATTAAGATTTTAGGTCATTTTTGTGTTAACTAGGTTTATTGTAGTCCATATTGGTACTAAATCATTGTAGTTCGTCCAATAAGTGGAAAAGTCTTAATGGATGAATATTTTAGGTTATTTTGGTCTTTGCAAGGTTTATTCTAGTCCATTTTGATTCTAAATCGTTGTAATTCGTCCAATGAACGCAAAAGTCTTAATGGATTAATATCTTAAGTCATTTTGGTCTTTACTACATTCATAGTTTAGGGTTTAGTGTTAAGGATTTTTGGATTAAGGGTTTAGAGTTTAGGAGTTAAGGTTTATGGATTAAGATTTTAGGTCATTTTGGTGTTAACTAGGTTTAATGTAGTCCATATTGCTTCTAAATCATTGTAGTTCATCCAATAAGTGCAAATGTCTTAATGGATTAACATTTTAGGTCATTTTGCTATTAACTAGGTTTTATCTAGTCAATTTTGGTTCAAAATTAATGTAGTTCGTCCAAAAAGTCCAAAAGTCTTAATGGATTAATATTTTAAATCTTTATTGTTTAAACTAGGTTTATTCTATTCCAGTTTTGTTCTAAATAAATGTAGTTCGTCCAATAAGTACAAAAGTCTTAATGATTTAATATTTTAAGTCATTTTGGTCTTTACTAGGTTTATTCTAGTCCATTTTTGTTATAAATCATTGTAATTTGTTTAAGCAATGCAAAAGTCACAATGGTTTAGGGTTTATGGTTAATGGAATAAAAGTTTAGGTCATTTTGGTATTAACTAGGTTTAATCTAGTCCATTTTGGTTCTAAATTGTTGAAGTTTGTCCAATAAGTGCAAAAGTCTTAATGGATTCATATTTTATGTCATTTTGGTTTTTACTAGGATTAATCTAGTCCATTATGGTTCTAAATTAATGTAGTTCTTCAAAAAAATGCAACAATCTTAATGGATTCGTATTTGAGGTCATTTTGGTCTTTACAAAGTTTCTTCTAATCCATTTTGTCATAAATCATTGTAGTTCATCCTATAAGTGAAAAAGTCTTAATCGATTAACATTTTAGTTCATTTTTGTATTAACTAGGTTTAATCTAGTCATTTTGGTTCTAAATCATTGTAGTTTGTCCAATAAGCACAAAAGTTTTAATGGATTCATGTTTTAGGTCATTTTGGTATTGAGAGGGTTTAATCTAGTCCATTTTGGTTCTAAATCATTGTAGATCGTACAATAAGTGAAAAAGTGTTAATGGATGATCATTTTAGGAAATTTTTATTCTAACTAGCTTTATTCTAGTCTATTTTGGTTCTAAATAAATGAAGTTCGTCCTATAAGTGCAAAATTCTTAATGGATTAATACTTTTGGTCATTTTTGTGTTTAGTAGGTTTATTCTAGTTCATTTTGGTTCTAAATCATTGTATTTCGTCTAAAAGTGCAAAAGTCTTAATAGATTAATATTTTAGTTCATGTTTGTCTTTGCTAGATTTATTTTACTCAATTTTTGTTCTATATCATTATAGTTCGTCCAATAAGTGCAAACCTCTTAATGGATTAAAATTTTAGGTCATTTTGGTCTTTAGTTGGTTTATTTTAGCCCATTTTGGTTCTTAATAAGTGTAGTTTGCAAATGAGTGAAAAAGTCTTAATGGATTAATATTGTAACTCGTTTTGTTCTTTACTAGGTTTAATCTTGTCCATTTTGGTTCTAAATAATTATAGTTCGTCCAATAAGTCTTAATGGACTAAGATTTTAAGTCATTTTGGTATTAACTAGGCTTAACCTAGTCCACTTTGGTTCTAAATCCATGTTGTTCGTCCAATAAGTGCAAAAGTTTAATGGATTAAGAATTTAAGTCATTTTTGTATTAACTAGGGTTAAACTATTCCATTTTGGTTCTAAATCATTATAGTTCGTCCTATAAGTGCTAAAGTCTCAATTAATTTAGATTTTAGGTCATATTGGTTTTTACCAAGTTTAACCTAGTTCATTTTGGTTACAAATCAATGTATTTCACCAAATAAGTGTAAAAATCTTAATGGATTAATATTTTAGGTCATTTTTGTCTTTAATAAGTTTATTCTAGTTCATTTTAGTTCTAAATTATTGTACTTCTTCCTATAAGTGCAAAAGTCTTAATGTATTAATATTTTAGGTCATTTTGATCATTATTGGGTTTATTCAGGTCCATTTTAGTTCTAAATAAATGTAATTTGTCCAATTGAGTACAAAATTCTTAATCGATTAATATCTTAGGTCATTTTGGTCTTTACTAGGTTTATTCTAGTCAATTTTGGTCCTTAATCATTTTAGTTCTTCCAATAAGTGGAAAAGTCATAATGGGTGAAGATTTTAGGTCATTTTCGTATGAACTAGGTTTAATCTAGTTCATTTTGGTTCTAAATCATTTAAGTTGGTCCAATACGTGCAAAAGTCTTAATGGATTCATAATTTAGGTCATATTGGGTTTTACTAGGTTTAACCTAGTACATTTTGGTTCTAAATCAATGTAGTTTATCCAATTAGTGCAAAAGTCTTAATGGATTAATTTCTTAAGTCATTTTGGTCTTTACTGTTTATTGTAGTCCATTTTGGTTCTAAATCATCATTGTTCGTCCTATAAGTGCAAAAGTCTTAATGGATTAATATTTTATGTCATTTTTGTCATTACTAAGTTTTTTCTAGCCCATTTTGGTTCTAAATAAATGTAGTTTGTCCAATAAGTATAAAAGTCGTAATGGATGAATCTTTTGGCCATTTTTGTCTTTACTAGATTTATTTTAGTCTATTTTGGTTCTAAATCATCGTAATTCATCAAATAAATGCCAAAGTCTTAATGGATTAATATCTTATGTCATTTTGGTCTATACAACGTTCATGGTTTAGGGTTAAAGGTTTTGGGTTAAGGATTTAGGGTTAATGGAATAATATTTTAGGTCATTTTGATATTAACTAGGTTTAATCTGTTGGACATAAGTCCCCCTGATTTTTAGTTTTGACATAACTAACAAACATACAATGTCTTGTGGTTAAGGTAACTGTTTGAATCAAGTTGCATTTCAGGTAGAAACACACACAGACACTAAACATATGGACACAATGCTTGGAACGCAAGAAATCAAGCTTAAAGTGAAGCATGTGCCGGACAAAGTCAACAATGTTTAAGTGTCATTAGTGTTTGTGATTATTAGGCTTTAGACTTATCATACATGAGTTCATGCATAAGTGTTGCCAAGATAAAAATGTGTTTTTAAATTGAACCAAGTAAACAAAATCGATTGACTAATCAATTGACTAATCTATTGGGCAATCGATTGATTGACTCAGGAGTAAAGTTATCACTGATCCAATCGATTGGTAAATCGATTTCGTGAAGGATCACAGTGAAACTTGAACACTGGGTGCAAAGCAATCCATTGGACAATCGATTCATGCATCAATTGAGAAATCGATTGTGCGAGTTACAGAGGCAAGTCACAAGTTTTTAAATCGATTGGCAAATCGATTTTGAACTTAATTTTTTTCAGACTTGACCACTGTAACATACCAATCGATTGGGCAATCGATTGGAACATCAATTGATGAATCGATTGAATGACACACAGAGACAAACATCGCTAAACCAAATTGATTGGCAAATCAATTGGATAAAAGTTTTTCTAAGTCAGTAGCTCTATGACAAAATCAATCGATTGAGACATCAATTGAATTTTATTTCTTGACTTGCAAGACATATACTAATCGATTGACAAATCGATTGGATGTTGAAAATGTTTAATCATACATCAGACACCAAGGTCTTAGTCGATTGGCAAATCAATGTTTTCAAAATAGCTAAGTCCCTGTAACAATTCAAATCGATTGGTAAATCGATTGGAATTAAACAACTGAAACACTGGGACAAAGCAAATTCTGGAGTCCCTGTGATCAGTCTAATCGATTGACAAATCGATTGGAGTAATTGTTTCAGTTACAGACCAATTGCCAAATCGATTAAGATGGAATATCAGTTGATTGTGGAATCGATTGTTTTGATCTCGTTGTTTGAATAAAACACTCGAAATCGATTACCCAATCGATGCTGATATGAACTTGTCTCAGTTTTCTGGTTTATGAATTAACACAATCGATTGGCAAATCGATTGATGCATATGTTTTCAAGATTCAAGAAAAACAAGAAATCTAACATATAAATGTAGAGAAATCTAACATATAAATGTTGTTAATTCTATTACCAACCAATTTCATACCTTCATTTTCCTTATGCTCTATTATGCAGGACTGAGAAGTAAAGTTGACCTTAAAGCCTTTATCACATAACTGGTTGATAGTCAGCAGGTTATGTTTGAGTCCTTCAACATATAATACATCTTTGATAATAGCAGTTGACTCATTACCTACATCTCCATTGCCACAGATTTTGCCTTTATTATTATCGCCGTATTTGACGTAGCCGCCATCCTTTAAGCTTAGAGACAAAAACTTAGTTTTGTCCCCAGTCATGTGCTTGGAGCACCCACTGTCCAAATACCATAAGTGGGTTTTGGATGCCAAGCACACCTGCAAAAATAGATTAATATTTGGATTCAGGTACCCAATTTAACTTGGGTCCTGGGGTGTTAGTTACACAATTAGGTATCTTAACCTTCCAAATCTGTTTGCACCCTCTGTTGGCAAGTTTTCTAAATTTGCAGTTGTACACAAAATGTCCTTTTCTGCAGTAGAAATGACATGTGACAAAAGAGGAGGCATACTGTTTTGGTTTTGTGAAGACACCATGCATATGACCAGATTTAGCATACTTCTGGCTATGTTTAGCAGTCTTATAACCAATACCATGTTTAGTGTGATTTTGTTTAACATTCACATTGGGCATATAACCAAGTCCAGACTTTTCATTTAAATTTCTCTGGTTTCCAAGAAGCATATCTAGTTTGGTTTTACCACTGTTGAATTTTTCAATATCACAATGTAATGCATGAGATTCCTTTTTCAGTTTTTCATTCATGTCTTTAAGAGACTCATGCTGCAATTTTAATTCATCATAACAAATGCATTTTTCTTCTAACAGTT
The DNA here is from genome assembly GCA_037974835.1 of Cicer judaicum. Lineage (NCBI taxonomy): Eukaryota > Viridiplantae > Streptophyta > Magnoliopsida > Fabales > Fabaceae > Cicer > Cicer judaicum. The sequence goes on from JBBPBS010000693.1 coordinate 5,353,982, forward strand.
TCTTAGTGCTAATTAATTGTTTAATTGTACTAACATATTCATCATGTAGTTCAGTAAATGCATTTTGTAATTCATCATATGAAGGATTAGATGAACTAACCTCGCTTTCGGAATCCGAATCTGTTTTGGCCATGAGACATAGATTTGCTTGTTCTTCTTCAGAAGATGAGGACAAATCATTGTTATTATCGTTCCATGCAAAATAGGCTTTTCTGGATTTTGGTGCTGGTTCCTTGCCTTTGTTCTTTGCAGTTCTATTTTTGTTTTGCAGTTTGTAACACTCAGACTTTATGTGGCCAGTTTTTCACATTCATAGCATGTTATGGTCTTGGTGTCATTTGTCTTAGAACTTGCTGGTTTTCTGAACTTGTTATCTTTCTTATTCAGAAACTTTTTGAACTTTTTGACAAGTAAACCAATTTCTGATTCTTCATCAGTCTCACTGCTTGACTCATCTGAGCAGCTTTCTTGTTCAGCCTTTGATTGATGTGCTTGGGCTTTCAAGGACAGCCCTTTTCTTTTTTTGTCAACTTGCTCAGTTTCACTTAGCCTGTGGAGTTCCATTTCGTGTTCTCTTAATTTCCCAAAGAGTGTAGCGATAGACATTGATCCAAGATCCTTCGACTCCGCAATGGCAGTAATCTTCGGCTGCCATTTTCGAGTTAAACATCTCATTACTTTACTGATCTGCAGATCGCTTTCAATCTCCTTTCCAAGTGCGTGCAAGTTGTTGACAATGTGCGTGAACCTGGTTTGCATGTCATTGATGGATTCTTCTTTCTTCATATTGAATAATTTATATTCGTGCATCAATGTGTTTATCCTTGCGCGCTTTACATGCGTGGTACCTTCATGAGTTTGCTGCAGAGTATCCCACATCTCTTTTGCAGATTTATAGTTGGATATTCTGAAAAATTCATCATGACTTAAAGCAGATGTTATAATATTCTTAGCTTTATCATCTTCAGACCAGTTAGCTTTAGGTTTCAATATAGCAGATTCACCAGTTCCAGCTAAGGTTGGTACAAACGGTCCGTTTTCTACAGCATCAAGAATGTCAATTCCACTTGCTTCAAGAAAGATTAGCATACACTGTTTCCAGTACATATAGGCCGCACCATTAAAAGCAGGGGGCCTTGCAAGTGAAGCACCTTCACCTACGAATTCTACAGAAGTCATGACTTATATGAGAGTATTCTCTAAAATAAGTACAGGCTCTTGATGCCAATTGTAAGTAAAATATGACTTCTAAATGCAAGAATTATGTATATGACAATTAAATGAATATTCACAAGAATGTCAAACAGTTCAAGATTATTCAACAAGGTCCCAATGAATTGATTCTAGGAGAAGGATCACAATTACATGTAATGTCAAATTAACAATATAACATACATAGTAATTGTTAAACAATTCAATCTAGATACAAGCATGTATATTCAATCTTTCACTCAATAACAGATAGAACATGTATCACCAATAATCAATCAAACAATGAAGTAAAAGATAAGGGATAGAAGAATGATACTCAGAAATTTATCCTGGTTTGGTTGTTTGAAAAACAACCTACATCCAGTCCCAAGATCAACTTGATCTTAGCCTTTTTCACTAGAATCTTCTATAGAACGTTTTACAGATTGTCCAGCTAGCTCCTAGCCTATCTATCCAACTATCTTGATTCTAACATACATCCATTGCATCCTTTGAGTTATTCCGGCAAACTCACACAAGATCGCAATGAGGTTCCTTCTTGATGATCACAAGCATCAACGAACGGTAACCACCAGTGTAGCTACTGGATTTTTTTTCACAATTTAGTTTCAATGTAATTTTACAAAAGTTGACAACAAAGAAGATCAAAAGATCTTTCTAACAGAAGCGACTTGATCACACAATGATGTTCAAACTATAAGTGTTTGCCAAATGGTTAAGTTTTCTCAAAGTATTGTGTGTATCAAAGTTCAAAGTCTCAAAGGTTCTGTTTTTGGAAAAATTCGAATTCTATGTCAAATCAAAAGTTATGTTCATTCTCTTTGAAAAACAGTTTTGAGACAGTTTTTATATGTTTCAGAAAAACACATATAAATCGATTTGTCAATCGATTTTATAAAGCATAGAAACACTCCAATCGATTTGCCAATCGATTCTCGTGTTTCTTGTTTTTCTTGAATCTTGAAAACATATGCATCAATCGATTTCCCAATCGATTGTGTTAATTCATAAATCAGAAAACTGAGACAAGTTCATATCAGCATCGATTGAGTAATCGATTTCGAATGTTTTGTTCCAACAACGAGATCAAAACAATCGATTCCACAATCGATTGATATTTCATCATAGTCGATTTGGAAATTGGTTTGTAACTGAAACAATTACTCCAATCAATTTGTCAATCGATTAGACTGATCACAGGGACTCCAGAATTTGCATCAATCGATTCGTCAATCGATTTGCTTTGTCCAGTGTTTTAGTTGTTTAATTCCAATCGATTTCCCAATCGATTTGAATTATTACAGGGACTTAGCTATTTTGAAAATATTGATTTGCCAATCGACTAAGACCTTGGTTTCTGATGTATGATTAAACATTTCCAACATCCAATCGATTTGTCGATCGATTAGTATATGTCTTGCAAGTCAAGAAATAAAATTCAATTGATGTCTCAATCGATTTGATTTGTCACAGAGCTACTGACTTAGAAAAACTTTTGTCCAATCGATTTGTCAATCGATTTGGTTTAAGGATTTTTGTCTATGTGTCTCATTCAATCGATTCATCAATTGATGTTCCAATCGATTGCTCAATCGATTGGTATGTTACAGAGGTTAAGTCAAAAACAAATTAAGCTCGAAATCAATTTGCCAATCGATTTATAAACTTATGACTTGCCCCTGTAACTCACACAATCGATTTTTCAATTGATGCATGAATCGATTGTCCAATCGATTGCTTTGCACCCAGAGTTCAAGTTTCACTGTTATCCTTCATAGAATCGATTCACCAATCGATTCGATCAGTGATAACTTTACTCCTGAGTCAATCGATGTTGTTTACTAAGTTCAATTTAAAAACATTTTAAATCTTGGCAACACTTATGCATGAACTCATGTATGATAAGTCTAAAGCCTAATAAACACAATCACTAAAGACACAAAAGCATAGTTGACTTTGTCCAGCACATGCTTCACTTCAAGCTTGATTCCTTGCGTTCCAAGCATTGTGTCCATATGTTTAGTGTGTGTGTGTTTTTACCTAAAATGCAACTTGATTCAAATAGTTAGCTCAATACAAGACATTGTATGTTTGATAATTATGTCAAAACTAACATCAGGGGAACTTATGTCCAACAGTTGTCCTATAAGTGTAAAGGTCTTTATGTATTAAACTTTTAGGTCATGTTGGTCATTACTAGGTTTATTGTAGTCAATTTTGGTTCTAAATAAATGTAATTTGTCCAATCATTACAAAATTATTAATGGATTAATATTTGTGGTCACTTTGGTCTTTACTAGGTTTATTCTAGTCCATTTTGGTTCTTAATCATTTAGTTTGTCCAACAAGTGCAAAAGTTTAATGGATTAACATTTAAGGTCTTTTTGGTATTATCTAAGCTTAATCTAGTACATTTTGGTTCTTAATTATTGTAATTCGTCCAATAAGAGCAAAAGTCTAATTGAATTAATATTTTAGGTAATTTTGGTCTTTACTATGTTTAGGTTTTAGGGTTAACGGTTTCGGTTTCGAGTTATTGGATTAATATTTTAGGTCTTTTTTGTATTAACTAGGTTTAATCTAGTCCATTTTGTTTCTAAATCAGTGTAGTTCATCCAATAAGTGCAAAAAATTTAATGGATTCCTATTTTAGGTCATTTTGGTTTTTACTAGGTTCAATCTAGTCCATTTTGGTTCTAATTTAATGTTAGTTGTCCAAAAAGTGCAAAAGTCTTAATGAATTAAAGTTTCAGGACATTTTGGTATTACGTAGGTTTATCCTAATACATTTTGTTTTAAATCATTGTAAGTTGTCCAATAAGTTCAAAAGTCTTAATGGATTAATATTTTTGGTCACTTTGGTCTTTACTACGTTAAGGGTTTAGGAGTTAGGGTATAAGGGTTTAGGATTTTGGTTTTAGGGAGTTAGGGTTAATGGAATAATATCTTAGGTCATTTTGATATTAGCTAAGTGTAATATAGTTCACTTTGGTTCTAAATCATTGTAGTTCGGTCAATAAGTGAAAAAGTCTTCAAGGATTCATATTTTAGGTCATTTTGGTTTTTACTAGGTTTAATCTAGTCTATTTTGTTTCTAAATTAATGTAGTTCGTCCAAAAAGTTCAAAAGTCATAATGGATTAACATTATAGGTCATTTTGGTATTTCCTAAGCTTATTCTAATCCATTTTGTTTTAAGTCATTGTAATTCATCAAATAAGTGCAACATTCTTAATTGAGGAATATTTTAGGTCATTTTGGTTTTTACTTCGTTAAGGATTTAGGGTTTAGTGTTTAAAAACTTATGGTTATGTGTATACGGCTTAGTTTTTAGGTTTTAGGGTTTATAGTGTAGGGTTTAGGGTTTAGGGTTTAGGGTTAATGGATTAATATTTCAGGTCATTTTGGTATTAACTAGGTTTCATCTAGTCCATTTTGGTTCTATATCATTGTAGTTCGTCCAAAAAGTGCAAAATTCTTATTGGATTGATATTTTAGGTTATTTTGGTTTTTACTAGGTTTAATCTAGTCCATTTTGGTTCTAAATTAATGTAGTTCGTCCAAAAAGTCCAACAATCTTATTGGATTATTATTTTAGGTAATTTTGTTTCTAAATCGTTGTAGTTCGTCCAACAAGTGCAAAAGTCTTAATGTATTAACTTTTTTTAGGTCATTTTTGTATTAACTAGGTTTAACTTAGTCCATTTTGGTTCTAAATCTTTGTAAATCGTCTAATAAGTTCAAAGGTCTTAATGGATTAATCTTTTAGGTCATTTGGGTCTTTACTAGTTTCAATCGTGTCCGTTTGGACTTAAATCATGGTAGTTCGTCCAATAAGCGCAAATGTCTTCATGGATTAATATTTTTGGTTATTTTGTTCTTTACTAGGTTTATTCAAATCCATTTTGGTTCTCAATGAGTATAGTTCATCCAATAAGTGCAAATATATTACATGATTAAGATTTTAGGTCATGTTGGTATTAACTAGTTTTAATCTAGTCCATTTTGGTTCTAAATCATTATAGTTCGTCCAATAAGTGCAAAAGTCTTAATGGATTCATATTTTAGGTCATATTGGTTTTTACTAGGTTTACCCTAGTCCATTTTGATTCTAAATAAATGTAGTTTATCCAATAAGTGCAAAAGTCTTAATGGAGTAATCTTTTAGGTCATTTTGGTCTTTACTAAGTTTATTCTAGCCAATATTGGTTCTAAATCATTGTTGTTCGTCCTGTAATTGCAAAAGTCTTAATGGATTTATATTTTAGGGCATTTTGGTCATTACAAGATTTATTCTAGTCCATTTTTGTTATAAATAAATGAAGATCGTCCAATAAGTATAGAAGTCTTAATGGATTAATATTTGGGCCATTCACGTCGTTACATCGTTCACGGTTTAGGGTTAAGGGTTTAGGGTGTAGGGTTTAGGGTTGATGGAATAATATTTTAGGTCATTTTGGAATTAACTAGGTTTAATCTAGTCCATTTTGGTTCTTTATCAATATAGTTCATCCAAAAAGTGCAAAACTCATAATGGATTAATGTTTTCGGTTATTTTGGTCTTTACTAAGCTTATTCTATTCCATTTTGTTTTAATTCATTAAAATTCGTCAAATAAGTGCAAAAGTCTTAATGGATTAATATTTTAGGTTATTTTGGCTTTTACTTCGTTTAGAATTTAGGGTTTTGTGTTTAGGGGTTAGGGTTTATGTTTTAGGGTTTAGGGTGTAGGGTTTACGGTTAATGGATTAATATTTTAGGTCTTTTTAGTATACACTAGGTTTAATCTAGTCCATTTTGGTTTTAAATTATTGTAGTTCGTCCAATAAGTTGAAAAGACTTATAGGATAAATATTTTAGGTCATTTTGGCCTTTACTACGTCTGGTGTTTAGGGTTTAGGGTTTAGGGTTTATGAGGGTTTTTGGTTTAGGGTTTAGGATTAATATTTTATGTCTTTTTGGTATTAACTAGGTTTAATCTAGTCCAATATAGTTCTAAATCATTGTAGTTTGTCTAATAAGTGCAAAAGTCCTAATGGATTCATATTTTAGGTCATTTTTTACTAGGTTTTATCTAATCCATTTTGGTTATAAATTAATATAGTTCGTCCAAAAATTGCAAAAGACTTAATGGATTAATATATTAGGTCATTTTGGTGTTTACTATGTTTATTCTAGGCCATTTTCTTTTAAATCATTGTAGTCCATTCAATAAGTTCAAAAGTCTTAATGTATTAAGATTTTAGGTCATTGTGGTATTGACTAGGTTTAATGTTGTCGATTTTGCTTCTAAATCATTGTAATTCGTCAAATTTGTATAAAAGTCTTGATGGATTAATCTTGTAGGCCATTTTGGTCTTTACTAGTTTTATTCTTGTCCATTTGGGCTCTAAATCATTGTAGTTCATCCAATAAGTGCAAACGTCTTAATGGGTTAATATTTTAAGTAATTTTGGTCTTTAACAAGATTATTCTAAACCATTTTGTTTTAAGTCATTGTAATTGGTCCTATAAGTGCTTAATGATTATTATTTTAGGTCATTTTGGTTTTTACTACGTTTAAGATTTAGGTTTTACGGTTTAATGGTTTAGGTTTTTGTGTTTACGGCTTAGTTTTTAGGTTTTAGGGTTTAGAGTGTAGGGTTTAGGGTTTAGGGTTTAGGGTTAATGGATTAATATTTCAGGTCATTTTGGTATTAACTAGGTTTCATCTAGTCCATTTTGGTTCTATATCATTGTAGTTCGTCCAAAATGTGCAAAATTCTTATTGGATTGATATTTTAGGTTATTTTGGTTTTTACTAGGTTTAATCTAGTCCATTTTGGTTCTAAATTAATGTAGTTCGTCCAAAAAGTCCAACAATCTTAATGGATTAATATTTTAGGTCATTTTGGTCATTACAAACTTTATTCTTATTCATTTTTTTAATCATTGTAGTTCTTCCAAAAGGTGCAAAAGTCTTAATGGGTTAATATTTTAGGTTATTTTGTATTAGTTAGGTTTAATCTAGTCCATTTTGGTTCTAAATCATTGTAGTGCGTCCAATAAGGGCAAACGTTTTGATGGATTAATATTTTATGTCATTTTTGTTCTAACTAGAATTATTCTTGTCCATTTAGGTTCTAAGTAAATGTAGTTCGTGCAATAAGTGCAAAAGTTTTAATGGATTAATATTTTAGTACATTTTGGTCTTTAGTAGGTTTATTCTAGTCCATTTTGGTTCTAAATTGTTGTAATTCATCCAATAAGTGCAAAAGTCTTAATGGATTAACATTTTAGTTGATTTTGTCCTTTATTAGGTTTACTCAAGTCAATTTTAGTTCTAAATTAGTGTAGTTCGTCCAATAAGTGCAAAAGTATTAATGGATTAAGATTTTAGATCATTTTTGTATTAACTAGGTTTAATCTAGTCCATTTTGGTTTTAATTCATTGTAGTTCGTCCAAAAAGTTTAAAAGTCTTAATTGATTCATATATTAGGTCATTTTGGTCTTTGCTATGTTTATTTTAGTCCATTTGGGTTCCAAATAATTGTTGTTTGTCCTATAAGTTCAAAAGTCTTAATGAATTATTATTTTAGGTCATTTTGCTCATTTATAGGTTTATTCTAATCCATTTTGGTTATAAATAAATAAAGTTCTTCCAAGAAGTACAGAAGTCATAATGGATCGATATTTTTTGTCATTTTGGTCTTTACTAGGTTTATTCTAGTCCATTTCGATTCAAAAATATTGTAATTCGTCAAATAAGTGCAAAAGTCTTAAATGATTAATATTTTAGGTCATATTGTAATTCGGATTTAATGTTTAGGGTTTGGGGTTTAGGGTTTAGGTGACTTTGTTCTTTACTAGGTTTATTAAAATCCATTTTGGTTCTAAATTAGTGTAGTTTGTAAGACCGATAATTTTAAAGTATACTTTATGTATTTTAGTGTATTTCTGGTATTGAACACGGAGGCTTTTTAGCCAAAGTTATTAATATTTTGGGAGTTTAAATGACCAGAAAGATATTTGGACGCTCGATTAAAATTACTCGTCGATGAATAAATTAAATTAACTATGGGGAATCTTTTACGAAGAATTTAATGCATTATGAGTGAAATGGTAATTTAACAAATATCTAGATATTTTGAGATATTTGTTAAAAGTATTTAAAATATATATAAATATATATATATATATATATAGATATTTGTTTGGAGGGAAAAGGAAAGGAAAGAGAAAGAGAAGAAAAAGAAAAGGAAAGAGTTAGAAAAGAAAGAAAAGAAAAGAAAAAGAAGAGAAAGAAAACGTAACAACTCCTTCTTCTTCCTCTGTCTCGCGAGCTTTCTCCTCCTTCCTCCATTGTTATTCATTTTTATTTTTCTTGATTCCTTTTGTTCAAGAATAGAAACCCAAGGCTTAGTGGGTAAGAAAGCAAAGATATCTCAACTTTACTCTTCCTCTTTGATTCGAAAACGAAGAAAAACGGTATTTGGGATTTCAAAACCGTCAAGCACAAACCTCCCCGTTTCATCTAGATCTAAGATTCGTTTCACAAAGAGATAGAAGGGAAAGTTGCTCACTACCATGCTACGGTGCTAGGGAACCAACTTTGGAAGCGGCGTTGCGAACGGAAGATTTTACCGGATTTACCCGCGGCACCGTAATCGCACGTGAAACCTAATGTGAAGGTAAGGGCTCCTTCCAAACTTTTAGATTGCATTTAGGGCCTTACCTGTGGTTGTGTGGAAAAGAATTTTATTAGGGTTGGAGTTGATTTGGAGAAAATGAATTTAACCCATTTATGTATGATTTTGAGTAAATGAAATTTGTCGTGTTTGAGTGGTATATTGTGATGATTTGTGTTCATCATATTTGTCATGTTCATGATTAATGCTTGTGAAATTTGATATGTTTATGATTGGATGTTGTGGAGAAATGAATTGATGTGTTTTGGATTGAATTGGATAATATGTGTGAGTTTGTTTTGTGTGAAATTTGAAAACCATTAGAGTTAAACGAGTATTAGGAATGGAGAATCTCTTAATGTCTCGTTTACTTAATGTGTGTTGTGAAAATTGTTTAAGTTAAATGAGCATTAAGAATGGGGAATCTCTTAATGTCTTTCTTACTTAATGTTTATTGTGAAAATCGTTTAAGTTAAATGAATATTAAAAATGAGGAATCTTTTAATATTGCATTTACTTAACGATTGTAGTGGATAGAGTCAAGGTGATGCCATGTGATTTGTTGGTTCATCTTGTTCGTGTTGGGATTGTCGAGTCAAGGTGATGCCATGTGATTTGTTGGTTCATCTTGTCCGTGTTGGGATTGTCGAGTCAAGGTGATGCCATGTGATTTGTTGGTTCATCTTGTCTGTGATGGGATTGTCGAGTCAATGTGATGCCATGTGATTTGTTGGTTCATCTTGTCTGTGTTGGGATTGTCGAGTCAAGGTGATGCCATGTGATTTGTTGGTTCATCTTGTCTGTGTTGGGATTGTCGAGTCAAGGTGATGCCATGTGATTTGTTGGTTCATCCTGTCTGTGTTGGGATTGTCGCGTCAAGGTGATGCCATGTGATTTGTTGGTTCATCTTGTCTGTGTGGGTATTGTGTTGTAACCGTTAAGCGATATGTTTTGAAATTGTGTGTAAGTGTGTTGATTCAAGTTTATTATTGAGTATTTGAACTTGAGATGTCATTGGGATTGTGTTGATTTACTAAGAGTTGTGTTTTGGAATTGGGTGATAGCATGTTTGATTGCAAAACTATTTCGAAAACCCAATTGTCGTGGTATTGTGTGGAAATTGCTAAGTGTTAAGATTTGGAGTTGTGTATGAATGTGATTGAGTTAGTTTATGAATTTTTGGAAGAATGGGCAGGGAAATCGATTTCCCAATTGATTTGATAGTTACAGGGACTTCGCTAATTTGACAAAATCGATTTGCCAATCGATTTCGAAATCTATTTTTCAAAACAAACCCAATTGTCGTGGTATTGTGTGGAAATTGCTAAGTGTTAAGATTTGAAGTTGTGTATGAATGTGATTGAGTTAGTTTATGAATTTTTGGAAGAATAGGCAGGGAAATCGATTTCCCAATCGATTTGATGAGTTACAGGGACTTCGCTAATTTGACAAAATCGATTTGCCAATCGATTTCGAAATCTATTTTTCAAAACCATTTAAGAAATCGACTGTTTCCTTGAATCTTAAAAATATATTGAAAAACAATCGATTTGGAAATCGATTTGGCCAAGACAGGAACTCAGCCAAATTGACAAAATCGATTTGGAAATCGATTGGCTTTAACACAGGGGCTCAATTATTCATTCAATTGATTTCCCAATCGATTGAATTAAGCCCAGAGTTCAAATTTCACTAAAAACCTTTAGGAAATCGATTTGGAAATCGATTGGCTTAGTAGAAATTCTTAATTTGAGTTAGATAATTGATTGCTCAATTGATTTATCAATGTTTTGGTCAGTTATGTATTACTTGATGGATTGAGAACTTTATTTTGATTTCATTTTATTTGGCATGTATTATATGAACTTTTAGCATATGGAAAACCCCTTTAAGATGCATGCTAAGTTGAAAGGATATTTTGTGCATTTAAAAACGTAAATGTTATGTGTTAATTGTTAATTTTGGTTGGTGACCCTTTACAAATATTGTGGAAATCTGGGCTTTGCCCTCAGATGAGAGTCAGGGCGGTCCTACCGGTTCGTACCCTACGAATGGGAATGTAGATGGGAATGCTTGACTGGAGCTATGTTTGGAGGATTTCACGGGGCGCATGGAGATCACTTAGGGTGTATAGTCTTTGGTAGAATGAGCAGATTAGGTTGACATAGAGGGAACATATGTCTTCCTTTTGTATTTTGTTTATTTTAAACTGGAAGACTATACCACTTTTTGATATGTAAATATTCTGGATTCATATTTCGAGAAACTTTTCCGCTGCTTGTAAATTATAATGACTTAATTATTTATCCAAAGGTGTTTACCTTATTTATTTCTCTGTTTTATTTTAATTTCTTTTGAAATAAAATACACCCTCGCATTTGAAAATCAGGGTGTTACATAGTTCATCCAATAAGTGAAAAAACAATAATGGATAAAGATTTTAGGTCATTTTCATTTAAACTAGGTTTAACCTAGTATATTTTGGTTCTAAATCAATATAGTTTGTCCAATAAGTGCGAAAGTCTTAATGGATTAATATTTTAGGTCAATTTTGTATTAACTAGGTTTAATCTAGTCAATTTTGTATTAACTAGGTTTAATCTAGTCTATTTTTGTTCTTAATGGATTAATATTTTAGGTCTATTTTGGTTCTATTTTGGTTTCTTCTGGTCTATTTTGGTTCTAAATCATTGTAAATCATTCAATAAATGGAAAAGTCTTTATGGTATTATATTTTAGGTCATTTTGTTCTTTACTATGTCAATTTATGTCTGTTTCGGTTTCAAATCAGTGTAGTTCATCCAATAAGTGCAAATATATTATTAGATTAAGATTTTAAGTCATTTTGGTATGTAGTAGGTTTAGTCTAGTCCATTTTGGTTCTAAATCATTGTAATTCGTCTAGTAAGTGCAAAAGTCTTAATGGATTCATATTTTAGGTCATATTGGTTTTTACTAGGTTTAACCTAGTCCATTTTGGTTCTAAATCAATGTAATTTATCCAATAAGAGCAAAAGACTTAATGAATTAATATTTTAGGTCATTTTGCTCCTTACGAAGTTTATTCTAGTGCATTTTGGTTTTAAATCATTGTTGTTCATCCTATAAGTGCAAAAGACCTAATGGATTAATATTTTATGTCATTTTGGTCATTAATAGGGTTACTGTAGTCCATTTTGGTTACAAATAAATGTAGTTCATCCAATAAGTACTAAAGTCTTAATGGATTAATATTTTAGGTCAGTTTGGTCTTTACTAGGTTTATTTTAGTCCAATTTGGTTCTAAATTATTGTAATTCCTCCAATAAATGGAAAAGTGTTAATGGATTAAGATTTTAGGTCATTTTGGTATTAATTCGATTTTGCTTCTAAATCATTGTAGTTCATCTAATAAGTGCAAGAGTCTTAATGGATTCATATTTTAGTTCATATTGGTTTTTACTACGTTTACCCTACACCACTTTGATTTTAAATCAATGTAGTTTATCCAGTAAGTGCAAATGGCTTAATAGATTAATATTTTAGGTCATTTTGGTCTTTACTAAGTTTATTATCCATTTAGGGTTTTTAACCTATCATGTGCATCCAATAAGTTTATTATCCATTTAGTGTTTTAACCTATCATTTTGGTTCTCCATATGCTTGTTATAGTCAATTTTGGGTTTTTAACCAATCTTTTGCTTCACATAAGTGTGTTTGTGTCATTGGACTAACCATTAGGTCATTTTCGTCCTCTCTAGAGTTATGCTAGTCCATATAGGGTTTTTAACCAATCTTGGGCATCCAATAACTGTGTTTGTGTCATTAGATTCACATTTAGGTTATTTTCATCCTCCATAGACTTATTCTAGTTCATATAGGGTTTTTAATGAATCTTGTGCATCCAATAAGTGTGTGTGTGTTATTGGATTAACATTTGGGTCTTTTTTTGCCTCCCTAGAATTATTCTCGTCCATTAAGGGTTTTTAACTAATGTTATGCCTCCAATAAGTGAGTGTGTGTCATTGAATTATCATTTTGTGAATCCAATAATTGTGGTTGTGTCATTGGATTAACATTTAGATCATTTTCTTTCTCCTTAGGGTTATTCTAATCCATTTAGGGTTTTAACCAATCTTGGGCAACCAATAAGTGTGTTTGTGTCATTTGATTAACATTTATGTCATTTTCGTCTTCCCTAGGGTTATTCTTGTCCATTTAAGGTTTTTAACCATTCTTTTGTATCCAATAAGTATGTTTGTTTCAATGGATTAACATTTAGGTCATTTTTGTCCTCCCTAGAGTTATTCTAGTCTATTTAGTGTTTTAAATCAATCTTGTGCATCCAATAAGTGTGCTTGTGACATTGGACTAACATTTATGCCATTTTCGTCATTTCTATTGTTATTCTTGTCCATTTAGGGTTTTTTTACCATTCTTGTGCATCCAATAAGTGAGTTTGTGTCATTGGATTAACATTTAGGTCAATTTCGTCATTCCTATGGTTACTCTAATCGATTTAGGGTTTTTAACCAATCACGTGCATCCAATAAGTTCGTTTATGATATTGGATTAACATATAGGTCATTTTCATCCTCCTTAGGGTTATTATAGTCCATTTAGGTTTTTTAACTAATCTTGTCCATCCAATAAGTGTGTGTGTGTCATTAAACTAATATTTAGGTCATTTTCGTCCTCTCTAGACTTATTTAAGTCCATTTATGGTGTTTAACCAATTTTGTGCATCCAATAAGTGTGTTTGTCTTATTGGATTAACATTTAGGTCATTTTCGTTCTCCTTATTGTTATTCTAGTCCATTAAGGATTTTTCACCAATTTGGTCATCCAATAAGTGAGTGTGTGTCATTGGATTAACATTTTGGTAATTTTTGTCCTCCCTAGCCTTATTCTAGTCCATTTAGGGTTTTTAACCTATCTTGGGCATCCAATAATTGTGCTTGTGTCATTGGATTAACATATCAGTCATTTTCGTCCTCCTTAGGCTTATTCTAGTCCATTTAGGGTTTTTAACCAATTTGTGCTTCCAATAAGTTCGTTTTTTTCATTGGATTAACATTTAGGTCATTTTTGTCCCCCTTAGGGTTATACTAGTCCATTTAGGGTTTTAACCAATCTTGTGCAGCCAATAAGTGTGTTTGTGCATTTGATTAATATTTATGTCATTTTTGTCTTCTCTAGGCTTATTCTAACCCATTTAGTGTTTTTAACCAATTTTGTGCATCCAATAAGTTTGTCTGTGTCACTCGACTAAAATTTATGCCATTTTCATCCCCCCTAGGCTTATTTTAGTCCATTTAGGGTTTTTAATAAATTTTATGCACCCAATAAGTTCATTTGTGTCATTGGATTAACATTTAGGTCATTTTCTTCCTCCTTAGGGTTATTCTTGTCCATTTAGGGTCTTAACCAATCTTGTTCAACCAATAATAGTGTTTGTGTCATTTGATTAACATTTATGTCATTTTCGTTTGCCATAGGGTTATTCTAATTCATTTAGGGTTTTTAACCATTCTTGTGCATCAAATAAAAGAGTTTGTGTAATTGGATTAACATTTAGGTCAATTTTGTACTTTTTATGGTTATTCTAGTCGATTTAGGGTTTTTAACCAATCTTGTGGATCTAATTAGTTCGTTTGTGTCATTAGATTAACAAATAGATCATTTAACTCCTTCTTAGGGTTATTCTAGTCAATTTAGGGTTATTAAAAAACCTTATGCATCCCATAAGTGTGCTTGGGTCATTGCACTAATATTTAGGCCATTTTCGTCCTCCCTAGGCTTATTCAAGTCCATTTAGGTTTTTTAACCAATTTTGTGCATCCAATAAGTTCATTTGTTTCTATGGATTAATATTTAGATCATTTTCGTCAACCTTATTGTTATTCTAGTCCATTTAGGGCTTTTCACCAATCTTGTGCATCCAAAAAGTGTGTGTGTCATTCGATTAACATTTTGGACATTTTCGTCCTCCCTAGGCTTATTCTAGTCCATTTAGGGTATTTTTTTACTTATCTTGTGCATACAATAAGTGTGTTTGTGTCATTTTATTAACATTTAGGTCAATTTGGTCCTCCCTAGGGTTATTCTAGTTCATATAGGGTTCTTAACCTATCATATGCATCCAGTAAGTTCGTGTATCTCATTGGATTAACATATATGTCATTTTGTCCTCCTTATGCTTTTTCATGTCCATTTAGGGGTTTTAACCAGTCTTATGTTTCCAATAAGTGTGTTTGTGTCATTGAATTAACAATTAGGTTAATTTCGTCATCCCTAGGGTTATTCTTGTTCATATATGGTTTTTAACCAATCTTGGGCATTCAATAAATGTGTTTGTGTCATTGGATTCACATTTAGGTCATTTTCATCCTCCCTAGAGTTATTCTAGTTCGTTTATGGTTTTTAACCAATCTTGTACATCCAAAAAGTGTGTTTGTGTCATTGAATTAGCATTTAGGTCAAATTCATTCTCTCTAGAGTTAATCTAGTCATATTAGGATTTTTTTAACTTATCTTGTGCATCCAATAATTGTTTTTGTGTAATTAGATTAACATTTAAGTCATTTTCGTCATCCTTACGGTTATTCTAGTCCATTTAGGGTTTTAAATCAATCTTGTGCATCCAATAAGTATGTTTGTGTCACTAAATTAACATTTAGGTTATTTTCCTCCCCCTAGGCTTATTCTAGTACATTTAGGGTTTTATCTAATCTTGTGCATCCAATAAGTGTGTTTGTATCATTGGATTAACATTTGGGTCATTTTCGTCCTCCCTAGAATTAATCTATTCCATTTAGGGTTTTTAACTAATTATGTGCATCCAATAAGTGAGTTTGTGTTATTGTTTTAACATTTTGGTCATTTTCATCCTCCCTAGGCTAATTCTAGTCCATTTAGGGTTTTTGACTAATCTTGTGCATCAAATAAGTGTGTTTGTGTCATTGAATTAACAAGTTTTTTATTACCGTCCTCCCTAAAGTTATTCTAGTTCATTTAGTGTTTTTAACCAATCTTGTGCATCCAATAAGTGAGTATTTGTCATTGCATTAACATTTGGGTAATTTTCGTTCTCCCTAGGGTTATTCTAGTCCATTTACAGTTTTTAACCAATCTTGGGAATCCAATAATTGTGTTTGTGTCATTGGATTTACATTTAGGTCACTTTCTTCCTCGTTAGGGTTATTCTAGTCCATTTAGGGTTTTTAACCAATCTTGTATATCCAATAAGTATGCTTGTGTCATTGGATTAACATTTATGTCATTTTTTATCTCCCTATTGTTATTCTAGTCCATTTAGGTTCTTATATCAATCTTGTGCATCCAATAAGTATGTTTGTGTCACTGGGTTAACATGTAGGTCATTTTCATCCTCCCTAGGCTTGTTCTAGTCAATTTGGTGTTTTTAACTAATCTTGTGTGTCCATTAAGTGAGTTTGTGTAATTGGATTAACATATTTGTCATTTTTTATCTCCATAGGGTTATTATATCCCATTTACAGTTTGTTTACCCATCTTGTACATCCAATAAGTGTGTTTGTGTCATTGAATTAGCATTTAGGTCAAATTCATTCTCTCTAGAGTTAATGTAGTCATATTAGGAATTTTTTTAACTTATCTTGTGCATCCAATAACTGTGTTTGTGTAATTGGATTAACATTTAAGTCATTTTCATTATCCTTACGATTATTCTAGTCCATTTAGGGATTTTAACCAATCTTGTTGATCTAATATGTGGGTTTGTGTCATTCGATTAACATTTAGGTCATTTTCATCCTCCCTAGAGGTTATTGTAGTCCATTTAGGGTTTTAAATCAATCTTGTGCATCCAATAAGTGTGTTTTTGTCACTATATTAACATTTAGGTTATTTTCCTCCCCCTTAGGCTTATTCTAGTCCATTTAGGGTTTCAACTAATCTTGTGCAACCAATAAGTGTGTTTGTGTCATTTGATTAACATTTGGGTCATTTTCATCCTCCCTAGAATTATTCTAGTCCATTTTATGGTGTTTAACCAATCTTGTGCATCCTATAATTAAGTGTGTGTGATTGTTTTAACATTTTGGTCATTTTCATCCTCCCTGGGCTAATTCTAGTCCATTTAGGGTTTTTGACTAATCTTGTGCATCAAATAAGTGTGTTTGTGTCATTGGATTAACATGTTGGTTATTATCGTCCTCCCAAAAGTTATTCTAGTCCATTTAGTGTTTTTAACCAGTCTTGTGCATTCAATAACTCAGTGCATGTCATTGTTTTACCATTTTGGTCCTTTTCGTCCTCTCTAGGCTAATTTTAGTCTATTTACAGTTTTCAACTAATTTTGTGCATCCGATAAGCGTGTTTGTGTCATTGGATTAAAAATTTGGTTATTATCGTCCTCCCTAAGGTTCTTCTAGTCCATTTAATGTTTTTAACCAATCTTGTGCATCCAATAAATGAGTGTGTGTCATTGGATTCACATTTTGGTCATTTTCGTCATCCCTAGGGTTATTCTAGTCCATTTAAGGTTTTTAACCAATCTTGGACACCAATAAGTGTGTTTGTGTCATTGGATTCACATTAAGGTTATTTTCGACCTCCCTAAGCTTATTCTAATCCATTTAAGGTTTTTAACCAATCTTGTGCATTCAATAAATTTGTTTATGTCATTGGATTTTCTGGGCAATTTTTGTTTCACCTAACAAAAATGAAGCGAAATCCGAATTTTTGGACTAGACAATGGCTAGTGTTTGAAATGTGATGCGGAACCCGAAACACATTTATATGTTTAGGAGAATAATGATATAAGGGTCTCCTTGTCCTCGATTTCTGCTGGACATTTCGGACGATTTTTTGTACTACCTGACAAATATGGACTGATATTCATATTTTCCAACCAGACGATGGCTAGTGTTTGAAATCTCACGCATAACTCGAAATACACTTATAAAATTAGGAGAAGAATGCTATAAGGGTCTCCCAGTTCTTGATTTTATCTAGAATTTTACTGCGATTTCTGTACCACCTAACAAAAATGAAGCAAAATTCGTATTTTCGGACCAAACGATGGCTAGTGTTTGAAATCGGAACCATAACAAGAAACACAGTTATCAATTTAGGAGAAGAATACTATAAAGGTTAATCTATCCTCGATTTCATCTGGACATTTGAAGCAATTTTCCTACCACTTAACAAAAATTGACCGAAATACGTATTTTTGGGCCAGACGATAGTTAGTGTTTGAAATCTACCCCAAAACCTGAAATACGTTTATAAATTTAGGAGAATAATGCTATAAGGATCTCCTGATCCACGATTTCAACTGGACATTTATTGCGATTTTTGTAATAATTGAAAAAAATGAAGCAAAAATTGTATTCTCGAACTAGACGATGGCTAGTGTTTGAAATCTAACCCGGAACCTATAACACAATTATAATTTAAGTAGAATAATTCTATAAGGGTCTCAGTGTCCTCGATTTCATCTAGACTTTTCAGGCGATTTTCGTACGTCCCAACAAAAATGGATCAAGATCCATATTTTTGGACCACACAAAGAATATTGTTTGAAATTCGACGTGGAACCCAAAATAGAGTTATAAATTTAGAAGCAGAATGCTATAAAGGTCTCACTGTCCTCGATTTCATCTAGACCTTTCGGGGGATTTTCGTACAACGCAACAAAAACGAACCGAATTTGTATCTTAGGACCAGACAGTTGATAGTGTTTGAAATTTGCTTCAAAACCCGAAACATAGTTATATATTAAATTCGTGTTTTTGGAGTAGACAATGGCAAGTGTTTGAAATCTGACGCAAAACCTGAAACACAATTTTAAATTTATGAGAAGAACGCTATTCGGGTCATCTGGTCCTCAATTTCATTTGGAGCTTTCGGTATATTTTCATATCACCCGTAAAAAGTAAACCAAAATCCGCTTTTTTGGACCAGACGATGGCTAGTGTTTGAAATCTGACACCAAACCCGGAAGACAATTATAAATTTAGGAGAAGAATGTCATAAATGTCATCATGTCCATTTCATCCGTACTTTTCTGGCAATTTTAGTACCACCTGGCAAAATTGGACCAATTCCGTATTTTCAAGTCAAACAATGGCTAGTGTTTGAAATCTAACCCAAAACCCGAAACACAATTATAAATTTATGCGAAGAATGCTATAAGGGTCTCCCAGTCCTTGATTTCATTTGGACTTTTCGGGTGATTTTCGTATCACCAAACAAAAATGGACTGAAATTTGTATTTTTGGACCAGACGATGGCTAGCGTTTGAAATCTGAAACACAATTATAAATTTATAAGAAGAATGCTATAAAGGTCTACTAGTCCTTGATTTCATCTAGATTTTTTGGGCGATTTTCTTTCCACTCGACGAAAATGGACTGCAATCTACATTTTCGGACCAAACGACTTCTAATGAATGAAATTTGACCCGAAATCCGAAACACAATTATAAATTTAGCAGAAGAATGCTATAAGGATCTCTAAGTCCGCGATTTCATTTGGAATTTTCCGAAGATTTTTGTATCACTCGACAAAAATGGATCGAAATCCGTATTTTTGGAGCAGAGGATGCCTTGTGTTTGAAATCTGACATGAAATCTGAAACACAATTATAAATTTTGGAGAAGAATAATATAAGGGTCTCCTACTCCTCGATTTCATCTGGACTTTTTAGGCGATATTCGTACCACTTAAAAAAAAAGGACCGAAATTTGTATTTCCAAACCAGACGATGGTTGGTGTTTGAAATCAGACTTGAAATTCGAAGCACAATTATAAATTTAGGACAAGAATGCTATAAGGGTCTCCCAATCCTCGATTTTAGTTGGACTTTTCAAGCAACTTTCGTACCACCCGATACAAATGGGTCGAAATTTGTATTTTCAGGCTAGATGATCCCTATTGTTTGAATTCTAACATAAAACAACATTATAAATTTAGGAGAACGATCCTATAACGGTATCTCCGTCCTCGATTTCATATGGACTTTTCAGGCGATTTTCATACCTCCCTAGAAAAATAGACGGAAATTCATATTTTCATACCACATGATGGCTAGTGTTTGAATTTTGACCCGAAATCTAAAACACAATTATAAATTTAGGTGAAGAATGTTATAAGGGTCTCCCGGTCTTCAATTTCATCTCGAATTTTGGGCGATTTACGTACCACCAGACAAAAATGGACCGAAATCCATATTTTAGGACCAAACGACTGCTATTGTTTGAAATTTGAACCGAAATTCGGAACATTGTTATATATTTAAGATTAGAATTCTATAAGGGTCTCCCTGTCGTCAATTTCATTTGGACTTTTTGGGAAATTTTCGTCTCACTTGAAAAAATGGACCGAAATCCATATTTTCGTACCATACAATGGCTAGTGTTTGAAATTTGATGCATAACTCGAAATACAATTATTAATTTAGGAGAATAATGCTATAAGGGTCTCCTGGTCCTCGATTTCATCTGGACTTCTCCGGCGATCTTTGTACAACCCGACAAAAATGGACCAAAATTCATATTTTCAGAACAGATGATGGCTAGTGATTGAATTCTGACCTGAAACACAATTATAAATTTAGAATAAGAATGTTACAAGGGTCTCCCAGTCCTCGATTTCATCATGACTTTTCGAGCGATTTTCGTACCAACCGAGAAAAATGGACGGAAATTCGTATTTTCATACCAAACGATGGCTAGTGTTTGAATTTTGACCTGAACCACAATTATAAATTCTGGAGAAGAATTCTATAAGGATCTCCCAGTCCTCGAATTCATCTCCACTTTTCGGGCAATTTTCTTACCACCCAACAAAAATGGACCAAAATCCATATTTTCGGACCATACGATGCCTAGTGTTTCATATTTGATGTGGAACTGGAAAAACATTTATTAATTTAAGAAAAGATTGCTATAAGGATCTCCTGCTCCTCGATTTCGTTTGGACTTTTGAAGCGATTTTCGTACCACCTGGCAAAAATGGATAGGAATTCGTATTTTCATACCAGACAATGTCTAGTGTTTGAATTTTAACCTGAAACACAATTATAAATTTAGGAGAAAAATGCTATAAGGGTCTCCCGGTCCTCAATTTCAATTCGAATTTTTAGACTAGACAATGGCTAGTGTTTGAATTATGACCCGAACCACAATTACAAATTTACAAGAAGAATGTTTTAAGGGTATCCCGTTCCTCGATTTCATCTCGACTTTTTGGGCGTTTTTTGTTACCAACCAACAAAAATGGACCGAAATCCATATTTTAGGACCAAACGACTGCAAGTGTTTTAAATCTGATCCAAAACTGGAAACACATTTTTATATTTAGCAGAAGAATGTTATAAGGGTCTTTTGATCCTCTATTTCATCTGAACATTTCGCACGATCTTCATACAACCGGACAAAAATGGACCGAAATTAGTATTTTCAAGCTAGACCATGGCTGGTGTTTGAATTGTGACGCGAAACACAATTATAATTTTAGGATAAGAATGTTATAAGGCTCTCCTGGTCCTCAATTTCATTTTAAATTTTCAGGCGATTTTCGTACCACCCGACAAAAATGGATCAAATTTTGTATTGTTGTACAAGACTGTAACACCCCGATTTTCAAAGCGATGGTGTATTTTTTTTTTTAAAACAAATTAAAACAAAACAGAGAAAATAAATAAGGTAACACCTTTGGATAAATAATTAAGTCATTCTAATTTACAAGCAGCGGAAAAGTTTCTTGAAATATGAATCCAAAATATTTACATGTTAAAAAGTGGTACATGAAATCCCATTGAAAATAACATGTCATACTAACAATATTAGTATAGGTACAGTCTTCCTGTTTAAAATAAACACAATTCAAAAGAAAGACATATGTTCCCTCTATGTCAACCTAATCTGATCATTCTACAAAACAAACTAAACACCCTGAGTGATCTCCACGCGTCCCGTAAGATCCTCCTAACATAGCTCCAGTCAGGCATTCCCATCTACATTCCCATCTGCAGGGTACGAACCGGTAGGATCGTCCTGTCTCTCATCTGAGGGCAAGCCCAGATTTCCACAATAGTTGTAAAGGGTCACCAACCGAAATTAACAGTTAACACATAACATGTAAGTTTTTAAATGCACAAATTAACCTTTCAACTTAGCATGCACCTTGAAAGGGTTTTCTATATGCTAAACGTTCATATAATACTTACCAAGTAAAAATGAGATCAAATAAGGTTTTTAATCAATCAAGTAATATATAACTGACCAATCCATTGATGAATCAATTGAGCAATCGATTATCTAACTCAGAGTAAGACTTTCTACTAAGCAAATCAATTAGGAAATCGATTTCTTGAAGGTTTTTAGTGAAAACTGTATTCTGGGTTTAAATCAACCGATTGAATGAATAGCTGAGCCCTTGTAACAAATTCAATCGATTACCAAATCGATTTTGTCCAAATAGCTGAGCTACTGTAATGGCCAAATCGACTTGCAAATCGATATTGTCAAAATGGCTGAGCTCTTGTAACCCATCCAATCGATTGGCAAATCGATTTTGAGAAATAGCTTTTAACAAAATCGATTTGGGAATCGATTTCCCTGAATGTTTTTCTAAAACTACATAAACTAACTCAATCACATTCACACACAACTCCAAAACATAACACTTAGCAATTTCAACACAATCACCACGACAACTTGAGTTTCGAAATAGTTTTGCAATCAGCCACACTTACACACAATTTAAAAACATCATACTTAAACAGTTACAACGCAATACCCACACGGACAAGATGAACCAACGAATCACATGGAATCATCTCGATGCGACAATCCCCACACAGACAAAATGAACCAACAAATCACATGGAATCACCTCGACGCAACAATCCCCACACAGACAAGATGAACCAACAAATCACATGGAATCACCTTGACGCGACAATCCCTGCAAGGATAAGATGAACCAACAAATCACATGGAATCACCTCGACGCGACAATCCCGGCAAGGATAAGATGAACCAACAAATCACATGGAATCATCTCAACGCGACAATCCCCGCAAGGATAAGATGAACCAACAAATCACATGGAATCATCTCGTGGCCCATGGACAAGAAGAACCAACAAATCACATGGAATCATCTCAGTCACCACTATCACCATGGCCCATCCGGTCACCATGTACTATGAAATGCATGAGCATACACTAACTATATCCACGACAACCGTTAAGTAAATGGAGATATTAAAAGATTCCCCATTTTTAATACTCATTTAACTCTAACAATTTTCATGACAATCATTAAGTAAACGTAGCTATTAAGAGATTCCCCATTCCTAATACTCATTTAACTCTAACGATTTTCACTGCAACATTAAGTAAACAGAGATATTAAAAGATTCCCCATTTTTAATACTCGTTTAGCTCTAATGGTTTTCACGACAACATTAAGTATACATAGACATTAAGAGATTCCCCATTCTTAATACTCGTTTAACTCTAATGGTTTTCAAATTTCACACCGAACATACTCAAACCTATTCACAAATTCAATCCACCATTCACACCAAAACACATCAATTCTTTTCTCCACAAATTCCAACATACACATATCAAATTCCATAAGCATTAATTATGAATACGTCAAATACGATGAATACAAATCATCACAACATACTACTCTAACACATCAAATTTCATTTACTCAAAATCATACACAAATGAGTCAAATTCATTTTCCACGCAACATTCATCAATATCACCAAAACCTAACTCTAAGATTTTACCCATAAAGCCTTAGATTCTTTTTCCCCAAACTCAATACTCCAACCCTAACAATATTCTTTTCCACACGACCACAAACAAGTCCCTAAATGCAAACTAAAAGTTTGGAAGGAGCCCTTACCTTCACGTTAGCTTTAACATGCGATTACAGTACCGCGAGTAAATCCGGTAAAATCTCCGCTCGCAACGTCGCTTAGTTGGTTGCCTAGCACCGTAGCGTGGTAGTGAGCAACTTTCCCTTCTATCTCTTCGCGAAAAAAAGCTTAGATCTAGATGAAACGTGGAGGTTTGTGTTTGACGGTTTTGAAATCCCTAACACCGTTTTTCTTTGTTTTCATACTAAAGAGGAAGTATGAAGCTGAGATATCCTTGCTTACTTACCCATTAATCCTTGGGTTTCTATTCTTGAAGCCAAAGAAAGAAAAAGGAAGCAAAATCAACGAAGAAGAAAAGGGGGAGAAGAGGGTTCGCGAGGCAGAGGAAGAAGAAGGCTTATGTTTCTTTCTCTTTTTCCTTTCTTCCTTTTTCCTTCCTTTCTATTTCTTTTCTTTCTATTTTCCTTTTCTTTCTATTTCTTCCTCTTTTCCCTCCACACAAACATATATATATATATATATATTAATTATAACCTAACAAATATCTAGACATTCATTAAATTACCATTTCAGGCGATTTTAATACCATCTCACAAAAATGGACTAAAATCCGTGTTTTTGGACCAGACAATGGCAAGTGTTTGAAATATGGCATGGTACCCGAAACACAGTTATAAATTTAGGAGAAGAATGATATAAGGGTATTCCGGTCCTCGATTTTGTCTAGACTTTTCGGAAGATTTTCGTACCACTGGTCAAAAATAGATCAAATTCCATTTTTTGGGACCGAACGATGGCTAGTATTTGAAATTAGACCCAAAACCTAAAACACAATTATAAATTTATGAGAAGAATGCTATAAGGATTTCTCCGTCCTCGATTTCATCTGGACTTTTATGGCGACTTTTGTACCACCAAACAAAAATGTAGCGAAATTTGTATTTTTGAACTAGACAATGGATAGTGTTTGAAATATGATGCAAAACCTAAAACACAATTAGAAATTTATGAGAAGAATAATATAAGGGTCTCACGGTCCTCGATTTCATCTTGACCTTTCAAGCGATTTTTGTACCACTTGACAAAGAAGGACCGAAATTCGTACCTTCGAACTTGACGATGGCTATTGTTTCAAACCTGACAAGCAATGCAAAACACAATTAAAAATTTAGGAGAAGAATGTTATAAGGGTATCTATGTCCTTGATTTCATTTGGACTTTTTGGGCGACTTTTGCACCACCCGACAAATACAAACCGAAATTCGAATCTTCGGACTTAACGATGGCTATTGTTGGAAATCTGGCCTGAAACCTAAATCACAGTTATAAATTTAGGAGAAGAATGCTATAAGGGTCTCCCGGTCTTCAATTTTATTTGGACGTTTCACACGATTTTTTGTACCACCTGGCAACAATGGAATGAAATTCATATTTTCAAACCAGACGATGGCTAGTGTTCAAAATCTTACGCAAAATTCGAAATAGAGTTATAAATTAAGGAGAAGAATGATATAAGGGTCTCTCAATCCTTGATTTGATCTAGACTTTTATTACAGTTTTTGTACCACCCCACAAAAATGAAGCGAAATCCTTATTTTAGGACCAAAAGATTGCTAGTGTTTGAAATATGCATGGAACATGCAACACAATTATAAATTTATGAGAAGAATTCTATAAGGGTCTCACAGTCCTCGATTTCATCGAGACTTTGTAGGTGACTTTCGTACCATCCAACAAAAATGAACCGAAATATGTATTTTTTGACCAAACAATGCCTAGTGTTCGAAATCTGACGCGAAATCCAAAAAACAATTATAAATTTAGGAAAAGAACGTTATAAAAATCTCTTAATCTTCAATTTCATATGGACTTTTCAGGCGAAAACTTGAAAAACAATTATAAATTTAAGAGAAAAATGCTATAAGGGTCACCCGGTCGTCGATTTCATCTAGGTTTTTTCGAGCGATTTTCGTACCACACGACATGAAATCAGTATTTTTGGTTCACATGATGGCTAGTGTTTGGACTTTTCGGGTGATTTTCTTACCACCGTACAAATATGGATAGATATTCGTATTTCGGACGAGATGATGGCTATTGTTTAAACTCCCGATCGTCGATTTCATCTTGGCTTTTCAAACGATTTTCGTACCACCCAACAAAAATGAACCGAAATTAGTATTTTTAGACCATGTGATGGCTAGTGTTTGGAATCTGACCTAAAACACGAAACAAAATCATAAACAACGCTATAAGGGTCTCCCGATCCTCGATTTCATTTGGTCTTTTAGGGCAATTTTTGTACAACTCGACAAATACGAAGCGAAATCCTTATTTTCGAACCAAAGGGTCGCTAGTGTTTGAAATTTTACCCGAAAGACAATAGCACAGTTATACTATTATAAGAAGAATATTATAAAGGTCTCATGATCGTCGATTTCATCTATACTTTTCGGGAGATTTTCAAACCACTAGTTAAATCCATATTTTTGGACCAGATCATGGCTAGTTATGGAAATCTAACCCCGAAACTTGAAACACAATTATAAATTTATAAGAGGAATGCAATAAAGGTCTCCCTGTTCTCGATTTCATCTTGACGTTTTGGGCAATTTTCGTACCACCCGACAAAAGTGGACCGAAATCCGTAATTTCGAACCAGCAATGGCTAGTGTTTGAAATATGACCCTAAACCCATAACCTAATTATAAATTTAGGAGAAGAATGCTATAAGGGTCTCTTGGTCCTCGATTTCATCTGGACTTTTTTGGGCACTTGACAAAAATGGGCCCAAATCAATAATTTAGGATCAGATGATGGCTAGTGTTTGAAAAGTGACACGGAAATCGAAACACTATTTTAAATTTAGGAGAAGAATGTCATAATGGTCTCTCGGTCCTCGATTTGATTTGGACTTTTAAGACAATTTCCGTAACACCTTACAAAAATGGAACGATATCCATATTTTCGGATAAGACGATGGCTAGTGTTTAAAATCTAACATGGAACCTAAAACACAATTTTAAATTTAGCAGAACAATGTTATTAAGGTCTCTCAGTCCTCGATTTCATCTGGACTTTTCGGGCGATTTTTGTACCACTCTCAAAAATGGAGACCAAATGATTGCTAGTGTTTGAAATATAACCTAAAACACAATTATGAATTTATGAGAAGAATGCTAAGACGGTCTCCTCGTCCTCAATTTCATCTAGACCGTTCGGGCGATTTTTGTACCACCAAACAAATATGGACCAAAATTCGTATTTTCGAACCAGATGATGGCTAGTGTTTGAAATATGATGCGGAACCCAAAACATTATAAAATTAGAAGAACAATGCTATAAGGGTATCCCAATCCTCAAGTTCATCTGGACTTTTATGCCTATTTTTGAACAACCCGACAAATATGAAGTGAAATTCGTATTTTTGGACCATATGATGGCTATTATTTGAAATCTAACATGGATCTTGATTCACAATTATAAATTTTAGGAGAAGAATGTTTAAAGGGCTCCCGGTCCTCGATTTCATCTCGACATTTTCAGGAAATTTTTGTACCCTTCAACAAAAATCGACCGAAATCCGTATTTTTGGACCAGACGACAGGTTGTGTGTGAAATCTAACCCAAAACTTGAAACACAATTATAAATTTAGGAGAAGAATGCTATGTAGGTCTCCCGGTCCTCGATTTAATCTAGACTTTACGTGCAATTTTCATATTGCATGATAAAAAGGACCGAAATCCGTATTTTCGTACCAAACGACGGCTAGTGTTTGAAATTTGAGCCAAAACTTGAAACATAATTATAAATTTAGGAGAAGAATGCTATATAGGTCTCACAGTCTTCGATTTCATCTGGACATTTCGGGCGATTTTCATACCACCCAACAAAAATGGACTAAAATCCGTATTTTTGGGTCAGACGATGGTTAGTGTTCGAGTCTTCGATCTCATGTAGACTTTTTGGGCCATTTTCGTACCACCTGACAAAAATGAAATGAAATCAATATTGTCTTACCTGACGGTGGCTAATGTTTGAAATCAGACACATAACCTAAAATACAATTATAAGTTTAGGTGAAGAATGCTATAATTTTACGAGAAAAAAGCTATAAGGGTGGGTCTCCTAGTCGTCAATTTCATATAGACTTTTTGGGCGATTTTTGTACCACCTGACAAAAATGGACCAAAATATGTATTTTAGGACCAACAATGGCTAGTGTTTGAAATAGGACACGGAACACGAAACACAATTTTAAATTTATGAGAAGAATGTTATAAGGGTCCCTCGGTCGTCGATTTCATATGGACCTTTCAGGAGATTTTCATACCACCTTACAAAAATGGACCGATATCAGTATTTAAACAAGACGATGGCTAGTGTTTGAAATCAGACGTAGGACCTAAAACACAATTTTAAATTTAGGAAATGAATACTATTAGGGCTCCCGGTCATCAATTTCATTTGGGCTTTTCGGGAGATTTTCATAGCACCCGACAAAAATGATCTAAAATTCGTATTTTCGAACAAGATGATGGCTAGTGTTTGAAATCTATCCCCAAACCTGAAACACAATTATATATTTAGAGAAGAATGTTGTAAGGCCCTCCCGATCATCGATTTCATTTGGATTTTTCGGGACATTTTCGTACCACCCTACAAAAATGGACTGAAATTCGTATTTTTGGAATAGATGATCGCTAGTGTTTGAAATCTGAACGAAAACCTGAAACACAATTATAAATTTAGGAGAAGAATTCTATAAGGGTCTCCCGGTCCTTGATTTCATCTAGACTTTTCAAGCAATTTTCTTACCAACAAACAAAAATGGACTAGAATCCATATTTTCAAACCAAACGACTACAGGTGTTTAAAATCTGACCTGAAACCTAAAACACAATTATATATTTAGTAGAAAAATGCTATAAGGTTCTACCTATCGTAGATTTCATTTGAACTTTTCAACCGATTTTCGTACCGCCCGACAAAAATGGACCGAAATTCGTATTTTAGACAAGACGATGGCTAGTGTTTGAATTTTTACCGGAAACACAATTATAAATTTAGGAGAAGAATGCAATAAGGGTCTCCCGATACTCGATTTCATCTAGAGTTTAGGGCGATTTTTGTACTACACGACAAAAATGATCGAAATTCGTATTTTGGACCAAACAATGGCTAGTCTTTGAAATCTGACCTGAAACTCGAAAAATAGTTATAAATTTTGAAGAAGAATGTTATAAGGGTCTCTGGGTCCTCGATTTCATTTGGACTTTTATGGCTATTTTTGTTCCACCCGAAAAAATGGAGCAAAAAATGTATTTTTCGACCAAACGATGGCTAATGTTTGAAATATGACGCGAAACCCAAAAACACAATTATAAATTTAGGAGAAGAATGTGATAAGGGTCTCCTGGTCCTCGATTTCGTGTAGACTTTTCAGGGGAATTTCGTATCACCTAATCAAAATGGACCAAAATCCATATTTTCGTACCAAACGACGGCTATTGTTTGAAATCTGACCCAAAACCCAAAACACATTTATTAATTTAGAAGAAGAATGATATAATGGTTTCCTGGTCCTCGATTTCATCTGGACTTTTCAAACGATTTTCGTACCACCAGACAAAAATGGACTGAAATTCATATTTTCAAACCAAACGACTACAGGTGTTTGAAATCTAACCCGAAATCTGAAACAATTATATATTTAGTAGAAAAATGTTGTAAGGTTCTACCTGTCCTAGATTTCATTTGAACTTTTCTGTCGATTTTCGTACCGCCCGACAAAAATGGACCGAAATTCATATTTTCAGACCATAATATGGCTTGTGTTTGAATTATGACCGGAAACACAATTATAAATTTAGGAGAAGAATGCAATAAAGGTATCCCGATCCTCGATTTCATTTGGATTTTTTGGGCAATTTTCGTACCACCCGACAAAAATGGGTCGAAATTCGTATTATTAGACCAAACGATGGCTAGTCTTTGAAATCTAACCTGAAACCTAAAGAAATAGTTATAAATTTTGGAGAAGAATGTCATAAGGGTCTTCGGGTCCTCAATTTCATTTAGACTTTTATGGCTATTTTTGTTCCACCTGACAAAATGGAGTGAAAAATGTATTTTCGGACCAAACGATGGCTAGTGTTTGAAATATGACGCTGAATCTATAACACAATTATAAATTTAGGAGAAGAATGCGATAAGGGTTTTCTGGTCCTCGATTTCATGTAGACTTTTTGGGCGAATTTCGTACCACCCGACCAAAATGAACCAAAATCCATATATTTGTACCAAACGATGGCTATTGTTTCAAATCTGACCTGAAACCCGAAATACATTTATTAATTTAGAAGATGAATGATATAATGGTTTCCTAGTCGTTGATTTCATCTGGATTTTTCATGTGATTTTCGTACCACCCGATAAAAATGGACCGAAAGCCATATTTTTGAATCAGACGATGGTTGGTGTTTGAAATCTGACCCAAAAACTGAAACATAATTATAAATTTAGGATAAGAATTTAATAAAGGTCTCCTGGTCCTCAATTTCATCTAGACTTTTCGGGCGATTTTCGTACCACTCGTTAAAAATGGAATAAATCCGTATTTTTGGACAAAATAATTGCTAGTATTTTAAATCTGGCCTTAAACCCAAAATACAATTATACTTTTAGAAGAAGAAACCTATAAGGGTCTCCCGGTCCTCGATTTCATTTGGGCTTTTTAGGGGATTTTCGTACCACCATATAAAATGGACTGAGATTCGTATTTTCGGACCCGACGATGGCTAATGTTTGAAATATAAACGAAAACCTGAAACACAATTACAAATTTAGGAGAAGAATTCTATAAGGGTCTCCCAGTCCTCGATTTTATGAGGACTTTTCAGTCGATTTTCGTACCACCGGAAAAAAATGAACCGAAATCCATATTTTCGGACCAAACGACTACATGCATTTGAAATCTGACTCGAAACTTGAAACACAATTACATATTTAGTAGAAAAATGCAATAAGGTTCTACTAAATAGACCGAAATTAGTATTTTCAGACTAGATGATGGCTAGAGTTTGAATTTTGACCGGAAACACAATTATAAATTTAGGAGAAGAATGTTATAACAGTCTCCCAATCTACGATTTCATTTGATTTTTTGGGTGATTTTCGTACTACCTGACAAAAATAGACCGA
Organism: Cicer judaicum; assembly: GCA_037974835.1. Taxonomy (NCBI): domain Eukaryota; kingdom Viridiplantae; phylum Streptophyta; class Magnoliopsida; order Fabales; family Fabaceae; genus Cicer; species Cicer judaicum. Next base: position 5,384,936 of record JBBPBS010000693.1, read on the forward strand.
AATTCGTATTGTTGGACCAAACAATGGCTAGCCTTTAAAATCTCACGTGAAAACCGAAAAATAATTATAAATTTGGGAGAAGAATGCTATAAGGGTCTCTGGGTCCTCGATTTCATCTGGACTTTTATGGCTATTTTTTTACCACCCGACAAAATGGAATGAAAAATGTATTTTTGAACCAAACAATGGCTAATGTTTGCAATATGACGCGGAACCTTAAACACATTTATAAATTTAGGAGAAGAATGCGATAAGGGTTTCCCGATCCTCGATTTCATGTAGACTGTTTGGGCGAATTTCATACCACCTGACCAAAATGGACCAAAATCCATATTTTCGTACGAAACAACGGCTATTATTTCAAATCTGTCCCGAAACACAATTATAAATTTAGAAGAAGAATGATATAAAGGTTTACTGGTCCTCGATTTCATCTGGACTTTTTAAGCGATTTTTGTACTACCCAACAAAAATGGACAAAAATCATATTTTCGAACCAAACGATGGCTAGTGTTTGAAATCTTGCCCAAAACCTGAAACACAATTAAAAATTTAGGATAAGAATGCTATAAAGGTGTCATGGTCCTCAATTTCATCTAGACTTTTCAGGCGATTTTTGTACCTCCCGACAAAAATGGATTGAAATCCGTATTTTCGTATCAAACGATGGCTAGTGTTTTAAATCTGACCATAAACCCAAAACACAATTATATTTTTAGGAGAAGAAACCTATACAGATCTCCTGGTCCTCGATTTCATCTGGACTTGTCGAGCGATTTTCGTACCACGTGACAAAAATGGACCAAAATCTGTATTATAGGACCAGACGATGGCAAGTGTTTGAAATATGACACGGAACCCAAAACACATTTTTAAATTTAGGAGAAGAATTCTATAAGGGTTCCGCGGTCTTCAATTTCATATGAACCTTTCGGGCAATTTACGTACCACCTTACAAAAATGGACCGATATTAGTATTTGAATTAGACGATGGCTAGTGTTTTAAATCTGATGCAGGACCCGAAACATAGATTTAAATTTAGGAGATGAATACTATAAGGGTCTCCCAGTCCTTGATTTCATCTAGATTTTTCGGGCAATTTTTGTACCACCTAACAAAAATGGACGAAATTTGTATTTTCGGACCAAATGACGGTTAGTGCTTGAAATCTGACGGGGAATCCAAAACACAATTATAAATTTAAGAGAAGAATGTTATTACAGTCTCTCGTTTTTTATTTTACAATCTCCCGGTCCTCAATTTCATCTAGACTTTTATGGCGATTTTTGTACAACCTAACAAAAATGAAGTGAAATCCGTATTTTTGGAGCAGACAATGACTAGTGTTTAAAATTTGACCCGAAACTCGAAACACAATTCTAAATTTAGAAAAAAAATGTTGTAAGGGTCTCCCAGCCCTCGATTTCATCTGGACTTTTTGGGCGATTTTCGTACCACTTGGAAAAAATGGACCGAAATCAATACTTTTTTCAGACCAAACGACTGCTAGAGTTTGAAATCTGACCTGAAACACATTGATATATTTATGAGAAGAGTGCTATAAGGGTCTCCTTGTCTTAAATTTCATTTGTACTTTTCGGACGATTTTTGTACCACCCAACAAAAATGGACTGAAATTCGTATATTCGGACTTGAGAATGGCTAGTGTTTGAAATCTGACACGAAACCCGAATCACAGTTATAAAATTAGGAGAACAATGCTATAAGGGTCTCCTAGTCCTCAATTTCATCTGGACTTTTATGGCGATTTTGGTACAACCCGACAAAAATGAAGCAAAATCTGTATTTTCGGAAGAGACGATGGCTAGTATTTGAAATCTGACCTGAAACATAATTATAAAATTAGTAGAAATCGAAATCAAATTCTATCAAATAAATTAAATTGATCCTATTGAAATTCAATTTAAGCAATCAGAATATCAATATAATCAAATAAACAAGAATAGAATCTTGAATCGAAATTGACAATGTAACCTGAATCTCAAGGTGTTGATGAAACTCTGAACTTCTAGATTAATCTTATAAAATTAATTTTCCATGAAATTAAAATAAAAACTGTTTATTTCTTGTATCAATCTGAATCCTAAAATTTCATCCGCAGAAAAGAAACAAAACTGCCAATATATAGTATTCGAATTGGGCTTTAGGGTTTAAAAATAAGTGACACGCTATATAATTATTACAAAAGTCCATATTACAAATCTGCAATTTAGGCCTAGTAAAGTTCAGCATTGAGATTTTATTCCAACACAAAAGATGTAGCTCTAATTTTTAGCTTTCCAACGCTTGCTCGTATGCACCAATCTGATATCCAGAGCTCAAGTTATGACCTATAGAGTAAACAAGAGTCAAAATGCAAATAATAAAATTATAATTCAAATTCGATCCAAAGTTTAGAAACCAGCTAAAAATATTATTCTAAGCTATAAAGAGCTTTTAAAATACCAAACTAAAAAGCTAGAAACATGTGCTCAACTGTTATGATCAAATTCCCCCATACTTAAACATTTTCACTTCGAGCAAAGCAAAGCAATGCATGCGATTCCAAATATTCTTATGAATGGAAAGGGGTGAGAGACAAAAATATTTTTAGCTTAAGGCAATCATGAATAGTTTTGTTATCACAACCAAGGCAAACAAGAGGACAAGTTAACTAAATAATGTATCATAAGTGATAGCGTCCTCCCAAGAAATATTTGATCTGATAAAACCTGCAACAACTTTAGAATCATTAGTCCTATTGGGTAGATCTGATGAGATCATCTTATCATGAAAGTACTTAGTTTTATCCTAATAGATATGAGAGTTCTCATAAGCTTCAAGTCTAAGCTCTTCAAGTTGTTGTAATTGAAGCTTTCTTTGCAAACCTATTTTCTCCATCTCAAGGTTACAACTCTTGACCTCCCAATAAGCACGATGCTCTGTTTCCACTGTGAGGTGGCATGTCATACCAAACAAAATCGATAATGGGACATCCCTATTGGTGTTTTGTAGGTTGTTCTATGAGCCCAAATAGCTTATTCAAGTCAGTGGTTCCAGTCTTTCATGTTTGGCAGCACAATCTTTTCTAAGATCTGTTTGATTTCCCTGTTTGAGATTTCAGCTTGCCCATTAGTTTGAGGATGATAAGGTGTAGAGACTTTGTGCACAATCGCATACTTCCGAAGCAAAGGGTTTATGGTGCGATTTCAAAAATGAGTGCCTTGATCACTTATGATGGCTCAGGGTATTCCAAAACTGCAAAAAATATTTGATTTGATAAAACCTGCACCAACTTTAGAATCATTACTCCTAGTGGTTAGATCTGATGAAATCATCTTATCATGAAAGTACTTAGTTTTCTCCTTATAGATCTGAGAGTTCTCACAAGCTTTAAGTCTAAGCTCTTCAAGTTGTTGTAATTGAAGCTTTCTCTCTAAATCTATTTTCTCCATCTCAAGGTCACAACTCTTGACCTCCCAATAAGCATGATGCTCTATTTCCACTGTGAGGTGGCATGTCTTACCAAACAAAGTCGATAATGGGGACATCCCTATTGGTGTTTTGTAGTTGTTCTATGAACCCGAATAGCTTAGTCAAGTCGGTGGTTCTAGTCTTTCATGTTTGGCAGCACAATCTTTTCTAAGATCTTTTTGATTTCCCTGTTTGAGATTTCTGCTTGCCCATTAGTTTAAGGATGATAAGGTGTAGATACTTTGTGCACAACCCCATACTTCTTGAGCAAAATGTTTATGGTGCGATTACAAAAATGAGTGCCTTGATCACTTATGACGACTCGGGGCATTCCAAACCTACAAAAAATATTTGATCTGATAAAACCTGCAACAACTTTAGAATCATTAGTCCTAGTGGGTAGATCTGATGAAATCATCTTATCATGAAAGTACTTAGTTTTCTCCTTATAGATCTGAGAGTTCTCATAAGCTTCAAGTCTAAGCTCTTCAAGTTGTTGTAATTGAAGCTTTCTCTCCAAACTTGTTTTCTCCATCTCAAGGTTACAACTCTAGACCTCCCAATAAGCACGCTGTTCTATTTCCACTATGAGGTGGCATGTCTTACCAAACAAAGTCGATAATGGGACATCCATATTGATATTTTGTAGGTTGTTCTCTGAGCCCAAATAGCTTATTCAAATCGGTGGTTCTAGTCTTTCCTGTTTGGTAGCACAATCTTTTCTAAGATCTGTTTGATTTCCCTGTTTGAGATTTCAGCTTGCCCATTAGTTTAAGGATGATAAGGTGTAGAGACTTTGTGCACAACCTCATACTTCTGAAGCAAAGTGTCTATGGTGTGATTACAAAAATGAGTGCATTGATCACTTATGATGGCTCAGGGTATTCCAAAACTGCAAAAATTATTTGATTTGATAAAACCTGCAACAACTTTAGAATCATTAGTCCTAGTGGGTAGATCTGATGAAATCATCTTATCATGAAAGTACTTAGTTTTCTCTTTATAGATCTGAGAGTTCTCATAAGCTTCAAGTCTAAGCTCTTCAAGTTGTTGTAATTGAAGCTTTCTCTTTAAACCTGTTTTCTCCATCTCAAGGTTACAACTCTTGACCTCCCAATAAGCACGATGCTCTGTTTCCACTGTGAGGTAGCATGTATTACCAAACAAAGTCGATAATGGGACATCCATATTGGTGTTTTGTAGGTTGTTCTATGAGCCCAAATAGCTTATTCAAGTATGTGATTCCAGTCTTTCATGTTTGGCAGCACAATCTTTTCTAAGATCTGTTTGATTTCCCTATTTGAGATTTCAGCTTGCCCATTAGTTTGAGGATGATAAGGTGTAGAGACTTTGTGCACAAGCCCATACTTCCAAAGCAAAACGTCTATGGTGCGATTACAAAAATGAGTGCCTTGATCACTTATGATGGCTCAGGGTATTCCAAACCTGCAAAAAATATTTGATATGATAAAACTTGCAACAACTTTAGAATCATTAGTCCTAGTGGGTATTGCTTCCACCCACTTTGAAACATAATCAATAGTTAGTTAAATATAGACAAAACCAAAAGATACAGAAAAAGGGCCCATAAAGTCAATGCCCCACACATCAAACACTTCATAGAAAAGCATAGGTGGTTGAGGCATCTCACTCCTACGAGTGATTGGTGTTTCTACTATTTGGCATTGTTCACAAGTTTTGTAGGTCTCAAAAGCATCTTTAAACAAAGTAGGCTAAAAGAAACCCGAGCCCGAGTCTAAGACTTTTCTTGTTGTCCGTTGAGGACCAAAATGTCCTCCAATTTGAGAGGCGTGACAAAAATGAAGAATGGATTGATCCTCATGGTGGGAAACACATCGCCTAATCACATGGTTACTACAAAATTCCAAAAAAGAAGCAGGTGCACATAATGGAGGCATGTGATGCTCTTATTTACATTTATGATGAGACTTAGTACTACATGAAGTTGGTTATCTTTGAAGGAATTTGTAGTAGTTGTTCTATTTTTAATGATTATGTACATAATCAATGGTTAATTCCTCACAAGGAAAAATTTATTGAGGCTTGGGAAAATAGAGTTATGCACTTTGGGAACACCACAACACAAAGGGTTGAGTCGGAGCATTGGAGTTTGAAAAGGATATTACAAGACAATATTGACGATATATGTAGTGTTAAGAAAACCGTCAATAGCATGATTGTATTACAACACAATGAGATAATAGCATCATTTAAAAAGAGCATAATTCAAAAGATCCATCAACAAAGTAACCAATTATACGCCAATTTGTGTGGTGTTGTATCCAAAAATGCAATAGATCACATTGCGGCAGAGTTGATTGCGTGAAGTATGTAGGTATAGATAAGTCTGAATGTCGTTGCACGATTAGGACAACACATAGTTTACCTTGTGCTTGTGAAATCGCCAGATATAATATGATCTCACGTTCCATTCCATTAGACATTATTCATGTTTGGTGGAGCAAATTAACTTTTCATGATGATGGATCGGGTAAACCTTCAGAATCATCTGTGAAACATGAAATAGATGTGAAGTGAAATTTTTTGATGAACTTGATGTACCTAGAAAAATTGCACTTAAAGGTAAATTACGAGAGATCGCGTATTCATCCAGTACGTCGATGTGTTCACCTACTAACAAGGTTAAAACAAATGGTGCACCCAAAAAATGCAAAAGTAAGATATCAAAAAGAGATAAATCAAGTTGATCCATCTTGGTGGGAGTATGTGGATGCAAGTGTTCGATGTATTGGCACAAATACATGTAGCACTATAACATCTAATAAAGTACAACAACTTCGACCATCAGTCAAAAAGCTCACACATCAACCATCAGTCAACAAGGTTCAACAACCAAGAGCTCTTCTCTTCAATGATTGGTTGCAACTATGGATAATTGAATGACACTTCCATAAATGGTATATGTGATTGCTTCTAAATTTAACATGGTTTTAGTCGCATTATCACTTAACCAATCACAAACATTTTTTCCACTTAGAAGTCCACCACCAACATCTATGTCATATCATCGTATGATAATTATTGCATTTTGTTAAGAACTATCATTTCGTGCATGTATTAATTGTGATATTTAGTTTATGTTTATCAATTTTTTTATATGTTTAATAAATTATTGATTTTAACAGGTTTACTTAAAGCCAAATTCTTCTATACACCAGCAAGTAATTTGTGGAGAAAATATTGCACTGAAAAAGCACAATAGTGAGAGTTTATTTACAATGGTCTCATGCGACATTGGTTGCAGATTTTTCAATGCAATATAAATGAATATAATGTAAATTGAATAGTTGATATTTAATATTGTTTAAATTCAAATATTGAGGTTGTTATAAACTATCAAATCAATACTACATAAAATATTCCAAAAGTATTACATATCTAAATTGGTTGCTAAATAAAGCCCAAGTCCCTTTATTTTTCCTACTATATGGTACTACATTTGTCCAATCTCTATCACCACCCCTCAGAGTTTGCAAAATCAAAATTAACTCATTTATGAGTGTGATGCCATCAAGTAATATCAGTTGCCGACCAAGAAGCTCTTCTGCAATATCTATTGCTCGAAGCCTTATTAATTATAACACGATCCTCTCTATTAGTAAACACAATACACACGATTTATGCATAACCAAATCATAATAAAAAACAAAACAATAAAACCTATGTTATTTGAGTTCATACATGTGAACTTAGTGTCATGAAACCCAAAAACATGTACGTAAACTCAGTTCACGTAGGCAAACAGAGTTCAAGTACGTGAACTTAGTTTGCCTTCGTGAAATCAGTTCATGTATACGCTACGTGATCTCAATTCATGTACACCCTATGTAAACCGAGGTATGTTTTTGGATTTTTTGACGATGAGTTGACGTACGTATAGGGATTTGCAACAACTTTAGAAACGCAAATGTAATGATAAACAAAAACAAAAACAACAACATTGTAAAAATAATAATAACAACAACAACATTTATCTTTACTTGATTGAAGATGATGAAGATGTTGAAGATGATGAGATGATTGAAGAAGATTGAAGATGAAGAAGATGATGAATGAATATGATGAGATGATTGAAGAAGATTGAAGATAAAAAAGATGATGAATGAATATGATGACAATAGAACGAGGGTTTAAGTTAATGAAGATAAAAATTAAAATAGAGAGAGAAGGATATTTTGAATATTTTTTTTTTTTAAAAAAAATTTATGAGTGTGAGTAGTAAAATAAGTAAAAAAATTGTTAGATTTTTAAAATACACGTGAGACACAAAAAATATCAAGGACTCGGAGAGATTTGTTCCTAGTAAAAAATAAAAAGTAATAACATACTAAACTTGCTGCATCCTCACGTCACTGTTGAATTCAAGTCGAAACTAGAACCTTCCACTCGTTTGTTCACAATATTAGGGTTTTGCGAAAGGGGTTTTAGACCCATTGCTCGCGCAACCACAACAGACCCCTAATCATCATTCCCAAATGGTTCGCTCCAATGGCGTCAAGCTTCTTCGTTCCCTTTCCCCTAAACTCCTCCGTAACGCCGATAAATCCGTACACAATCTCTCTCTCTCTCTCTCTCTCTTACACGTATTGATTTGGCATAATTTTTTGTGTAATGCTATTGAACAATTATGATGAATGTATTTGTTATATTTTTTGATGGAGTTTTTTGTTGTTGGTGAATTTCAGACATATGAAGGAGTGTTACAAAGGGGGTACATGACATTGAATTCCGGATTTCGCGATCCTTCCAAAGTTTTTGGAAATTATTTTCCCAATGGTATGTGTTAAAGAGGGGCATGAAAGCTGTTGCGAATAATGTCAGTTTTATTTTTCTGCTGCTAAAATTGTCTTGATTGTATTTTTGTAATTATAGTTTGCATTTGAATGTTGATTTGAGACTTTTCTTTCACTTTACAAAAAAATGTTACATCGAGGTTGTGCTTTTTTGCTACTATTTTAACAATTTATACAATTGCAGTTGGAGATGGTGTTAATTTGAAGAACTGGGTGCTATTGGGAGCAATAAATACTTATTTTGGGGCATCTAGATCCATTCACGGCTCAGGTTTAAATTCATATAAATTATGTGTTCTGCTTTTTTAAATTTGGTTTTGTTATGCAGGGCTTGCATTTTATCTGTTATTATTATTTTTTAGACGGCTTCATTTTTCATTCTTGGTCTTTATAATCTATGAATATATATGCATATTTGTTTATTGTCTGTTACATGTCAATGACTATTTTTTATCCCCTTAACTCTTTTTCAGCATCATTGGCAAGAGACTATTATGAAGTTCTTGGTGTCAGTAAGAATGCAAGTTCTTCTGAAATAAAGAAAGCATACTATGGGGTAGGTTTTACTTAACCAGTGTCAATGTACATGTAATTTTATGTCGAACATTTTTCTGGGTAAACAACAGACTTAATTCCTGGTAAAACTATGCAATTTCTTATTTTTCATACACTTCCTTGTTAAAATTGATCACGTTGCATATTTATTTTTTAATTTAATTCTTTTCCACATGCTATATTCTAGAGAAACTGTTAGTTTTTTGTTATAGTTTGTGATACTTTTATCATTTCACAAGTGGATGCTTACAAATAATAGTTTGAATTTCCTGAGGAAGAGTTTCTTTATCATGTTCCTGTCATAATATTAAAACATGTTTTTAATTTGCATTCAAATTCTGCACGTGATACCATTTGTACGATTCTCTTAGTCAGAATATATGTCCTCTTGTATTATTTTAACGTGTGCAGTTTGTTTCTATATTATATGCCTAATAATTGTGAATATACTGCGGTTACCCTATCCTTCTTTATTTATTTATTTCTTTACATATGGTCTTCAATCATAATTGACAAGCATATGACTATTTGCACGAAATGATTCTGTATTTTTTATTTTTCTGAATATCATTTTTTATGTTCTTCAGCTTGCAAAAAAGCTCCATCCTGACACAAACAAAGATGATCCTGAAGCTGAAAAGAAATTTCAAGAGGTTTCAATGGCTTATGAGGTGATCAATATTGCTGTTGTTGTTCTTGATACTATTTAGTGGTTTACTTTAAATCATTATATGATTTGCAAACCAATTTTTGATCTCTTGACCTTTCTTCCCCATTCTTTCTGTAATTGCATTGTAGACTTTGAAGGATGAGGAAAAGCGTCAACAGTATGATCAGGTCTCATATCTTTCCAGATATTTTCTATTTGGTTCCTGTTATGAACATTTTATTTTTGTTACTATATTGAGTGAGTATGCACACGAGACTGTAAATTGTAGATTAATAGTATCGAAGAAGAATATAGTTACATAATAGTGAAATATAACATACATAGTGGACAATTGTTTCATAGAGATTGGCTATGCTGTCGATCCCAGAATCCCAGTGCGGCAGACGACTTTACTATGTGACGCCTCTGGGCGTGGAAAGGCCGTCAACGGGTGTGGCGCTCGCGGCAGCGATTCACGCATCACTGTCGTTGCCCGACTCGCATTTGGACCCGCGTTCTGTGTTTTCCAAAAAACACAGGTTTTTTTGAAATTTGTTTTATTTCATTAAGGGTATTTGGATCTTTTTGCACCCAGTGAAGCCCTAATTATTTTATTAATATAAACCCACTAACTCTTTTTCACACCTCAGCCTGCATCGTACATCTATGTTTTTCAGAAAAAAACGTTTGCTTTCTTCTTCCTCTGTTTCGCTGATGACATTGTTTCTTCCTCAGTCAGCAACAGTTTCGTTTCTTGTTCATCTGTTTTGTTTTCCTCCATCGTTTTCTTTCTCTGTTCCAGTAGAACTTGATTTTGATTACTATTAGAACTTGATTACTATTACAATTACTTTTAGAACTTATTGATTACTACTATGTAGTTAGAAGTGGCCGACACGGCTGCAATTGCGATGGTGCATCGCTTCGCAGTGGTCCGTCACTATGCAAAACGGCATCGCGTCACTTATTAAGATTGCGGCCGTCCTGATCTTGATTGTGGCTGATTCGCGGAGAAGACATAGCGCCTATTTTGGGAAAATCGTGCAACAATAAATGCAAAGGAAAATGTCTTAAATGCCCTCAACCATGGTTGTTAGGGGCACGCGACAGATGGTGAGATCGCATGATTTCACGCGACATCCGTCGTTCACTGCGGCAGCGTGGTGCTAAAATCATTGGAAGAGGTGGCGCAGTGATGAAGAAGATTGTGAAGTCGAAGTAGCAGCGCTCTTCTCACGCCGCCACCGGCTGGTTATTTTCATTAAGTCATGGTGTTAGTTCTCTTATAATAAATATTATAAGAGGAGGGTCAAGAGTTAAAATTTTAAGTGGAAATTGAATTTGTATGACAAATATCATTTTATGTAAGCAGTTTATTGTGTCAGTTTAGGTTGTAAATAGAGCTAGGTTGTAAGTAGAGTTGTCAATTTCACAAGCTAACTAATTATTGGCCCCAACCCACATGTTGGAGGGACAAAAAAATTTCATAGTTTAAACTCCCCAAAAATGCGAGCCCCTAAAGCTAGAAAACCCCTAAAATTTTGTGGGCTTAGTGGGGCCTATGGACCAACTTTTAAAAAAAATCAATATATTTTGAAATTTTTTCCCAAAATATTTCAATAAAAAGGATTTAAATTTTTTTTTTATTTGAGATCGATTTTTTCACGAAAAACAATTTTTTGATTTTGCTCACAATTTTCGAGAAAATAATGAATTTTTAAAATTTTTCAAAAAAAATATTTCAATTAACAAAACAGTGTGCTTTTAAGCCCCATCACTTAATTAAGCCCACAAAAATTAATAAAATAACAGGCCGGGGCTTAAAAAATTTATTTCAATAGGGGTTTAAATATTAGGGGCTTAGTTGGAGATTTTTGAGAGGGGGCTTCAGACTTTGGGGCATTTTTTTGACAGCTCTAGTTGTAAGTTAGTGCCTGCTTTAGAGAAGTTATGGGGCAAATAAAAGTAGGAAATTAGGAAAAAAAAGGCAGAAATTACTGAGTGGTTATTGGGAAGTGAAAGGCCAAACTCTCAAATTCTTGGAATGGGTATTCTTGTAACACGTTTATCAATTATGTCCTTGCAGAATTGTAAACTCGCATTGGGAAGTGAAAGGCCAAACTCTCAAATTCTTGGAATGGGTATTCTTGTAACACGTTTATCAATTATGTCCTTGCAGAATTGTAAACTCGCATTCTGTTTAATTCAATAAAAAATTCAGTTTTCACACTTCAATTATGTACTGACCAGTTCTAACACATGGTTCATGGGTCGGGTCTCCAACTCGGTTTATTGAGAACGACACTTCACATAAAAACCCTAAAAAACACATGTTTATGATAATTGTTGTTAATGATACCTGTCGTTCTGCGTACTCTATTTATTGACTTGCTTTCTTTTTTGGTTTTATATAACTAATTAATAATAATTGCTAATGTGATTTAAAAAAGGAAATATAATATGCTATAAATTACAATAAAAGGAAATATATAATGTGATATTATTTTTTAATCGATAATATAAAATGATTTTATTAGTAAAAAATGTATAAAATGATTTGTTTATTATTTTTAAAACAAAAAATATTTGTTTATTTCTTTTAGATGCTGGAAGCATGGAATTTCTGTTAATATTATGTTTGAAAATATTATTAGCAATGACCTTTGAAGTTATGAGTTATGAATGTTTCTTTAGTTTTTGCATTTTTCTATTTTTTATTTCCTTTATATTGTGTATGGTATTAATTGCTTCTAAATGTTCCCCTAGACTTCGATGTAGCGGCTATACCGCTACCCGCTATAGTGTTTTGAGGATCGGCCGCTATGCTACGCTATTTGCCACAAACTACATAGGATTACTATTAGATCTTGATTTCGATGTTGGATTTTGATTATGAAGTATGATTTCCCCTTTATTTTTGTGTATTTTTCTATTTTTATTGTATTTTTGTCTACTGTTTTTATTTTATGTTTAGTTTATATATTGTTTTTTGGCCTTCCCATTTTGGGGTTTGGCACTCTGTGCCGCTATCTGAGACTGACAACATAGGAGATTGGGGAACTGAACAAATTTAGAGATATTTTGGAGAGAAAAGGAGTTTGGGAAGAATGGTACATTTCGTTTGAGTCTATTGGTATTATTATCTTATATCTTCTTTATCTTCATTATGTAGGTTGGCCATGATGCTTTTGTAAACCAAGGAAGCAATGGTTTTGGAGGCAGTGGTGGCTTTAATCCCTTTGAACAGATATTCCGTGATCATGTAATGACTTGCTGGTCTTTTCATTTTTTTATTAATCATGTCTTTAATGGGTCTGTCTTTCCTTTTTATTAGGCTGGTCTGCATTGTAGTATAAAATTTCATCGGGATTTCTGTTTCATAGCAATAATAAATAGTCCAACTGCATCAGTTACTAGTTCAATCTAAAGGCAGAAGACAGAATGATCAATTGAGTTTTAAAAAAGTTGTGCAAATATGCATGTTTATGACTCAAGTAATGGTGCAAGCATCTTAATTTGTATAATGTGTTTGGTTATGCATCTATTCTTTTTTATTGTTGTAGAAATGTTGTAAATTATTTCTCTCAATAAATAGAAATGTCAGTTAAATTTGCTTGAGTTATATGTTCCACAATTGAAGGCTTAATATGTATATTACTTCTCTGGTTATTCACTCAATGGCGATCAGGATTTTGTCAACAGCTTCTTTCATCAGAATATTGGCGGACAGGATGTCAAGGTTCTCTTTTATTTGTATTTGGACATCTATTAGTATGTTAAGGATTTATTTATGACTATACATCAAAATCTATTTTTCAGACTTTCGTTGAACTTTCCTTTATGGAAGCTGTCCGAGGATGCACCAAAACCATTACATTTCAAACAGATATGCTTTGTAACACTTGTGGTATGTTAATATCTTAATTAACATATATATGCTATGAATTTAGGTGCCACCATATATTTAGTTCAATTTGTAAGGACTTTGCACCTCGAAGATTACAAATTCTCTCTTTTGCTGAACTATTGCAGGTGGGAGCGGGGTTCCTCCTGGTACAAGACCTGAAACCTGTAAGCGCTGTAAAGGGTCTGGAGTGGTGAGTATTGTGTTTGTCTTGAAATTAAAATTTAACCTTCTTTCCAATATTAATGTATGTTCATTTTAATTTTTTTGATAATTTGATGACTATGTTATATATCCAGACATCTGTACAAGCTGGCATATTTAAAATGGAAACTACATGTGGTGCATGTAAGGGAACTGGCAAAATTGTATCGGTATGGTGCAAAAATTGCTTTCTGATAAGTTCTATCATTTTTTAGTTTATTCTATTCTGATATCTGGACTTATTTGTGATTCAGTTAACTTGCATATTGTTGATCATTTTTTCTTCTTAATTGGAAGTAATCAATCATTGGAGCTGTTTATCCCCAAGATGTGCCAGTGTCTAGTTTTTTTAGTTTATGAAGACAGGGATACTAAACATATCCAAGAAATGGTGTCGTAGTACAGATTTTTTGTTGATCATATAGTCTTGGAGAGTTGATAGATGAATCGTATAAAATTTAGAGATATGGTTACTAGTTTGGAAACACATGTTTCATTTCATCCAATGTAGAAGTAGAATAGAGTTTTCATTTCATCCAATTTAGAGATATGGTGACTAGTTTGGAAACACATGTTTCAAACACATGTTTTTATGAATTTAACCTGGCCAGAACAAAAAAATTACAATGTAAGGTGAAAATTGGACAGCATACAATACCACAAATCACATGTTTTTAAGTATCTTAGTTCCATAATGCCAAATGATAAAGATAGAGGGAATTTCAACTATAGGATTCAAGTAGAGTTTGATGCTATGGAGGAATGTTTTGATGGTAACATGTGACAGGGAAATATCACTCGAGTTTATAAGAAATTTTTATTGCACAGTTGTAAGACTTGCAATGTGTTAAGCCTCTCTTATTAAACATATTTATAAGAGGGGAACAAGAAACTAACTTGTGGTCAGTTTGGGTAGTAACTTCCATGGGCAGTTTTTGTGCATAGAGTAGTTATTTTATGTATAAAATAAGGCAAAGTCATAGGGGGTTGGTTCTCTTGGAATTTGGTAGTTATTTGGGAAAAGGAGAGAACCAAGGCTCTCGAATCCTTGGAGAATTACTTCTGTTTATGATAGGGTATCCAAGAAATGGTGACATAGTACAGACTTTTTGTTGATCATATAGTCTTGGAGAGTCAAGATACGAGATTGATTAAAATTTAAGATATGGTGATAAATTTGGAAACACATTGTTTCATCAAATGCAGAAGTAGAATAGAGTTTACAGAATTCAACTTAGCAATAACAAAACCTTCTAATGTAAGGTGAAACTTGGAGAAGATACAAAATTGACAATATTAATCTCTACCATTCATTCCGTTTTAAATAATAAATCAACGATCGATAAAAGGAGATCACTGATGTATCTTTTTGAATGCAATACATCTCAGTCTGAACCACCTATTTTTGAATGTTACATATTCCATGAATGTAACTGACTCCTGAGTCCTGACTCCACTTAGACTTGGTGGTTGTAGCTTTTTTTCCCTCTTCACATTCATTTCTATAGATATTGGTAAATCGTAATAATAGATAATGCTAGATTCAACTTGAAGCATATCAATTTGGCTATGCTTGGTCTATCATACCAATAGCTAATACTGGTTGCAAATATTATTTAATTTGATTTATTTTTTTTTCTGGTTCAAAACAGAGTTTCTGCAAGTCATGCAGGGGTGCAAAGGTTAACAAAGGAACAAAGTCAGTCAAATTGGATATTATGCCTGGTAATCATTATTTTTTAAATTTTGGGATGCGTTGTTAGCGACCAATTTATGGCTTATAATGAGAGTCTCATCGACCAATTTTCCTAGCGATTTTCTGTGCATTCTGCTAATTATTACTAGTTGTACAGTCTTCTTTCTATCTACTGAAGCTCATAATAATTTATTATTTAGGTACTTCTTACCCACTAATGTAAGCCAATCAGCCTTCTATTTTAATTTTTTTAAATATTGTTTTTAAAAAATATATATGCCTTATAGTCAACTCTTTGTTCAAACAGATACTCCACTTACTATAAGATCCTGCTTTTTAGACTAAATTTGTTTGGTATGAACTAGGAAGATAGTCCAGACACTCCCAATTTTGTCATTATATATTAGTATCAATATGACGAAAAGGACAAGCAGAAAGGAGCTAGAAAATTCTAGTCTATGGTTCTCGATAATTCAGAATTCTGATTTTTGAATAATTTGATGCAACAGTGACTCTATCTTTCTGATGATAAATTTGACTATTAGTTATGGTGCCAAACAAGACAATTAATAATTTCCTTTTCATGTTCCACATGCATTGTGTTCAATAAGAAGTTACAACTTATAGAAAAATTCACTGATTTAAATATTTATATTTATATTACATATTTTCATTTACATTTTCATATATTTATACATTTGAAGGGATTGACAACAATGAAACCATTAAGGTTTACAGAAGTGGTGGTGCAGATCCTGATGGAGATCATCCTGGTGATCTCTATGTTACTATCAAGGTAAAAACTTCAATCTCTTCATCTCTTTGAGGTCATTTCCCTCGTTCTTTTATATCTCCCTTATCCGTGCATCTGCAATCATTTTTTTGTCCTTTTCTTCCTTGCAGGTCAGGGAAGATCCTGTCTTCCGTAGAGAAGGATCTGATATTCATGTAGATACTGTTTTAAGTATCACTCAGGTAATGTTCCTTAATGAAGAAAATCGTGATTCTTTAGCTTGTGCCTAATTTTCATCGTTTTTTGTTTCAACTTTCTTTTTTCTCTTATCGGGTCCTTGAATGCTACACCACTGAATTACCTAATGCTTTACCGTTAGAGTGTTTCCCTGGGCTATGTTTGGATATTTCAGTGTAGCAGAATATCATTGGAATTGAAAGTGATGGGATAGGGCAAAGAAAAGGTCAGGATGGGATGAGAAATGGTCACCTTCTGTGTTTGTGCTAGGAACTGGATTAGAAATCACGTTGAAGTGTGATTTTTTTCAAGAACCCTATTCCCAGTCATGCTCCAATGTAAGAGCAGCACTTAGAATAGTAAGAATGTACAGAAAGAATGTAAATTCCCTGCATATTCGAGAGATCTAGGCCTCGCCTCCTCCATTCTCTCCTTCCTGTTAATAGAGCTATCATTCATGAGATCTTTCTAATCTATGAGATCTTTCTTTACTACTAACTTCCCAATTAACTAATTTAATAAACTCCCTCCATATTAGACCTATCATTTTAAACTTGAATTAAAGAAAAATCACTTTTTAGCAACTATAATAATTTAGTGGATATTTTTTGACTAATTTTAAGTGGACCATAATGGATTGTTTCAATCCATCCATTACCATCCAATCCGTCTATTTTGACACTTCTAGTAGTTACAACATACAGTTCTTGTTATATCTCTTGGCCATTTGAGGTACCAAATAGAAGAATTGAATGACGTTATGAGTTATAATGCTACCTTCACTTCTTTTTTTACCTTTAACAATTCCTCATATATGATTGACTATCGGGCTCATGTGGACTTCAGGATTTAAATCTAGGGACAATAGAACTGGTGAAATCAAAGTAGCTGTGCCAGTTATAAATCTTGACATATTTTATAGTTTGAAATTTCCTGATTGACTTGGAGTCTATTGACTTGAAATTTCCTGATTCAATTTGTCTGCTGGATGTTCCATTTAATAAGATTGATGTTTGCCAGTTTGTGTTTATTTATTTTGAATTGCCATTTTTATATCTATACCTCCATAACTTTTTGAAAATGCCAATTATACTCCTATTAATTAAATTTTTTTTTTTATACCATTTCATCTTTTTCGGAACCACAAGATTTTCGGTACACCTTATTTCCGGATAACTTTTTTCAAGTTTTCTGGTACAGAAGGTTGTTACCAGAAAACTTTAAAAAAGATTTCCAGTACATAAGGTGTTTCTTGAAAACTTTATTGGAAAGATTTCTGGTATACACTATTTTTAAATTTTTTTTTTTACTTTATTATTTTTATAAATGATAATACACCATTCAATAATTAACACTATAAATATTAATTAACACACCATAAATATTTTTAAATAATAATATACCATAAATAATTAACAATTAATACATCATTCAATAATTAATACACTATTAATACACCATAATAATTAATTATTAATACATCATAAATCGTAGCCTTCTACAAGATGCTATTGGATGGATGAATCATTTCTGTAAAAAGATCCATAGACGATAAAGATTCAAAGTCACGTATTCTTCCTATCCACTGAAAAAAATAAGTTAAAACCAAATAAATTAATACTAATATAATAAATAAAAAGTTATTTTAAAAAAAAAAATCAAACAACTATCGGAAAACATGTGGATGAAGTTTTTCTGTGGTTTTCAGAAATGTTACGTTGAAGTTTGCTGGCTGTGTTAATTTTCCGGAAAAGTTAAAATAGGTTTTCTGGTAGTTTCGGAAAACTTCAAAAAAGATTTTTGTAAATGATGTTCTGTATCGGAAAACTTCTTTCAAGTTTTCCAGAGTGGAATTTGTGTATCAGAAAAAAAAGATTCTTTTGACCCTGTTTTGGAATTGTTAAATGAAGAAATAAAACAATAATTTTTTATATATATAAGGGGTATTTTTGTAATTTCCTTTACTTTTTGGAGGTACAGGTACAGTATAAAATTTTCCTTTAGTTGTCTATGTTGCCTTATAGTTGTACTAAAAGCATCACTTATAATTAATCAATAAACCAGATATTTTTTTATTTCCTTTTCAGGCAATTTTGGGCGGAACCATTCAGGTCCCAACTCTTACAGGAGATGTCGTTCTTAAGGTTTGTATTGTTATTGCAGTATAAATTTTTATGATATTTTGGTTTTATAAGTGATGAAAGTTTGGATGGTTGGTCCTGTTTGCAGGTACGTCCTGGAACCCAACATGGTCAGAAGGTGGTTCTGAAAAAGAAAGGTGAGCAAGTTGGTATTGTTTATGGATAATATGTGAGACATTTTAAAGAAATTGTTGCAAGAAAATACACTCGAAAACTTCGATGAATCTTTTGCATGAATTTTTATTAGAGTTTAGTTTGAGATCATCTTTTTACTATCATTAACTTGTTTGTCATCTCAGGGATCAAGACAAAAAATTCTTATACATTAGGCGATCAATATGTTCATTTTACCATCACCATCCCAACGTGAGTGTTTGATTTATTATCATTCTTCTATGTCGGTTAATTTTTTTTAATTTATATTAAATCCTTTTAAATTATAAAATAATTTTATACAGGCTGAGGCAAGTTCTTTTATACTTGGGTCGACCACTATGCTTTCATTTTCTGGGTTTTCCAACCTGTTCAGCCAATCCCGTCATCTTCATTCTATGTCAAATCTCAACCACTGTGGTTTCCTCAATTTTTTAGAGTTGGTTTGAGTGGCTCTGGTTTTGCCATGCCGCTATACCCCATCAGGTTCTGGCAACTCGTCAGAGACCATTTCAAGATGGTCAGTAAGGCAGGTCTTGGATTGTTTAATTGGTGATGGGAAGTGAAGGATCTGGTGGTGTAGATGAGTTCATGAGTTGAAAGCAATGAAGGTCTGAGGTGGAAACACTGAGATGACTGGATTGGTGTATCAGAGAGTTGAGAGTGAGGTGGGGATGGCCGCGTGGGTGGCCAGATAAGAGGGAATAAGAAACGAAAGAGAGTAGAGGCGTTTGGCCTAGTAATAAAAACATTTTCGACAGCCTTTTCAGTCGTTAATATAGAATCTTGTGTTTTTGACGGTAGATTACGTTGGTATTTGAATTTCAAATAATATCCGTTGTAATTTCCCACTGCTTTGTCCGTCGGTACAAAATGTCTTCTGCACGCCTGTTTAACGCAGCGTGTTCTGATGGACGGGCTCTTAGGAAACCACAAAAAATGCTTTTCACTTTTCTATGGTTGTCTGTCAAAAGTGGGATCAACGGAATAGTTGTTTTTATTGTAGTGCTAACATGCAGTGTGATACTTTTGTTTGATGGATATGTAAATGCCCTTTTTTGTAATCTTCTGCAGAGACCTGACAGAGAGACAGCGTGAATTGATTGAAGAATTTCAGAAGGAAGAGCAAGATGATTCTGATAAAGAGAAGAAAACTGCTTCAGCTTCTGGTTGAAAACATTGACAGAGTATGCAATCATTTAACCATCAAATTGTGCTCAACTGGGTGGGAAGCCGCGTGCTATTGAAGTTTTGTAGGAGTATTAATTATTTTCTTTTTCTTTTTCTTTTTTGCCCTCCACTATTTTCCCCTCCACTATTGAGTATATGTTATCGTTATAAGAAATAATCACAAATTATCATCAATTCATTGTTAAAGTTAGAAGACAGTCCCTTCATGCATCTGTAGACTCCTTTAGTCTGTGTTGTATATATATTTGGATATCACTTTTAACATAAAGTGGTGCAAGTGACTGAATTGTCATTCTTTTTTAGCTTCTATCATACTTAGGAACCATGACAAATAATTGGGGCATGACCAAACTTGTTGATAATGTCTGCATCAATACAAAAATATATATTTATTTATATTTTCAAGATCGGTAAAATGATTTTCTTTGGAGTGATAATAAATATTGATAAATTCTCATTTGTATTGACTTTAACGTATAGAAAAGAAAGCTGACATCTGTATTGTCATTTGTAGTCTTGTGAACGAGGAGTTTGATAATTTTTTTTGATATTACCATATGAAATCACATTTCAACTGAATTTTGATCTTGAATTGTTGCTCAACTAATTAAAATAAAAAAACTTTTATTGGATGTTATTGTAAAATTAATTTATATTTGTTGAAAATAAAATATTGACATGTAAATAAATAGAAAGTCTATAAGTATTTCTATCAAGTAAATATTTATGTTATTATGTATATTTATCATATATAGTCTATATAAATAATTTTCGTTGTGTAGTTGAAACGTTATTCAATATGTCATGGGAAAAGTTGACGAAAAAATCTATTATGTTTAGTGTATGTGCAAGATTTCAAGTTGGCCCTATGAGATCATATTTAACTATAATTAAGAGAATCTTTAGATACTTAAAAGACACTACTAACTTTAATTTGTTCTACAAGAAATATCGTCAGTACAAATTTAGAGGATAATGTGATTTTGATTATGTGGAGATAAATTTAAGAGTAGGAGCACTAGTGGCAGCTACACCTTTTTAGGAGACAACTTAATATCTTGATTAAGAGACAAAATATCATTGCAATGACAACATAAACCTTACTTTATAAAAAATACAAGTTTTGTCATCATAAAAAAAAATTTATACTTAGAGTTTTTATGACAACAAAAGTAATTTTTGATAATAATATGTCTGACTTCAAAGAACATGAAAGAAGATATGGACAAAATTTGCAGAAGATTCAATCAAGATTTATCCACAATAAAATATGAACAAAATCAATCTGAAGAATTTACAAACACAATATGAACAAAACACGAAATTAATCAATATGAAGAATTTACAATCTCAATCTAAATAAAAAAGGAACATAATCAATTTGAAAAATTTACAAATACAATATGAACAAAATACATCTCATAATTAAACAAGGACTATATGGAAGCCCAAATTTTAACTATAAATAGAAACTCAAGGCTGAAGAATA
Organism: Cicer judaicum; assembly: GCA_037974835.1. Taxonomy (NCBI): domain Eukaryota; kingdom Viridiplantae; phylum Streptophyta; class Magnoliopsida; order Fabales; family Fabaceae; genus Cicer; species Cicer judaicum. The sequence continues at coordinate 5,406,198 of JBBPBS010000693.1, forward strand.
GTCTTAGAGTTCAAAGAGAGAAATACTTGTTAAAGTTAGAAATATTTTCTAAGTGTTATTTTCTTAGAGTGTGAGAGTTATTATTATTATTATTATTATTATTATTATTATTATTTATAATTTTTGTTAGAAGCAATTACTCAAGTTCCAATCTTTGATATCCAACTCGATAGTGATTTAGTTTCTTCTTCAATTTGGGGTTGTTAGATTGTTAGGAGAAGACTGGCTTTGAGGGTCGGATGCTTTGTAATTCAAGATAATTGAATTAGTGGAATAAAATCTTATGACTGAGAGGACTATATGTAGTCAAGTTAGTAGTGAACTAAGATAAATATATGTGTCAAATTATTTATGTTTTGATTTTTTGCTACCTCTGAATTTGATTGCTCTTACTGCAAGTAAGTCATCAAAATTGAACTAGTTATTTATTTATATATCAATTATAAAAAAGTTATCAACTTTGTCGAATATAATTCAACCCCCTTCTCGTGTTTGCACACCTTCAACATGATAAGCTTTCTCCTTCAATAAATGCAACTCAAATTGATCCTTCTGTCGCTATTCAAACTACACCGTCTCCACATGGCTCTGCAAATTATGAGGATATCCTCTAGTGGGTTTAGAGTCATCTGAACTCTAGTTCTACTACTTCAGTTGCACACACTGGAAATTCATAATAAAGGTCTATTTTCTTCTATCTCTACATCTTTTTTTTTTCTTTTTTTTTTTATCTACTATAACTTATGCTATTGGCTATCAAATTTGGTCTAAAGGGGTTGACACTGTCCAAATTCTCCCTTGTATTTTAGTTGCATATGTTCTCTATGTACCTGAATGCCCGCTTAATTTACTTTCAAATAGTCGATTGATTCAGTCCCATGACTGTATTATTACTTTCACTGACGATAATGTTACCCTGCAAGACTGGAGTTCGGGACGAACAATTGACATTGGATGTGAGTCCCAAGGCCTCTATTACCTTTCTACATAATCCAAAACGTGCTTTGCCACAGATTTCCCTCACAAGTCTTACCAAACTTCAAAAACAAGTGTCTTGTTTGTCTAAGTTGTCCACTTTACATTGTGAGTCGTGTCAGTTAGAGAAATACATTCGTAATCATATTCCTGATGGAGTCAATAAAAAGGTTTCGTCCCCTTTTTTTTTAGTTCACTCTAACGTTTGAGGTCATTCTCGTACTATGTTTATTTAGAGTCTAAGTATTTTGTTACTTTTATTGATGATTATTCTCGTCGTATGTGGTTATTTTTAATGAAAAATAGATCTGAACTATTTTTCATTTTTTAGCAATTTTATCAAAAAATTAAAACTCAACTTGGTGTTTCCATTTGTACTTTAAGAAGTGATAATGCTCATGAATATTTTTCCAATCCATTTTAAAATTTTATGGCTTTAATGGTATTTTATACCAAATATCACATCCTCACACACCCATATAAAATGAGGCAGCCGAGCACAAAAATCGGCATATCATTGAAACCACATGAACCTTACTTCTCTATGGTAATGTTCCATTCAGGTTTTGTGGGGATGTAGTCTTAACGACATGTAACATTATCAATCGTATGTCGTCTTCTGTCTTAGATGGCAATATCCCTCATTCGATCCTCTTTCCTCATACCGCTCTTCACCTACTACCACCTCGTGTCTTTGGATCCACGTGTTTTGTTCACAATTTATCTCATGGTTTGGACAAACTATCAACTCAATCACTCAAGTGTGTCTTTCCCGAATATCATCAGTTCCAACAGGGCTATCGATGTTATTCTCCTACATTACACCGATGTTACATCCCCTGATGTTACATTTTTCAAGTTTGTATCGTATTTTGAACCAACCCATATAGCTATTGAGCCCCATCAAGATATTAATCTCTATTCTGCCCACTCTTATTCTTATCGAACTGGTCGATTCTGCCCCCCAACCTGCACGACCAATACAAACGTATCATAGTCGTCACCCACCCTTTATTGTGCATGTTCATGTTCCTCATTACAGACTCTCCTCTGGCGCCACCACCAGACCCAACCCTGCCACCTGAGCATGACCTTTCCATTACTCTTCGTAAGGATATGTGCACAACACGTACTCCATCTCCTCATTATATTGATTTGTGTTATCATCGTCTTTTTCATTTGCATTACACTTTCTAGTCTTCTTTGTCTTTTGTTTCTATTTCTAAATCTTCAGGTGAAGCATTATCCCACCCTTAGTGGAGGCAAGCAATGCTTGATGAGACATGTGCTCTACAAAGTAATGGTACTTAGGAAATGGTCCCTTTACCTCATGGGAAGTCTTTAGTTGGTTTTCGTTGGCTCTATAGGGTGAAGATTGGCCTTGATGGTAAGATTGATCGATTTAAGGCTCACTTGGTATCCAAGGAATATGATCATATTTTGGGTTTGGATTACTTCGATACCTTCTCACCTGTTGCCAAAATGGCACCTGTCATATTTTTTTTTTCCATTGCAACAATTCGTCATTGGTATCTCCATCAACTTGACATTAAAAATGATTTTTTGCACGCGATCTTGAAGAGGTAGTTTATATGAAGCAACCACCATGGTCTTAAACAGTCTCCTAGAGCTTGGTTTGACATATTGAACTCGATAATACAATAATTTGCTATGATTCATAGTGAAGTCGATCACTTTGTATTTTATCGTCACCCAGCCCAGGGGTGCATCTTTTTTATTGTTTATGTGGATGACACTGTCATAACTGGAAGTGATCAACAAGGAATGCTCCAATTGAAAAAAAAAAATCGTTCAAATCAATTTATAACTAAAGACCTCAATAAACTCCGTTATTTTTTGGATATTGAGGTAGCCCAATCCAATGATGGCCTTGTAATTTCATAAAGAAAATATGCGATGGATATTCTTAAAGAAACAGGTCTATTTGAAAGATTTAGGAAAACACTCATATGGATCCAAATGTCAAACTCCTACCTAATCAAGGGTATCATCTATCGGATTTACGAAGATATTGGAGATTGGTTGAAAAATCAAACTATAACACAATCACTCATCTTGACATTTTCTTCATTGTAAGTGTAGTAAGTCAGTTCTTAAATTCTCTTTGCCATTAACATATGAATTATGTAATCCAAAATCTTAAATGCATCAAAAGTGCACCTCGAAAAGTCTTATTCATGAAGATATAGGATATACTCAGATTGTTGCTTATATTTTGAAGTAGATAGAGTAACATTTTTTGAGAAGGGTTAGTTCAAGAGTAAGAATTTGACATTACAATATCAAAGGACGAAGTTAAAATTTTACTCGAGATTATTGTAAAATAACCACAATTATTAATAATAATTTCCGATTCCCTAATTTTTTAAAAAGAAACTAATATGTTAAAGTAGCATTAAAAATTAAAAGAGTAAATAAACAAATAAAACAAAGTGGGGTAGGTCAGTTCACTATTTGAGAGCTCTAATTATGTTGGTTCGAATGAATTTAGAATTTAGAATAAGGTCTTATAAGTACGAATCTTGAGATGATAAATTATTTAATAGTGATTTCTTCTCCCACTCTTTTATGTACTCACATATATGTTCGGATTGGGGAATTCAAACAAAAATCATAGGCTTTTAAGAAAACATAGGGGAGAAGAAGCTCAATTATTAAAGATGACTTGTCAAAAGTTTTAGAGAACACACTCACATAATGCATGATATAACAACTTATATAGTACTTGCAAATATATTTGATATATTGATATGTGAGTTTGAATATGAGATATTCATGTTTCTCCACATTAGTACGTGTGAGTTTCTATCCTAAACTCTTTTGGAAACATTTAAAATTTGAAATTAATATTATAAAGACATTGTTAGTTAATTTATACCAACTAATTCTTTAGTAATGTAAATTAGTAAGTTAAATATTTGGATTTATTTGATAAATATTTAGTTATAACTTGTAAATTTATATCTCCAAAAGTTCTACTATTTTAGAAATTGTATTTAAGTATTTCTAATCATAATTTAAGTTATTATTTACTTGAATTTAACCCTCTGATGACGTTAACTCTCCTCGTTACAAAGTGTATTTAACAAATTTATAGTTAGATCTTACTATTTACATTTTTTTTTAAATTATAGTGGAAATTTCTTGTAAGTATTTTTATTTTTCAATAAAAATATTATACTAATTTCGTTACTTGTAATTTTTGTTTTATATTAAAGGATTAAATATATTTTTAGTTCTTACAAAATTACGATTTTTTAAGTTTAATTTCTAATTTTTTTTATTAACTTATTTTCCTTATTTTGATTTTTTTATACAAACAAATTGATACTTTAGTATCTCAAAATAATCCTATAAAATCAAAATAGTGACTAAAAATAAATATATATTTTTTCAAACACAAAAAACATACTTAATCTTATATTTAAAGTTAGTTTATATGCTTTGACAATGATAATATAAAATAATCTTATGTAAGGTATTATAATTAAGATACTATAATGTCGCTTTTTAGTTTTTAATTGAGTAAAAGAAAGTTATGGCATCTTGAAAATCTTAAAAA
>JBBPBS010000693.1:5411062-5443933 GCA_037974835.1 Cicer judaicum
CTTTAAATAAATAGAGTGGAGATCCATAAATTCTCTTTTAAAGAGAATAAATACAATTAATTAGTTTAATATAATATTACAAGATTATGTCGGGTGTTAAAAAAAAAATAGAATTGTGTGTTTGGTATCAAAAATATATTTTTACATTTTGTTAATTCAAAATTTAACAATTAATAATCGAATATAATCAACAAATATAAAATATGATATAGACTCACAATCTTACATATGTAAATATTACATTTATCCAACATTATTCTGGAAAGTACTACATTTATTACTCTTAATTAAACATTTATTTTAAAATGGCATTGCAGTTTCATACTCAAACTTCATTTCTTCATATGATTTCACCTGCATAAAGATAAAGATACAAAGAAGATGTAATGTATTTTAGACCATGTGATCAATATTATAACAAAATATTCAATTAGTACCTAAAGTTTTTTTTTTCTTCCGGAAATTAGTCCGTAAAGTTGAATTTTTAACTACAACTAAATTGATTACTTAAAATTCCAAATTAATAACTCACAGTGATATCAAAATGTAACATGCCAAAAACAATTTACAATATATGGGTTTAAAAATACTTATGTCAATCTATTAATTTTAAAAATTAACTTAACAACACTACTATTCTAAAAACAAAATGAACATCAATTTCTTTAACTACTAATTTTTTTTTTTGAAATCTATTCGTTTTTAAAATTCATCAGAGTAAATATAATATAACAATATAAATATGAATAAAAGTTTTTTGAATTATTTACACTTTATCAATTAAGTCCTCAAATATGATTCATATCAATAATATTTTTTTTAAAATAGTGGTTCACCTCAAAATAAATTTTTTATTCACAAATCACAATTTAGTGTTAAAATTTAAAAGAACTATTAAACAAAAAAGGGAAAAGGCACATACAAGGTTCAAAGTTTGTGATGCACTTTTCTGGTAGTTGTGAGGCCATATTACGATCAACACCAGAAATTGGAGGCCCATTAACAAGAACACACAAACATGGTTGGCCCAAAGCCTTAAGGGCATTGCAACATGCATCATTAGGTGGAATTGGGCTAAAAGGTGCAACTGCTGCTCTACATGGAATAAGCTGCACAAGTGCTGAGAAAAAAGTGCTTGTGCAAGGAGTGCTTTGAACTTGTGTCACCAATGCTACCATGATTAAGAAAAACCACAACAAGGACACAGTCCTATAGCTAATAAAAAACTTCATGTTAATTTCAAGAGTTTAATTAATGTTTTCAATATTTCTAATTAGTTAAGTAAACACTTTTATTTATTATACTACTTAGAGTTGCTATGGCTAATTTTGTAATTTATAATAGATGCATATGCTCATGTTATAAGGCATGCATACTATGTTTTAACCAAAAGGGTTATTCTGATCATGCTTCCTATATGTTAATATCATCTTCTCAAGAGATAACATTGTCAACGCAATTGGTGTTGTGTGAAAACAGTTAGAAGATTCGAATGACATGATTTTTCTTAGGATTAATTTATGAATTTTTTTTTTCTTCATATATTTTAATACGTACATAGATATGATTAATTATGGTTGGTGTCTCGTTGAGTTTCTTATATAAAGTATTTTTGTATATATGATTAAACTTTACTTTTATGTGATGTTATAATATATTCTTTGTAAGTTTTATTTTTATTTTTGTCGTTCTAAATATGTTATTGTTTGTTTTAGTCTATTTCAATTTGGTTTTTATTTACTAGAGATAAAAGAATAAAAACAAAAATCAAAATAAAGTTTTACATACTAGAGATAAAAGAATAAGAACAAAAAGCAAAATATATATTTTTATAAGATATAAATCAAATAAAAAACTTATATGAATAAAATTAAAAGAGCGCATATTCGAGTATTTGCTTAATATTGAATATAAGATAATTGAATTAAAAATATAAATAAATAAATATATTTTTAATAAAATTAAATAAAAAATCCAATTAATATATAGTTCTTGTCTTGTTCTAGATTCTTTTGAATAAAACCAAAATTGAAATTAAAATAATTATAAGAAATATAATCACTTATGGATAATATCGCATAAATTAACAGCTAGGTACTTAATTTGCGTCATTTCGAGAGAGCTTCATGCTAATTCTTATTAAATATGAATTTGAAAACTTTTAGTATGTTTTCTTCTTTGCAATATAAATAACTTGAACTTGTTTTGCGCAAAAACTTAATTTTTCCTGGAAACAATTTCTTATATTTTGTCGAGAGTTATTATTTATCTTCAGACTTTTTTATTCAGATTTATAATTATTATTATTAGAACTATGTTTTTTTTTCTTTAACAATATTGTATTTTAAATATATATAATGTTGGATCTTTTGTTGGGTATGCTGCAAATATTGAACAAGAAGAACATGAAATAAATGTTAACGAATGTTGCACAAATAAAATATCACACTAAGTTTTATGTTTGATTCGCATCCATCAATCTATATATATTCGATGCAAACGGATTAATCGGCAGATTCCTTTCAAGATACTTTGGAATCCTTAAGTGAAATGCATATTCACATCAAGCTTATCGATCAATGATGGTTTATAAAATAAAGTTATTTGGCTTAATTGCAGTTGCAGTTTTGGTCCTCCTATTTTAGCTGAATCGCGAAAGTAGTCCCTCCATTTTGTTTCTCTCCAGTTTTGGTCCCCCAAGCAGAATTTTGGTCCAAAACTTCATGAAATTTCATTTTTTTTTTGCATTTATTTAAGTCACACAATGTCTCAAAATCTCATTTGCAACAATTGTACCTGAAATATATGATCATAAATGGTGTAGTATGGCTTTAAAAAATGAAATTTCATCAAATTTTGGACCAAAATTCTGTTTGGGGACCAAAATTGGGGAGAAACAAAATGAGGGACTACTTTCATGATTTAGCAAAAATAGGGGGACCAAATTTGCAATTAAGCCAAGTTATTTTATTTACTCTCGTGCACTAGAGAGAAAGGAGAAGTGACTCAGAAATATTTTTGATAAAAATTTGATTCATTTAATACGAAAATTCATGTTCTTCTTTTTTGCTTCTAAAGTGTCTCTATTTATAGAGAAACTCATATCAATTGGTGCAAGAAAACAACTCTTGAAAAAAATTGTAACATTTGGTAACTTAAAAGATGAATTGGTTTCAATTAAACCCAAACATTGCAACCATTTGACCAAGTGGTACATTAAGTTATTTAATTTTTTTACATTAGTATAGCTATTCGAGAATTCCAAATATATTTTGGAATTCCCCCTCACAATATCTAAATCCATTATTATAGAAATCTCATGGTTAAGGTATCTTACGATTTGAACAATTACTTAGTAGATTATGTTTTCATTCATCCTCAAATAGATTGGTAGACAAGCTTTTGAAACAACCATTAATTAGAACAAGTGTGCATAACTCACACATGAAATCTCGGTACCATTGATCGAATTATAAAAATGACACATTTGATAAGGACTAGTGTCTCAAATCCTTTTCGCGAGAATTTAAGAGTCAAACTCTTGAACTCTATGAAACGGTCCACTCCATTCTCATATAGGTAGACTATATCAGAAATGCACCCATAATTATACCCTCCAACAAATATATACTATATGCCCATTAAGAGGAGACCTCATCCTACCACTTTTATTTTATGGTCCAAGTACTTTTATCTTTTGGGATGTATCTATTGCCAAGTACTTCAATCACTCGAATAGTGTACTTTCATCATTGAACTCAAGACTTGATGTTACTAAAGTGTGAATTGATCGTTTCCACCATTGATAATTATTTAGATATGAGCTTGTATCACATCCTTAATGATGTCTTCAACACAATGCCCTTTGTCAAACATTTCGTCAAAGGATCTGCAAGATTCTTTTAGTTCTTACAAACACTATGGATATCACTCCATTAAATCTTTTACATAGCTATGTCTTAAACCACTATGTATTGATATTATATTATAAACTTGACTATATGCTTTTGATAGTGTGTATTGACTATCACAATATACGGATACTGATGCCATTGACTTTGGCCAAATTGGTAACTCATACAACAAATTTCTTAGCCATTCAACCTCTTTACTACCTGCAGCTAGAACAATAAATTATGTAGTCATAATGGTGTCGACAATGCAAGTTTGTTTATTTGAATCTTAATAAATTGCACATCTATCAATGTTAAAGATCCATCCACTTGTGGAAGCATGATCTTCAACATGATTTACCCAACTGACAACTGTATATCCTTCAAAAACTGAAAGATATCCAATATAGATTAAACTATAGTTAATTATTCCTTTTAAATATTTTGATACTTTATTAATAACATCTCAATGTTCTTTACTTATATTGTTTGTATACCGACTTAACCTTCCAACAACATACGCTATATCAAGATTGATACAAGTCATGACTTACAGCAAGCATTTGAGTACCTTTTATATTATTGATAATGTTGACAAACTATCGCCAAACCATGACCCTTTTTCAAATATATTAAAATTACAGTTTTATTTGGAATAAATAAAGTGGTACATCCTATAAAAAAATTGTAATCCACAAATAATCACAAACACTCATTTTATTTGGAGAGTACTTCCATCAGATCATTATTAATTGGAGATTCTCCTAACTCTACCACAAAAACTAGGCTCCTAATCAACAAGATTGGTCTTCACAATATTATCTTCCATAATGCGACTTCTCTCCTTCTAGTAAAATCCAACTTGAGGTCCATTGTTAACTCATATAAATGTTATCCTGCATCTAACTATTTTTGGAAATTCCCCTAATATATAATGTGTCTATAACACTCAGATTTAAAAATTAAATTTAAAAAAAAATATATTTGTTGATAATTTATCCTATAATTCGAATTAGTGTCATTGTAATTTACTATAATTCTCTATACAACAACACAATATCGCAAAAATAATAATAATTTGAATTTAAGAAAGTTATATTTTTAATTCAAATTGATTTGACTCGGATTATGTTTACTAAAAAAGATGATTCTAATTCAAATTATGTTTATAAGAAATAGAAAGAAAACAAAACACAAATTTCAAGTCACATTCTCTAGGCTATCTTGACTTCAAATAAATAAGTGGTGATACAAATATCACCATCAATCACTTTGTCTTTGATACAAAGTGGAATCTGGTAAAAGAACACCATCCAATGGAGTATATTTCACATTCAACTGTCACGAACACTAATTTTATTTAGAGAGTACTCCCATCACATCATTATTAATAGGAAATTCTCCTCTTATAACTCTACCACAAAAACTAATCAATAAAATTGGTCTCACAATAATATCTTCCATAACACGACTTCTCTCCTTCTAGTAAAATGTAACTTGAGGTCCATTGTTAACTCATATAAATGTTATCCTGCATCTAACTATTGCAAGGATGAAATACTCATACACAAGTATAGCATTGTAATGTCACAAGGTTACACATAATATTATTCAATCACATGCAATATTTTATTAGATAATATATATATATATGATACATTCAATAAAATCATATAATATATAATAATCACATAAGATCAGTTAATCGGAAATACACAAATCATCACTCATAAAAATTTAGTAAAATAAAAATAATAGCACTTTGTCACAATTATCAACAAAAGTTAGTTTTCTAATTTAATTATAATATCTTTATTAAATCTACTCCATAGAGACTTCTATTTCAACATGAGCGTAATGTCGATTTGGCATCAATAACATGATTGTTCGCAATGAGCAGATATTCATTTTGGCATAAGTGTTGTAACTTGTTCTAGATAGTGTTTCATTTTTAGGTTTCACCGTGTTGGGTAATATAATTTCCCCTACCACAGTGGCTATCACCGCTATTAGTAGGAGTTCAAAACCCGATGATCCCTAGAAGATATGTAGTCGACCTAGCCGAACATATCCTCAGTCTTATGTACTTCATTGTACTATAAGAAACAACTGGTTATGCCATTTAGTAAAATGATCAAGTTTAATTACTAATTTTCAACTTCGATTATCTTTATCAACAACTAGATAGTAGACTCATGCGATGCACAAGAAGTTTTTTGCTTTGAAAACAAAAATTACTATACCTATCCATCATTAGAAACGTTACTTTATTGAACCATATAAAAATTGTAATTGAATAAAATGATATATCCCCTCCTCATGTTTATGTTACTATTTAGCAAACAAAAAGTTGTCTATCACTGATTATTGGTTGCTACGTTACTACTACGTGAATCACAATGGAATATATTAATGCTACATTACTGAAACATGAATTATTAGTAGGTTTTGTGAATTTTTACTTAGTGAGTATAAATAATATCTTTCATTTCCAATATACATGGTAACATAAAAAAATGCCTTAAAAAATTTATTGTAGTTATAATGATGATAATAGAAACTTGACATAAAGTATTAAATGTGTTTGAAGATGTATTTCTAATTTCAATACATTAAGGGATTAAGGGATTATAATGATATCATACCACACATTCTACGACCAAAATAGTTGTTCACTCCATGATATTTAGTGTCGTTTGTAATAGATTAAAAAAAAAAGTGACTTTAACATTATATTTATTTAAATTATTTTATGAGAACTTACTCAAAAGCAGTAAAAGCTATTTTAGGTTCATTGGTTGTACTTGAAAAAAATAATAATTTTGACATTCGATGACTTAGATATTTAGTGTAACAAAAAATTTCGCTATCCAAAAATATATGTAACAAAAAATTGAAATACTTCAAATGATTTTATATAATAAATTATTTAAACCAATTTTACATTTAAAACTTTATTATTAAAATTTCTTTTTAAAAAATTATAACAAAAAAATAGAATACTTTAAAAATCATTTTATATATATGTATATAAATATATATATATATAATATATATATATATATATATATATATATATATATATATATATATATATATATATATAACTGAGGAACCCATTATTTTTTTAGTCGGGTATAATTTTTATATGGTGTAGTATATAGTAAGTAATGTAAATTTAAAAATTATTTTATATTAATTGATTACCCAATAATTATTGTTTTAGAGTATCTCAAGAAGATGCACTTTTGAGACCGTGAGTCAAATTTGCCAAGATTCTTTTTGCTGCTTAAAATATAGCCTATGAAACCAAATTGATGAAAGTATAAAATGTTGGGTTTTATTTCTTTGTACAGTTCATAAGGAGTCTTATTAAGAATATGCCTAATATAGATTATATTAGGAATATAACATGCAGTACTTTTGCCTAAAAGTGCTTAGAAACATTCATTACGTGAATTATGGTACAAGCAATTTCATGAAGATATATGTTTTTCTTTCTACAACACCGTTCTGTTGAGGTTTTTTTTGGAGAGGAAAAGGTATGTAAAATTTCATTCTCTTCACATAAGTTTTCAAAAAGTTTATTTTCAAATTCACCCCAATGATCACTACAAATCATTGCTATACAATTTTTTTCCTTTTATTTTTTTCCTTTGTGTGGCTCATCCTTGTATTTTAGAAGAAAAATGAAGATTTTGTTTGTTTCCCATTCTATCATGCCTTTGAATGAATCAAGTTTTTTGAATTTTGACATTTTTCTCAAATTGGCATGTCATAATCTTTTGTGCTTAACCAAATATTCCTCACTTATTGACATAAGACATTTTACTTCTTGTTTATCCAAGATAAATAAGTTTATTTTGTAAATGTTGTTTTTCCTTTGGCCAGTAAATAATATGGATCCATCTATTTGACTTATTGCCTTACATGACTTTTGATTAAAGACAACCTAATAACCTCTGTCACTTTATTGACTCATGCTCAGTAGGTTATGCATTAGTCCTTTTACAGTAAGACATTTTTAATAGAGGAAATGCAACTATCGCCTATTTTATTGTACCCAATAATCTTACCCTTCTGATCACCTCTGATACCTACGAATCCTCCTTTCTTGAGGTTCAAGCCTTGGAACAAAAATTTTCCCATTATGTATCATGAACATCCATTGTCCAGCTACCATGATTGGTGTTTTAACATTTTTTTAAGGATATCTCCAAGATGAATTATTTTATTCTTAGGTACCCAAATTTGGTTGGATCCTGGTTCATTAGTCTTGAAAGGTGTCTTGTCTTTCCATGTTTTTGTAAAACATGTATTCTTTTATTGTGACATTTCTTTAGGTAGTATACGCAAGCAATATCAGATAGGTTAACCTCAGGGGTTTCCTCTGGTTTTTCAAAATCAATGCCATCTTTATTGTTTTTGCTAACCCAAAGACCATAGAAACTTGTTTGCTTATGTCTATGACATTTGCAAGAAACTCTTCAAAGGCTTTTTTGTATTTTAAAAAATTGCAGAATCTATCCTCTAAAGTTTTTGGAATATTTTTTTTTAGAGTTTCATTTTCCATTTTTTGCTTTTCAAACACCTTTTCAAGGGGCCTTTATTTGTTAAGATGTCATGAAATTTTCTAAGAGACTTAAGTTTTGACGAAACCTTATGATTTTTTTTAGAAACACATTTAGCATATCTATAAGTTCTTTGAGATATAGGTAAGAAAATACCTCATTTTCTTAATAAACAGATTCATCGTTGGAGTTAGAGTAAGTATTTGCGATCAAAGTGATGACTTTTCATCATATGCATATCTTTTATAATTTTTAGTCTTATTTATCTTTAATTCATTAGTTAATTTAAGGATTTATTTGATATATTTTGTTAATTTTATTTCTTTGATTTAATGAAATGTTTATGTTCTTATTTCCTTGATTAAGTAGAGATTTTTCAGAGTTTTGCGTTGTTACTTTGTTTTAGTGCAGTGCTGAATTTTGGGGAGAAATCAACATGATTTATGTGGAGTATTGCAGCCATATTTGGAGTTGTAGATGTCAAATTGGAGTCAAACCAAATGCAAATGAAAGCTAAGATCCATAGCTGCAACTTTCATGAAGACATCGAAACCAAATTCATACTCGAAAGAGGAGAAACATTCAGTATAAGTCAAACAGCACACGCTTTGCGTCTGAAGCGGAACAGCCACACCTGAAGCGCAACAGCCGCACATGAGCCGCATTTCTTGCTTTTAAGCACTGCCAGCGCGTGCCTGAAGCGCGTTTTCTGTGCCTGGGGCGCGTGGACGCGACATCATTCATTGAAAACACAATTTTTCACTTTTTAGGGATCTTTTTGACTATTGGGAAGTGGGGAGACTTGTGCCCTAGCATAGAAATTCAAAGACGACCATTTCTAACATCATTGAAGAAATTTTATCAAGAATCGTTCATGAATCTTTCTTCTAATTCTTCTCTACACTCTATCTTTTATGGCACTATCATGAGTAACTAAACCATATTTGTTAGGGATGAGTGTAATAAGATGAAACCCTTATTTTTCTGATTTCATTTCTAGTTATATGAATGAGTTTATTGATTTATTTTTCTCATCTTTGTGCTTAATGCTTTTTATTGCTTGATCAACATTAAAATGTTCTACGATTCGTAGTTTGAAACGGAAGTGGACTTTACGAATGCTTGAGATGAGAAATTCATGAATTTGTAGTCTAGAGATAGATACAGGTCATAAAACCAATTAAATCAGCTGTAGAGGCAATAGTTTAAAAAGATAATTCGTGTACAGTAATGCTTAATTCTAATCTTAAATCTACTAAGAAATTAGGGGTGATTTTGGAATTAAAGGTTCTATCAGTAAGACATTAGGGCAAGAATAATAAAGAGAATTCGATAATAATTCAATAAAGAAATTCAGTAACTAGGATCGAGACACCAAGGTTGGATTCGAAGTGAAACTCATCCCTGACATTTTTCTTATTTAAAAGATCAATTTTATTGCTGTTAATTTCAAATATTCTTTCAATCAATTCAAAAACTTTTTGTTCAATTTCAGTAATTAAATATAATTCGATAGTAAAACGCAATCCTTGAGTTCGACACACGGTACTCTTCATCTTTATCAGATGATTTTTATTGCTTGATCAACATTAAAATGTTCTACGACTCGTATTTTGAAACGGAAGTGGACATTACGAATGTTTGAGATGAGAAATTCATGAATTTGTAATCTAGGGATAGACACAGGTCATGAAACCAATTAAATTAGTTGTAGAGGCAATAGTTTAAAAAGATAATTTGTGCACGGTAATGCTTAATTCTAATATTAAATCTACTAAGAAATTAGGGGTTACTTTGGAATTAAAGGTTCTATCACTAAGACATTAGGGCAAGAATAATAAAGAGAATTCGGCAATAAGTCAATAAAGGATTTCAGTAACTAGGATCAAGACACCAAGGTTGGATTCGAAATGAAACTCATCCCGAACATTTTTCTTATTATAAAAGATCAATTTTATTGCTGTTGTTAATTTCAAATATTATTTCAATCAATTCGAAAAAATTTGTTCAATTTCAGTAATTAAAAATAATTCGATAGTAAAATGGAATCCTTAAGTTCGACACTCGGTACTACCGTTTTAATTATTACTTGCAATGATTCGGTACACTTGCTGAAAAGCTATCACAAAGCCATGTTTTCATGCTCTTCATCTTTATCAGATGATTCATTAGAGTCATCCCAAGTAGCCATAATACCTTTCTTATTTGCCTTGAAGTATTTTCTTTGGGATTTTCCTTTCTCAAGTTTAGGACATTTTGATTTGAAATAACCTCGTTCTTTGCACGCAGAGCATATGAGTCTTTTCTTATCTAATTTTTCACTCCCTTTCTTTTATTTTGGGATCATCTAAAATCTCTTATGGAAAAGATTTCTTCCTGTTGTTCGACATGCACTGGATTTTTCTTGAGATAAAGGACAATTCTTCATCATCTAAGTGTTCACTCTAATTATTGAATATGTTTCCTATGAGTCTTTAGTAGCTTGTAGGGCCTTAGAATTCGTCTTATTTCATTGGGATTTGAGGACCAAAGACTTTAACTTCTTTCTGGGCTCATCTTGAACCAGTTCAATCTCTTGGGAGTTGAGTGAGTTCATTAGCTCTTCTATAGATAGTTTTTATAGATCCTTAGCGTCTTAAGTAAATATTACCTTTTGTCTCCGCTTGTTGGGAAAACTTCTGAGGATTATCTTAACGTGGTCAGATGTAGTGTAACTATTTTGAATAATTTTCAACATAGAAACCAGAGTTTCGAATCTAGAAAACATTGCCTCAGTGTCTTCATCTTCTTCCATATGGAAGAGTTCATACTTCATGACGAGTAGACTTGATTTAGCTTCTTGTACCTGCTTATTTTCTTTGTAGCTTAGAACTAAATCATTCATCATGAAAGTTCTGACTTCATGATGCATTTTGTATTATTTCTTTTCAACAACATTGAGATTATTTATGGATATTTCAGCACCAACAGTATCTTTTGGAGTCTCATAGCCATCTTCAACTATGTCCTAGAGTTCAAGATCATAAGAGATGTAGATAATTTTGACCCTATTTTTTCAGTACTCGTATCTTTCTCCGTCAAACAAATGAGGCTTGTTAACGTTTCCACCTATAATATGCCAATTGTAGAACGATATACACAAGAAAAGGGGAGGGGGTTTAAATTGTGTTTTATTTTAAAATCATTTATAAAAAGACTAAACTAAAGTAATAAGAACATAATAGATAAACGGAAAAATAGAAAGAAAAAAGAAACAATTTACCCTTGTTCACCCCAACACGATAGCTACGTTTAGCCCTTTCAATTTGAAGGATTTAATCAACTAAATCACACTTCCTCTTAACACCTACTAGTCAAACTAATAGTATTCGAGTTATCTCAATTTTCTAGCTCAGTACAATCAAGTTGTTGACGAAGGCAGCAACTAATGGGCTAGGTTACAAAAGAATAGGTTTAGGTTTTGTGGATAATAAGCTCTCACAAAAGGGTGTTTAAAAATTTGTACTCTTAGAAACTTTTTTCAGCACTAGGTAAAACAAAAATTAAGAGCAAGAGTGTAGAGACAGTTGTATTATGCTTATTGCAGTGTGTTGTTTCTTGTACAAGTAAGGATTGCACGTCCTTTTATAGATATCTTTAGGGTTTATAGTCGATGTCCTGATTTCAAGAAATCAACATGTATCATGAATTAACGTATCAAATCTTCATAGATTGATTTTCCATTAAACACAAAACCCAACAAGGATTTCCTACTATCCACATTTCCTGCATAGTTTGCATCTACGTATCCCTCCAAAGAATTTTTCTCTTAAGTTGCTCTTGTGTATTTGACACAGTCTTTCAGTCACCCATTCAAATATCTCAAAACCCATTTCAAAGCTTCCTAATGCTCTTGGCCTAGACTTTCCATAAACAAAAAAATCTAAGCTAATCACATATGCTAAGTTTGGTATGCTACACACCATGACATACATGATGCTTCCTACCCCACTAGTATATGGGGCATTTTTTATCTTCCTCTTCTTTACTGCCAAAGAAGGAGAAAGGTTGTTGTCAAAGAAGGGGATAGGTTGTTGCATAAAATTAAGAAATCAAGAAGAGGAGAAAAAATTAGAGAGAGAGAAAATAGACAAACACTTTGGACACTTAAGAGTGCTTGAAGTTAGAGTAAAGTGTCTCAAATTTTGGAGCAACAGATCATACTATTTGAGGATTTTTTTTATTTTCTTTTAATTGATGAACACTAATATTATGTGCTTTGTTTTTTTATATGTCAATGAGTAATTAAGCTCTCTTCTAGGGTCTTTGGTGAATCTTGTGATTAAGATACCTTTTTTCTATCTCTTAATTTTAAATTCTAGTTTTATTTTAGATTTTAGTTGTTTATCTCAATTAAATTATTCTATTACTTTATTTATATGTTTGGGATGACCGGCATTTGTATTCCTTAATCAATCAATTGACTAGAGACCAACTGCAATTAATTGATAGATCTATATGATAATTGAGATTTGGATTCTTGTATGATGAAACACATATACTAATCTTTCAATCACTCAACCTCTTGGTTCATTATGTTTTCTCTTAATTATATTTTTTTGTATGATCCATTAAGAACTTAATTTAGGGAAAAATATTACGTTGAATGATGAATCTTTGTTAATGGTTTTAAAGAAGGATTGACAATTGATAAAATAAATAACAATTCATATAAAACTAGGACTTGAGGTATTGATATTACAAGTGAAACTATGACCCTATGTTTACTTTCCATTAATTCAAAGTTGTATTTGTTAAATACTCTGATTATAATTTTTACGCTTTCTTTATATTTTCATTTTCGTGAACCAACAATAATTTTCATTAGTTCTAATAATATAAAATATTGATTAATTTGTTAGTTTTTAAATTAATCTATGTGGATACGATAATCTTAAGTACTACTACTTGGCAAACCCGTACACTTGCAAAATTTTGTGCAATAGGTTTTTGACGTCGTTGCTAAGGATTAATTTAGCAATATTAAACAAAAAATATTTTTATTAATTTAGAAATTTTTTATTTAGTTTAATTTTTGTTATTTTAGCCAAAAACTAAAAATATTTTTATTAATTTAGAAATTTTTTATTTAGTTTAGTTTTTGTTATTTTATCCAAAAACAAAAAATTAATTTGTTTGTTTTAATTTTCGTTGTTATTATTTTTAATATATTTAATTTTCTTTGTTATTATTATAATTTCAATTTTGTATTGCACTTTAGTTTATTAAAATAATTATTTAGTTGTTATTAATTTTGTTAGATTTTTTTTTTACTATTTGTGCACGCTCACTCGCTCCGATGAGTCTATTTTGCTATTTGATCCAGAAATTGAAAGAACCGCTCGTTGGCGAAGACGACAAATAAGAGCAATGGACGAAAGAGTACCAAGAATGTTGGAGGATTATTTCACTCTATAGATTTTACTAACAACATAGCTAACCCATCAGCATAGGCAAACAATTTTGAGCTTAAGCCAGACTTGATATATGTGCTCCAAACCTCTACCCTTTTCAGAGGACTACGAACTGAAGACCCTAACGTTCCTCTAAAAAGTTTCATAATGATGGCAGGCACCGTAAAATATAATGGTGTTTCTACAAATGCCATAAGATTTAGGCTATTTTCATGGTCTTTGATGGATAAGGCTTCAATTTGGTTGTCATCCCAACCTGGTGGGTCTATTACCACTTGGGATCACTTAACCAAAAGCTTTTTGAAAAAAATACTTTCCTCCATCCTGGTCTGCTAAACTTCGAACTGACATCACCAACTTTGTTCAATTTGAGCAAGAGTACTTATATGAGGCATGGAAGTTGTCCACATCATGCCTACCAGATATGCCAACTTTTTCAGATTTTGCATAATCGACTTTCAATTCAAAGTAAAAGTTGATGCTACTTGTGGAGGCTCTATTCTAAAAAAAGAACTTGAAGAAGTATATGTCTTAGTGGAAGAAATAGCTACAAATAGTTTTCAATTGATTTCAAATGATAGACATGTTAAAAATAAATTTGGGATGTTCAAAGTGGAGGCTAATACCACTTTGGAGATGAAGGTAGATAAAATTGCTAAGTAGCTTGACACTCTAATATCTGCACAAGCTCAACAAACTATTGCAGGGACTCTTCTTGGTGATGTTGGGGAACTTTTTGAATGTGATGATGAAATTAATTTGGGCAATCTATGGCCTAAAGAGATTGAGGAAGCCAAGTATGTTAGCCAAAAAGATGATGATGCCAAGAAGAGTATGCAAAATGCTTTGGTGAAGTATATGCAAAAAGTTGGACATCCTTGCATGGGTGTTTTGGAAAATTATATGGGATATACATATAAGAGAGGTTGAAGGCCATTGAAGGTAAAACACAAGCTCAACCAATTCTAGCAACTCATACTAAGGAAGTTACCTATATCACCAACACCAACTGTAGTCCGAATGACCTTTAGGATCACCAAATTGAAAGAATCACCCTAATTTCCCTTGGGATGAAACAACAAGGGAAAAACTCTAGTTTATATAAGTCACAACATGTTCAAAGGCAAGAGGAGAGGAAACCATATCTTCATGAAGTACTAGCTAAATTCATAGAGAAGACAAACGAAAGGTTTCTGAATATGGAGAATCTAATCTCAACTCAGTTTGACATTATGGAAACTCAAATGTATAATATTATCAATCTACTAACATAATGACCTATTGGATCATTGCCTACTCAAATTGAGCCTAATTCAAAAGAGCAAGCTAAAGCTATCACTCTTAAGAGTTGAAATAAGGCTACTTTAATGCCTAAAAAGGAAGGACAAATGACTCCAAAAAGGGGAAAAGGTCATTCTAATGAGCTTTCTTCTAACAAAATTGAGGAAGACCATGAGTTAACCAAGGTAAGTATTCCATTCTCTCAAAGATTGAAAATTATGCATAATGATAAGTAGTTTGATAGATTCCTCGAGATTTTTCAAAAATTGCATATCAACATTCCTTTTGTTGAAACTATTGCTCAAATGCCCAAGTATGCTAAATTTTTAAAAGAAATCATTTCTACTGAAAAGAAACTAGAGAACTTTGAGATGGTTAAGCTTAACGAGGAAAGCTCTGCTATACTCTTGAAAAAGTTGCCCTCTAAGCTTAAGGATCCTGGTAATTTTACTATTCCTTATACTATTGGCAACTCTTATTTTGAAAAAACACTTTGTGATTTGGGAGCTAGTATTAATTTGATGCCTCAACGTGTTTTTAGGAAGTTGGGCCTATAAGAACCCCAACCGATAAACATTTCTCTACAACTTACTAACAAGTCTATTACCCACCCTTGTGGGATAATAGAGGATGTATTAGGAAAAGTGGATAAGTTTATTTTTTTCTATTGACTTTGTTGTTCTGGATATGGAGGAAGATGAGTAAGTACCAATTATATTGGGTAGACCCTTCTTGGACTCCGAAAAACTTTGATCGATGTTCAACAGGAAAAATTAACTTTGGGACTGGGTGATGAAAAGGCTTAATTTAAAGTGATTAATTCTTTTAAAAACCTATATTCATTTGCTTCATGTAGCTTGATTGAGGCTAATGATATTAATCTAAGGTTACTTATGACAATTTTGAGAATTTAAGGATGCAAGACTGTTTGGAAAAATATCTTATTTTGCATGACCCTAACATCAAGGTGGGTGAAGATGAAATTAGAATTTTACCATCTTCTGAAACTCATTCCCCACATGGGAAAAGGAAAAATAATATGAACCACATGATTAGAGAGGTAAGAAGGACCAATCCTTTAACGGTGAAAGTTTTAATGGGATAGTCGCTTTATTAATTCTTAGGTTATCGTGAGGCTCAGGATGTTAAATAAGCGCTTCACATAAGGCAAATTGTATTTACCTTTTATTTTATTCTAGTTTGAATTTATTATTTTTTATTTTATGAAATAAAAGCTCCAGCTACAAGCGCTTTCAGCGAAGTCACTTTTACTTTCTCTCATTTATTTTTTCATTTAGTCGACTCTAACATTCTATCTTGAGGACCATACTTATTTAGTCTACTCCATAAGACATTATTGCATTTGATTTTTAAGTAAGGCCTAATGATAAGCGGGTTTCTAGGCCTTTTTTAGGCATGAGTCTGGCCTACGGACTATCATAGTATTTTTTTGGTCTGACCTTTTTGAAAAGTCTGGCCTTGCCTAAAATTCTATTTCACTTTAAAATATTTAAATAGTATATTTTATATATTTTTTAAAATAGGCTAAACTTGGCCTTTACATATAAGGAAAACTAATAAAACAAAAAACATAAGGAAAACTAATAAAATTATAACTAAATCTAATAAAATTATAACTAACAAGTTTGCAACAACCTTATGAAAAAATAAAGAATCAAAATGAACCCATACTTAACAAATTTAAAATAACATATACTAATATTAATAAATAATAATACAAGCGAGAGCCTAACATTTTTTATTAAACAAGCCAGGTCAGATCATGCCATAAGTAGGTCAGGCCAAAGGCGTCTGACGAACGACCTAGCTTATTCACATCCATATGAACTACATTAATAGGTTTCTTAGTTTTGACATACGAATTTTATGTTATGGGTAAATTGAGGTGTATTGAGATGGACAAAAACTAAAATAGTTAGTCCTAATTTGAAGTAAGATAAATCCTTAACATAGGACAACTGAGGGGTAAAAACTTCATGAACTAAGGGACAAGAAAAAGAAAAATTGACAGCTTAGTCTTAAGAATTAAAAATAAAACAAAACGTCATCTCACTTATTAGCTTGGGGGTTACTCACGCTAGTAGTCCGGTGAAAAGTAAGGTGAAGTGTTATTTCATTGAGTAGCTTGGGGATTACTTGTACTAATAGTCTAACCAAAGGAGGAATGGTATCAAATTAAAGAAAAGAAAAAACATCAGGAATAAAAGGTTGAGATGTCTAGTTAAATCAAAGAAAAATGTCCCTAGTACTTGAGAAAATAAACCTCAGTGTTGTATGATAAGGATCGATATTTATGAATGAGATAATTAAATTAGATGATTGAAGAAAGTCTCAAGGTATTGGCTAAGAATCAATGAGGTTAATCACATACACACTTTGAACTATGGGAATTCATTTTACTTAGTTGACATGTGTAGAAGGTTTTTGATTTAGTCTAAACAATTCAGAAGAATTCTGCTCAAATTAAAATATTCAGTTGACAAGTTAAAATATTCAGAAGAATTCTGCTTAATCAATCAATTGACAAGTGACCAACTACAACTAATTGGTATATCTATAGGATAATTGATATTAGGATTCTTGATGTTGAAACTTAAATACTAATATTTCAATCATTCAACCTCTTGGTTCTTTACGTTTTCTCTTAATTATATTTTTTGTATGATCAATCAAAGAATTAATTTAGGGAAAATAATATTACATTGAATAACAAATCTTTATTAATAGTTTCAAAGAAGGATTGACAATTGAGAAAATAAATAAGAATTCATATAAAACTAGGATTTGAGATATTGATATTACAAGTGAAATCATGACCCTATGATTATTTTTCATTAAATCAAAGTTATGTCACTATACATTTTTGTTATAACTTTTATGTTATCTTTACATTTTCGTTATTGCGAACCAACAATAATTTTCATTAGTCTAAATAATATAAAATCTTGATTAATTTGATAGTTTCTAAATTAATATATGTAGATACGATAATCTTATATACTACTACATGGTAAACTCGTACACTTGCAAAATTTTGCGCAATAGTTAGGCTTCATGGAGTGAACACATTTTTGCCCCTACAGAAGTTTTGACTATTGAAAACTTCAATTTTGAAAACTTGTGGAATTGTTTTGCAAAATTGATGGTCGGCATAATAACATTCTATTGAATTTCAGAACAATTAGTAGCCTTCTTTTGCGTATCATTTGGACTGGTTTCAATAGCCATATAGATTGTTGGAGACAATTTCACTTTTGTTGTAACAAATGTATATCCAATATGTTTTTTTGTATAGGAAGGAAAGGTTGTTGTTTGTAATGAGACGTCGTGATTGTTGTTGCACTTGAATTTCTACAATGTGAATGTATTGTTTTTTTCAACGACTCAATCCTGCTACTGCCACCTGCGACACAAATGTATAGTTGTTGTTTGTGACTTGAATGCAGTGTTGTTGTTTCTCTATGGTATGCTCCATTGATAGTTGCACACAAAAACTAATACCTGCAAAAAATAAATGAAAGAAATAGTGGAGTAGTTTTGGGGTTGAACGCACCGTCAGATAGAGAGCTCTTATTTTTATTTCATGTCATTACAACGAAAGGACATCATACATATATGTAGGACATGATTCTACAATTATGACAGTAATAAGTACTATACATTAATTTTAGTAATTACACATAAAACCTATAATAGTAATAATATGTAAATGTTATAATCTTCCTTGACAGTTTGTCTTTCACAAAACAATAATTTTCATCAAACTCAACAAGTATGTTATTGTCAGCAGTCAATTTAGAAAAACTTAATGGATTTTTTGTGATGTTAGGTACATATAGGACATCATGTAAATTGACTGAATTAAGTTTTGAATAACCTATGGCCATAATTTCCAATTTCTCACCATTACCAACAACTAGTGAATTCTTACCATGGTGCTCAGTCAAGTCTTGAAACTTGTTAGTTGGATGTATCACTTGATTGCTTGCACCACTATCAAAATACCAGTTATAGTCTTGGATTGAGTTCTGAGAGGCTAGGAAGGAATTTTGAGATCCTTGTTTGTCATTGTCAGCTGAATGATTGGATATTGAGTAGGTTTTGTCGAACATGTGAAAATAGTCTATTGTAGTGTGATTACTCTTGTCACCGACTTGGCATGGTGTCTTGTATGACCTACCTATTCCTCTACCTCCTCTCCAACCTTTAAAGGTGGAACCTCTCTAATTATTGTTTGAATTGAACTTGTTGCCTCGGTGGCCAAAATTGTTTGCAATATTTGTTGCTGCATTGAGAGTCAGGTTGGTGAGGTTATTCTATTGCTCAATTCTACTTCCAAAGGCTAGAAATTGAGCATGTAAATCCACCCCCATTGAGTGTAGTTTGATCATATAATTTTACAACTATGGGATTGTATTCCAAATTCAAACCATTTAGGGTTTGAATGATCATATCAAAAGTTGAAATCGGACTGCCTGCAAGTTTGAGTTTGTCAACAAGGTTCTTCACTTAGATTAGATAGTCTTCCATTTCCATTTCTTCTTTTCTGATGTTGTGAAATTCAGACTTGAGATAGATGATTTGAGACCTTGAGCGTGCTCCACACAAACTTTGAGCCTCATCCCAAAGTTGTTTGGAGGTCTCACAATGCAACAGTTGTGTTGTAGTTTATGTAGCCATGGAGTGGAGCATCCATCGAGGGAGGCGCTGATCATTGGTTTGTCATTCCTCAAAAGCAGGGTTGTTGTTCTTTCTTGAGTCTGAAGAGGTAATAAACTCTTCAGGACACACTTTTGTTCCCAAAAAATATCCATCGAGTTTGAAGCCTCTGATTATGGGTAAAATCAAAGATTTCCATAAGGGATAATTGTTTATGTCCATCTTGATAGATAGAGATGATGGTAGGTCAATCCTATTGTTTGAGTTGGCAACAAATGCCATGTAGGACATCATGCACATATGTAGAACATGATTCTACAATTACGATAGTAACAAGTATTATATATTAATTTGAGTAATGACACATAAAACCTATAATATAAATAGGTAAATGCTAATAATGATATATAAATATCATTTATATGTCTTTAACTCAGTCCTCAAGGATTTATGAGAAAACATAACTAGCAAAAATAATTATTCTTTTATGAAGATGAAAATCTAAAATTTTGTTTTGGTTTAGAAGTTAAAGGTTTTTTTTGTGTGTGTGTGTTGCTATGATATATTGTTTCTAGGTTGTATATTAATATTCAAAACAAAATTGGAAAATAATTATTATAATAATAAAACGACCATTTTTCAGGAAGAAATGAATCTAGGTTAAAGCATTGCAGCATGTGGTCAATATTAGTTAACATGCACAACTATATGAAATAGTTAGAAAACATATTAATAATGTTTTGAGTAATATTATATTTCTTTTGAAATAATTAATCACTTTTTCTTCCCACACCCCAATTTTTTTTTGTAAATCCAAAATACTCTTCCCTCTATATTCACTTAACCCCATCATTTCTATCTTTATCATCTTTATCTTCATTAACCTAACATCTTCAATCTTCTTCAATCATTTTGATACATTCCATCTTCAATAATCTTGAATCATCTTCAACATCTTCACACTACAGTAAAAGTGACTCAACTAAGTATGTATGTTGTTGTGTTTTTTAGTTTCAATTTTTTTTTCAAAATCTGGGTTTTATACGTGAACTCAGTTCACGTACATTTACGTGAAATCAATTCACGTACCTAATAAACTTAAGAAAACCTAGATGCTACGTGATTTAGGTTGACGTAGATGTACGTGATTTAATATTGCGTACATTAATCAAGTTTAAGAATTCACATAAGATACGTGAATTGAGTTAATGTATGTGTACGTGAACTCATTAATGTATCATCTACGTGAATTGAATTCAAGTAAATGTACGTGAACTAAGTTCATGTACAAGCCATATTATTGAAACATATGAGCCTTACATGAACTGAGTTGACGTACATTTACTTGAATTCAAATCACGTATATGATACGTTAACTGAGTTCACATACACATACGTTAACTCAATTCACATAATGCTCAAAATTATGATTTTTTTTTTTTTGGTTTAGGAGTTAGAGTTTGTTATGTTACATTTATGTTAGTTTTTGGATGCAGCTAAATGGATCATCAAGGGGGAGACAACAGTGACGAAATGTATGAACGTTTGGAACCTAATTGATTTGACTGATGTGTTTACCATCGACATGATGTTTGATACACGAGATGATTTTTTGAAATGAGTTAGAAAAATTGGAAGGGAAAATGGAATTGTCGTTGTCATTTTTAGAAATGAAACTGCGACAGCACGACCAAGAACAAAGGCAAAATTAATTCTTGGTTGTGAAAGAAGTGGTAAATATAAACCTTGGAAGAATCATAATCTTACAAGGAGTACTTGGACTAAAAAATGTCAATGTCCATTTAGATTGAGAGGAACACGATAAAGGGTTGGTGAGGGATGATATATGCATGTTATATGTGGTCTCCATAGCCACGAATTGGCCAAAAAACTGACTGGTCATTCTTTCTTAGGCCGATTGTCTTAAGGCGAGAAAAATGTACTTGGTGATATGAAAAAGAACTTGGTAAAACCAAAAAATATTTTAATGACACTGAGGGATCATAACGGTGAAAGTTTGACGACAATAAAACAAGTTTACAATGCACGTCAAGCATATTGTTCATCACTGAAAGGTAATAGAATATAAATGCAACATCTTTTGACATTGATGGAATGCGACAAATACGTCTATCAATATACAAAGGTAGAGGATTCAGATGAGTTGAAGGACATATTTTGGGCCCATCCATACGCTATCATTGTTGAAAATAATTTGCACATAGTATTGATTATGGATATCTACTAAACTCTATTACTTGAGATTATTGGTGCTACATCTACTGAAATGACATTTTGTGTAGGATTTTCATATCTACAGTCTTAGCATATTGATAACTTCACGTGGGTACTACAAATGGTGAAAGAAGATATTACAAATGGTGAGGTTGAAGTCATCGTTACTGATAGAGACATTGCTTTGATGAACGCGTTTGAATATGTTTTTCCAAAAGTAATGAATGTATTATGCTTGTTTCATATAAGCAAGTTAGTCAAAGCCAAGTGCAAGATGGTTGTGTTTCCAAAAAAGAAGCAGGTGCAAATAACAGAGACATGGGAGGCTCTTGTTTACAGTTATGATGAGCCTTAGTACTACATGAAGTTGGCTACTTTGAAGGAATTTGTAGTAGTAGTTGTATTTTTTATGATTATGTACACCAGTAGTGGTTAACTCCTCACAAGGAAAGGTTTGTTGAGGCGTGGACAAATAGAGTTATGCACTTTAGGAACACCACAACACAAAGGGTTGATTCAGTGGGTTAGAGTTTGAAAAGAATATTACAAGATAGTATTGGTGATATATGCAGTGTTTGGGAAACCATCAATAGCATGATTGTATTACAACACAATGAGATGATAGTATCATTTGAAAAGAGCATCATTCAAATGGTGCATTGATATACTAACAAATTTTACGCCAATTTTCAAGGTGTTGTGTCCAAAAAATGCAATAGATCACATTGCGGCAGAAAATGATCTTGTGAAGTATGTAGGTATTGATCAGACCAAGTGTCGTTGCACGATTAGGCCAACACATGGTCTACCTTGTGCATGTGAAATAGTCAAGTATAGTATTATCACACGTTCCATTCCATTAGATGATATTCATGTTTGGTGGAGTAAATTAACTTTCCATGTTGATCCATTGAGTAAACCTTCAAAGTTATCTGTGAAATATGAAATAGATGTGATGGTGAAAAAGTATGAAGAACTTGATGTACCTGGCAAAACTTCACTTAAAGGTAAATTATGAGAGATCGTGTATCCATCCACTACGTCGATGTGTCCACCTATTGCTAAGGTTAAAAAACAAAAGGTTCAACAAAAAAAGGAAAAAGTAAAGTATCAAAAAGAGATAAATCAACCAAGCGTGATTCATCTTGGTGGGAGTATATGGATGCAAGTGTTTGATGCAGTGGCACAAATGCATGTAGCACTATAACAACCAGTAAAGTACAAAAGCTTACACCTCGACCATAAGTCCAAAAGCTCACACCTCGATCATCAGTTAGCAAAGTTCAACAACCAAGAGTTCTCCTCTTCAAAGATTGGTTGCTAGTAGAAATTCATAGATTACATTATTGACGTTGGTGATGATGTTAATTATGGATATCGTGCAGTTGCAACTTTACTTGGAACGGGTGAGAACTGTTGGGCACTCACCCGTCAACAGTGTGTGGTAAAGCTTCAAGAGTTCATATCTCATTACGAGAGAATATTTGGTGGAGAAATTTTTGTTCGACAACTTTTACACAATGTGTATGTTGAGCATGTTGCAACTATGGATAATTGGATGACACTTCCAGAAATGGGATATGTGATTGCTTTGAAATTTAACTTGGTTGTAGTCACATTATCACTTAACCAATCGCAAATAATTTTTCCACTTCAAAGTCCACCACCAACATCTATGTCAGATCATCTTATGATTGTTATTGCATTTGTTAAGAACTGTCATTTCGTACAGGTAATAATTGTCATATTAAATTGTTATTGATTATTGATTTTATAATTGTTGTTGATAATTGTTATAATTATTATTAATTTATAATTGATAATAGGTTTGCTTAAAGCCAGATTCACTTATACCACCAGCAAGTAATAGGTATGCTTGTTGCTTCTGTAATCTTTGTTGTTCACGTTGAGCACGGTGAGCCTGTGTAGAAGCAGTTGGTCTAACACAACGACCGCCATCATTCAAAGTCCCCTCGTCGAGTATAACACGACCCGCTCTATCAGTAAACATTGTGCGCACCATTTCTGCATAACTAAATTATAATCATTATCAAAACAACATAACAATGTAACCATTTATGCAAGTCCAGAAACCTGACCTACATGAACTCTCTAAAGCCTATGTGAACTCCCTAAACTAACCCCTACATGATCTGAGTTCACAAACGTGAACTCCCTAACCCTACGTGATTTGAGTTCACGAGCGTCAACTCCCTAAACCTACGTGATTTAAGATCACAGACGTCAACTACCTAATCCTACGTGATCTAAGTTCACGGATGTTAACCTCAAAACTAAACCCTACGTCAACTGAGTTCACGTACGTGAACTCAATGTCATCAAACCCAGAAAACACGAACACCAACACCAGAGATAAACATTCAAAAACAACCATTGATATACATTCGAAAACAAACACCATTGATAAACATTCAAAAATAGAAAACATGAACACCATTGATAAATATTCAACACCATTGATATGGATCTTCTTACTTGATTAAAGATGATTAAAGTGATGAAGGTGTTGAAGATGATGAAGGTGTTGAAGATGGTGTAGATGTTGAAGATGATGAAAGTGTTTAAGAATGTTGAAAATGATTGAATAATGTTGAAGATGTTTGAAGAAGGAAAGTATGAAGATGATTGAATGTTAGGTTAATAAAGATGAAGATGATAAAGATAGAAATGATGGGGTTAATTGAATAAAGAGTGCAGGGTATTTTCGATTTAAGAAAAAATTGAGGGGTGTGGAAAGCAAAAGTGATAATTAATAATTATAGAGTTTAATTTTTCTAAAGGCAACTATGATGCATGTTTTTATGAGATATGAAGACTTTTAAAAGAGTGTTTCTTAATAAAATGTTTATCACTTGAGTTTTCAAATTTAACACATACTAAGCTCATTCTTAAAGAATATATAGCCCAAGTATGATATTTCAAATAATAAAATCTTTCATAACTTCTTTAGAAATATAGTTATTTTACCAATATAAGTTTCAAAGTTTTCATGTTCCAGCATTTTCTGCTTTCTAATTGTAACATCATGGTTTTTATTAAAATATCGAATTGAACATGTATGAAATATTTTAATTTTTAAAGTATAATAATGAAGTAGAAAACTTATACACATTTTTGTGATGATAACTAACATACCTAGAATCATTAGAAAAATCATTTCACCAAAATATTAACAACCAATAGTCATTAAAAATTCGAACACCGAGGCTGTTTTCTCAAACAAAATCCAGAATGTAAATGCATGATGTATTTTCTTTAATATTTTTCGTTTCATTTTTATGTATTAATATAAATTTTCTTTTATTTAATTATTATTATTTAATTTTTATTATTATTTAACATATTTTTTTATATTTATAATATAATTTAATCATTTTTATTTAATCATTATAATTATAATCATTTTTAATTATAATTATAATAATTACTTATTATTATAATAATAATAATAATAATAATTAAAATATAAAAATTTATTTATAATTTATCAATGTATTTTATTTTTATTTATTATTATTATTTTTATTTTTTAAATTATTAAATTAATAACTCTAATAATAAACAAATATTAAAATATAACTAAAAAAAGTTTACTTAGTTAGTTAGAGGCCGCTTTTCAGAAAACGACTTTTTATTGAGTTATAAATATTTGGTCTTCAAGTGGTCGCTTTTCTAGGAAAGACCTCCTACTAACAAAAATAATAGAATATTTAGAGAAACAATTTTTAAAATAGGACATTTAAAAAAATATTTTAATAAAAAATAATATTTATATACAAAAACCTTATTTTTCATCTTCTCAATTTCTTCTATTATTATAATTTTGTGTGTATATTTGCACATATTTTTAGAAACATGTGATATAAATTAAATATTTATTGACACACAAAATTTAGTCATTATGTGTTCCATTTCTTTTGAAAACTAAATAGAATCTCAACTCTATTTAAATAGAATATAAATAGATTTAAAGGAAGAGGAGATGTATTAGATAACACATTTTTTAATGGAGATTCAAATTCAATTCATTTAAAATTTTATTTCAAAAAATAAATCATCTGAAATTTTGAATTACAAAATTCAACCATCATCACTGCATTAACTACCAAATGATGACAGTTTTAACTTTTAAGATCATGCATGTGTTTGATTTATTCATTAACAACTATTGACAATGCATTTGACTTGTTGATGTGCACCAATGTACAAAAGGTTGATATTTAAAAAATGTAAAGTACAAGAAGGTAGTGAAGAAAGTGAAAGTGGGAGTCATGCAAAAATAATAAAATAAAAGTTTAGAGTTTAGAATTTAGAGTTTAGAGATATTTAAAATATTATTCTTGAATATTTGAAATATTAGAGACGAAAGAAGGAATATTTGAAATATTATTCTTGAAACTTTGTTAACATGTAAAAGTTATAAAAACACAATAGAAAAATGCTAACAAGTGCCTAAGGATGTCTATTAAGGAATTATATATGAAATAGTCCATTAGAAATATATTGACGGTTTATTTTCAACTCTTTTAGAAGTTTAAAGAGTATTTTATTGGATGCAAAATATCCATTTTTTAGTTTTGAGAAAGTGTCATTAAGACCGTAGTTGAGGGCACTTGTTAGCTAAGGTTAGTTATTATTTTTAACTAATTAATCAAAAGTTCCTTAAAAGAAATACTAATTTGACCAAAAATAATCCTCTCAGATTCCAACTCAATCTCCTATTAAAGAATAAAGATTGATTTCTGTGCACTACAATATAAAATTATTATAAAATATTTTGACAAACATTGGATGCTATAAAAAGTTTACATAGATAAAAGAATATACATATCTACCACCCTTGTAATATTGAGTAGCTTATGGGTGTATATAAGATACCAGTCATCTAATCAAGCCTTTATGATAGCTGACACAAGCTAAAATAATAGTTATAAATTTGACAAACTCACTAATTGTTAAAAAATTTAAAAAAAAAAGAAAGTCGTTGAAATTTTGTAGTTTTAATGAACATTATGGGCCAACTTTTTCAAAAAAAATCAATTTTTTGAGAAATAAAATTTTTGATTTTTTTCCTTAAGTAATTAAATAATTAAATAATAGATCAAAATTTTTTGAAAATTATTTTAATAGGAACCTAATATTAAGAGTTTAATAAAAAAAATTTATAAAGAAAATTGTGGAGTTTGAGACTTTATTAACAACTCTAGTTATAGTAGACCAACCATTTAGAAAATTTTATCAAAGCCTCTATAGTCATTGTAATAGAATCGATGTTAAAATTCAACTCTCTATAAAAAAGGCTTTCAAATTTTATTCTATCTTATTAAAAAAGAAACTCACATTAATACTTATTATTTTTAACAAATTCAAATAATAAAACATGACTCTCACTAACTTATTAAAGGATATCACATTTACATCTTAGTTGTAGTTTTGCCAGTATTAGAGTTAGATATGGTTTAGTTTACGAAAGAAATATGGATGAAATATTATAAAAGGAAACAAAGTGAGAAGAAGAAAAAAAAAGTACAAAATGTAATGATTGTCACTTGATTTGGTATATAAAAAAAATAGAAAGAAAAAGAATAGAAAAGATAGAAATTTATTCAAAAAACTATATTTTTATTAAAAAAAAAGTTAAATTATAAGTTAAATTATTTCAAAATCATATGACGGACATTGTCCTAATCTTAATCTATATCTAGTAAGGAAATAGGTTAGGTTGTCCATCAGGTGCATATGGTTTGGCCTACTTATGGTCTGGTCTAGCCTGATCTATTTAATAAAAATGTTAGACTCAGGTTGTTTTTAAAGCCTATTTAAATAGGTTAGGATCAGACTTATAAAAAAGCCTATTATGGTTGATAGACTGGTCTATATATACTTTATTATTTATTAATATTATTTTTATTATTATATTAATAATATTATTTTCTATTTTAAATTTTACCAATTAGACAATCACGCAGTAATCATTCTACATTTAGTAGTCATTCCATATTCGGTAACGATCTATATTTGGTAGTCGTTGAATTAGTCAATCACTCAGTAATCGCTCCATATTTGTTTAAGAGATAATAATATGTGTGTTTGTTTTAGAAAGAAAAAAATATATATTATTTGAAACCAAAAATTATTTTTTAGAGATTAAAAGATGTTTGTTTTATATTTTTTTTTAAATTATTTTGTTACAAAAAATATTTTTTGTTTAATATATATAGATATATACATTGATATTGGTATGTGGAGAGCATCATGTGGTATCAGTTGAGCATTTAAATATTTTAATGTGAATAAGGCTTTTAAATAGGCTTCTAGGCCAGGCCAGAATTTTAAAAAGGCTAGGCCAGGTTAGAAAAAAATAAAGCCTATGATAGACCGTAGGCTAGACTTAAGCCTAAAAATTAATTCGTAGGCCAGACTCAGGCCTGACCTATTCTCACCCCTATCTATATCTCTGTCTTAATATTAATTTCTATCTATATAATATATAAAAATTACATTTAAGTTTATTTTTATTATTTTTCCTAAAAAATATGTTTTTGTTAATAATATAAGGAATTTTGGTAGAAAGTAGGAAAACAAGATAATATTAAAATGAAGATAAATTTTAAATTTAAATATATTTTTGGTATGCCATTTTTTTATTTTAGTTTATGTAAGTGTTTTTTTTTTATATTTAGTCCCTGTAAAATCATAGAGAATCGATTTTGTTTCCTAAAAATATCTGATAAACTGTCATGACGCGTGATTTTATAAATACATATAAACACATCACATTTTATGATATATTAAAAATTAAAATATTTTATATTATTAAATAATAAATTTATTTATTGATTATTTAATAATTAGTGTTATTTTATAAAGAATATAAATAAAAAATTAAAAAAAAAGGTTTAGGGGTTTTCGAAAAAAAAATCATTATTTTAATGTTGATTTGACGTTAGGGATCAAAGTCGATCGTCTCTGATTTTACAGAAACTAAATCCAAAAAAAAAAACTTACAGAAACTTAAAGCAAAATATGATCAAGGTTTGAATATATTTTTAATATATGTAAATATAACACTTTTGAGTTTTAGTTTTTGTAAAAAATTTAGTTTCGATTTCATATTTTTAATATTAGAAAACTTTATTTGGTCCTTAACGTTACAAAAACGTTAATTGATAAAGAAAAATGTGGATCAAACGTTTAAATACATTTTTTATTTTTGTAAATATAATAATTTTTAATTTTAGTTCTATTTCTTTGGATTTCATCCTTGCAATATCTAAAAAAATTATTTTTGGTCTTTTAACATCAAATGGACGATTCAAAAACGTGAGTCGAAAAATAGAGGAAAACATGAACCAATTGTAACACTTTAATGAAAATATTAATTTAAATATTAAAATAATTTGTATACTTATTTTTATTTGTTATTTAAATATTTTTTTGATTAAATTTATTTAGAATAATCATCTAAATTTGTATTTCCATTGGACTTTGTATACTTATTTTATCAAAAATAAGTATAAAAATTATTTTAATTATTTAAATATTATTCCAGTTAAATATGTTTAGAATAATTATTTGTATTTGTATTCTAATTAGACTTTGTATACTTATTTTATTAGAAATAAGTATATAAATTATTTTTATTTGTTATTTAAATATTGTTTCAGTTAAATATGTCTAGAATAATTATTTAAATTTGTATTCTTATTAAATAAGTATATAAATTATTTTTATTTAAATATTGTTTTGGTTAAATTTGTTTAAAATAATTATTTAAATTTGTATTTCATTAAAGTTTGTGTACTTATTTTATTAAAAATAAGTATACAGATTATTTTTATTTGTTACTTAAATATTGTTTCGGTTAAATTTGTTTAGAATAATTATTTAAATTTGTATACTTATTTCTAATAAAATAAGTATTCTAAATAAATTTAAATGATTATTCTTATTTATTCAACCGAAATAATATTTAAATAACAAATTAAAATAAGTATATAAATTATTCTAATATTTAAATTAATATTCTCATTGGAGTACTATGTTTGGTCTATGTTTTCATCTATTTGTCAGCTCACGTTTTTGTAACATATTTAGAAAACAATTATATTTACACAGAGCAAAAACATATTTAAATGTTTGGTCCACGTTTCTCTTTGTCAGTTAATGTTTTTGTAATGTTCACTTGACGTTAAGTACCAAAAATAAATTTTTATGATATTATAGTGATGAAACCCAAATAATTTTTTTTACAAAAATTAAAACTAAAAACTGATATATTTAGAAAAATAAAAACATATTTAAACCTAAATAGTATTATTGTTTGAGTCTACGTGAGCAAGGTTGTCAAATTCGGGTTTTTAAGAAAAATCATTTTGTCTATGTGAATTTGATACATAAATTCATTGAAACGAATTTATCTCATATTAAAATTAATATACAAAGAACATATATATACTTTTATAATACCAAAATTCATCAAAAATTCAAACTTTCAACTTGATTATAAAGTAAAAATATAGAAAATTACCGTAAAGTTTCGTACTCATAAATTAGTATTAAATTAAATTAAGTAAATTATACCACTATTCGAGACTCGTCACTCATTCACGACTTATCGGCTATTAACGGTGATGGTGAATATGAAATTACGCGTAAGTTCAAAACAAGAAGAACAAAATGATTTGTTCGAGTTTGAAAAGAGTAAATGTTAGTATGAAATGTGTGGGAGAGAGGGGAAAAAAGAGGAGTTTTAGAATTGAGTTTAAAAAATTAGGCCTCTTTTAAAATTAGAGTAAAAATAGTGTATTTGTCAAATTTATTATAAATTCCCGAATTCATATGTATTAATTCAATCTTTAGAAGGAATTTACCAATTTTCGTACGAATTTATGTGTGAATAGCAATTTTGATACCCTTGTATGTGAACCTATTTAATTACATATTCAAGTTTGCTAATTGAAACGCTAAAAGTGTGTGTGGTTTCAAGTTTCAATCAACAATCACTCTCAATATCAAACAATTATCATAGGATACTATATATTTACCATGTCGTTAAACAAGTATCATTCTGCAATCAGTTTGACAACACTGAAAGGTAAACATTTTCGTTAACACACTATCATATGTAATGTCACTGACAATCAAAATTTTCTCCATAAGTGATATATTTTGTTTTATAATAATTTTACTCTCGTATTAATGTTTCTAAGTAACTATTTTGAATCTAATATATTTGATATCTGTCATTTTACGGTTTTATGATTCTAAATTTATTGAATATAAAAAAGAGATCAAGCTGAAGCATTAAAGGTTCTGAACCTATGAGATGAAATTCAATCCATCTAATGTATGTACTATTCTGTATAACATTACTTTTATCCTAACTTTTTATTTCATTGACTTATAAACAAAAGCACTATTGCCTGAGTTATTTGTAAGAGATTTTGGCGTAACCATTGAAAGATATTGTGTTTTAATAGATTGAAATGGTATCGAGTTTGAGGTTTAAGTTCAAGAAAGGGATAATAATGTTTTATTAAACTATATAAAATCAATCTATTATCAAAGTTTTCATGTAGAGACATTATTAAATCCAAAAACTACTTCATAGTATCACCTAAAATTACAAACCAGATCAATAAGTACTCTAATGGTTTAGCTATTCAAAAATACTATTCAATATTATATTATGTAAAATACTTTAAAGATATAATAACATGTATTATGTAGGAAATTCCAAAATATTCATTTTGCCAATAAGTACTCTAACGCTCGATTCCACAGTATTTTTTTTTATAAAAAAAAAAGCGTTGTAAAAGGCTTAAAAAAAGCGCTGTAAAAGGCTATTTTTGACGTAGTGCCATATAACTCGAAGAAAAAAAAAATTAAGAGCCGACTTAGTAGTTACATTAAAATTGACTTTATTACCACATATCTACTAATAATGGCCAAATATGTTCTTGAAGGAAAGGTTCTAACAAGAAGAAATATTGATAATAAAGTGTATATACTTTTTTGGTTGTTATTAACACCTTTTGATTCAAGAGGAAAATCTTTAAAGCATGTATAAATTTATCTACCACAATATATTTTTTTCATATGGACAACTATATGTTGATTATTGATGACCAGGGTCAACAAACTAACATCACTTTCATTGTTGTATAAAGAAGTATTTAAAAAATTACAGAAAACTAGTGGAGACTTAACTAACTTCCATTTGTTGCATTTATTGGTCCATTAAACAAACTAACCTTATTATGCTTTAAATAAATTCACATAATAAATTAAACTATCTCATATAAATAATAGTAAGTGTCGTGATACAAGTAATAACCAAAGAAAAAGTGTTGATCTCTAGGGCTAATTCTAACACCAATTTCTTAGTAGATTTAATAACAAAATTAACCTTTACAGTACAAGAATTCTCTTATTAACTATTAT
The DNA here is from genome assembly GCA_037974835.1 of Cicer judaicum. Taxonomy (NCBI): domain Eukaryota; kingdom Viridiplantae; phylum Streptophyta; class Magnoliopsida; order Fabales; family Fabaceae; genus Cicer; species Cicer judaicum. Next base: position 5,443,643 of record JBBPBS010000693.1, read on the forward strand.
ATGTGAAAATAATTCAACTGATTTAATAATTTGCATCTATCCCTAGACTACAATATCATTAATTTCTCATCTCAAGCATTCATAACGTCCACATCTATTTTAAAATACGAATCATAAAACAATTTAAAGTTGTTTAGGAAATAAAAAACATTAAGCATAAAGATAAGAAAAATAATTCAATAAAAATTCATTCATATAACTAGAAATCAAATCAAACGAATAATGAATTTATCTTATTTCATTCATCCCAACAATGGAGAGTTTAGCTATTGATTCTTAACAAATAGAAAA
>JBBPBS010000693.1:5444188-5560269 GCA_037974835.1 Cicer judaicum
AAAAAAAAAAAAAAAAAAAAAAAAAAAAAAAAAGAGATGGAAAGATTACATATAAAAGACCAAGAATGAAGATGGAAGCATAATCTCTTAGGTTATAACCTCCAATTTTGTGCTCCTTTGATGCCTCCAAATGTCTTTTCATCTTCTAAAATATCAAAACCCTAAATGTCTTCAGATTTTACTTTAATACTACATAATTTATAATGTCATCATCATTTGGTGAAGAGTGTGCATTTCAATCCAAGACTTTGTGAATTTGGTGAAGAGCTTGTGGTTAGGCAAAATCTTGCAGTGGCCAACGGTTTTCGAAGTTGGGGTTAGTTCCCCTGGTGTGCAGTAGTTTTCACCAAGCGAAATCTTGCATATTCCAACCTTTTAAAATTTGTTCCCAACTAGTGATAACTCACCTGGCAAGATGAAGCCTTCGCCAGGCTAGATCTTGCATAATGCTCCACCTTTTAATCTCTTGGAGGCTATGAAATAATGAGTGCAACTTTGAAGCTTCCCAAGACTTGTTCCAGTCCAAAACTTCGCCAATTGCTAAATCAAGTAAACAAAACAACACTACGAAAATTTGTCTAGTTAAGGATGAAACAACTCAATTGCACAAGTATTCAAAACCAGATACAACGCAAGGATTTCTTTTATTAAGGAAAGAACATAACCAAATACTGGACACAAACTAATGCAAAAATATGCTTGAGTATACATCAAACAATCACTTAACTTAAAAGGGGCTAACAAATTATAACTACCCTAATAATAACAATAATAGCTGAAAACAAAGAAGGAATAAAAGAAAAATAGGAAAAACTAAGTAGTTTTAATAGGGATTGAAAGGTATGTCATTTTCAAATGAAGAAAAGTTATAATGAAAATGAAGTAAAACAAGTTGAAGTAAATACATTTAAAAATAACTTAAAAGGATAGCCATTCTAATTGAAGTTTAGCAATCAAAAAAAAATTTAAACAGTAACATATCAATTAAGAATGTTTGAAAAAATTTCAAGTGATGAAAACAAGGGTTGATAGCGATTTTGGTCACTATAATATAAGATCAAAATGATCTTAGTCTCTATAATTTTTCCACCACACTCATATATGTTAAGATTGTCTAACTTTTAGTCTTTGTTGAAATATGACATTCCATAACTAATGGTGTGTCAAAATAATTCTTAATTGGATTTAAATGAATGATATCACAATATTTTTATTTATGAGTCATCAACAATCATAAAAGAAAATAAAAATCCGTACTCATTTTCCCTTTCATATGTTCAAATCCAACCACCCAACCCTAACTCTCTAAAGTAGCAATAAATGTCCCAAGAAATGAGGGTTTGAATTGTGACCCCCTTTTTAAAATTTAATTATAGCACTTAATTTAATATACTTAAGAATAATCTTGGTAATAGGAGATTGAAGAATGTTCTTGATGAGTTAAAATTAGAAATAAGTTAACTAAGTGTAATATCAAGTGATGTGTGATATGTGAATACTTAATAAATAAGAGAGAAGGGATAAGAAGATCACACAAGAGAAGTATAATAATTCACCCAACCCAGGCTACATCTAGTTCTCATAATTTGTGACATTTCCACAAATATGCTCAGCACATAATGTTCAACCTTTGCACTTTCTTTCTTGATTATGCTTGATCAATTACAACTTTCACCTTTAAATCTATAAAGGAATATTTCACATCCACATTTCACTCAAGAAAATATTTTAACAATCACCTTTCCAACTAGAAAGAATTTTACAACCCACTCAATCTAACATAAAAGATGGATTTGAGTTACAAATAAAGTGTATGATAAAAAGTGTCTCGGATCTTTTGATTCTCAAATCTTTGTTTGAGATTTACTGATAACAATAACTCAAAAAGAATTATCCAAAAATATAGTGAATAGAGTTTGAAGTTTTTCTTGAGAGAACTTGAGATTTTTAGATGAACAAGTGTAGATAGATTGTCAATTGAACTCTTGTCTTCATTTTCTTATTGATCTTTGTTATATAGATGAAAAGTGGCTTAAAGTATTCAGTTTAATCTGAATATAGTCATTGGATTGTCTTCCCATCTGTCAATTTCTTTCTTTGAAACAATCTTCTTATTTGCAACTCTATCTAAAACGTTGTTCCTTAAGACTTGAAGGAAACTTGGGTGTGAAGGCTGAATATGTCCGTTTGAACAAAGTTGAGTTAGAATCATGCACATATGTCATGTTAATAGTGTTTTTTGCAATGCACTTGAGTGTTTTGTACTTGATTCCAACTAATCAATCTAGAGATTAAAACTACAAATCAATTTGCATCAGATTTTTGCAAGTAGACATTCACTATTTGACTTCTTGAGCCTTGTTTACTTTTGGATGGCCTATGTGCGAATTATATCAATCTAGGATAAGCTTTTAGTGATCCCAAAATAGATCCATTTGTCTCCTTTTTTTTTAATAAGATAACTAGAATAAACAAGAATGTTATGCAATCATCATGTGATCAATCTAGTTTTGACATTCCTTTCAGGAATCTTCCAAATCACTTCAGAATTCTTAAAAGTGTATTTTTGTCTTGATGTCTATATGAGATGAGTCCAGATTTGTTGATGAAATCAATCTTATTAGTTAAAAATGACCATGTGGTCTTGAATGAATATGCATACTTCAACATATCACGAATTAACTCTGGTTTTGATTTTCGCGAATAAATACACTCAAAAACACAAGTTAATAATTAATAAGATTAGCATCATAATTAACAAATATAATTAAATAATTAGTTATCTTCAAAATATTAATTTAGGGATTTTGCCTAAATAATCTCTCCTTTTTTGAGGATTACATACATGTTAAGCATGATAATAATCAAAGTGTTTTTGTCAAACACCCTTCCCTCAATTTCAACATATAGTATCACATATTTTTTAAACATGCAAAGATAGTTTGAATCAAATATCATATTGCATTCATTAATCAAAAAAAGTTACAATCAGAATGATATTGCATACAAATGGTTCATAAGAAAAAAAAGCATTAGAAGATAGAAATTCAAAGAGAAGTACATAAAAGAGTGTTTCAAAAATACTTCTCATCTAATTACTTTTTCCCCCCTTTGTCATTCCATAGAGTAGAGGGAACATAAAAAAGATTCAGCATCAGAGTGTTTTTAAAAGGATAGTGATGGAAAAGAATCATCAAAATAAGATGAAGTAGAAGGTTTGGGTAACGTAGAGAAGATTGGAGGTGGATTTGGAGCTAGTGGATTAAAACCAAACTTTGGACACATTTCATTCATGATCCAATTTCTTAAAATGGTGAGTTTCACAGCATTATAGGTCAATGTGTTTGAATGATCTTCAGAGCTTCAGAAATCCTAGCAATGTCCTTCCTAGTCTCAATTGTATTTTTCTCAACCTTATACCTTTTAGGAGGCATAACTTCTTCAGTTTTCTCCTTTCTAGAATGTTCTAGAACAAAAGAAGGTGGTGTATTGAAGGATATAATGATTCCAAAGTACCAAAGGTAGGACCAATGGTTGGGAGTGTCATATATTTAGTTTGATTTTGAGGAAAATAAGGAAAGGGTTAATTAAAAATAGGACTAGCAAATAATAAGTTCTTCAAACCAAACAAAGGGTTCCAGCTACTTGGGGGAGACATAAAAAACGAGGGACTTTAGAGAATTTCTTCCTAACGAAGCTTTTTGGGATTATTGACCTTCAGTGAAAAGTTTTGTTGAAAAGGCCATTGAGAAGCTTGGTGTTTATGTGCCAAAAACAACTAATGTAAATCCAGTTTGATTAGCTTCAAAGTTCAAATCAACATCAACAACAGGTTCATTGTTAGCAATGTCAATAACATTCTCTAATTTGAGGAGAACATTTTGGAATTGACTCAAGAGTGAAATTTTGAACATTTTTTTTAGCATAACCATTCTTTCAAATCTTTTTTGAATTCTTGAAACAAATAAAGGAGTTTCATTTAGAGGAAAGGGGGAAGGTGGTTTTTTAGAAGATGTTGGTTCCTTTTTCACGTGAGCAATGTTTTTGGGGGTAAATAAGGACTAAATTGAAAATCAAATTTTAACTATTAATAGATACTTAAGACTGAAGAAGAAAATCAACGAAAAGCATAAAAGAGTAGTCTTAGAGTTCAAAGAGAGAAACACTTGTTCAAATGAGAAATATTCTCTTGAGTGTTCTTTTCTTGGAGTGTGAAAGTTATAATTATTATCAAGTTTGTTAGAAGCAAACACTTAAAGTTCCAATCTTTTGTATCCAACTTGATAGTGGTTTAGTTCCTTATTCAATCTGGGGTTGTCAAGTTGTTAGGAGAAGACTTGGCGTGTAGGGTCAATGTGGTTAGTTCTTCAAAATTTTGGGGTTGTCAAACAATTTGGGAAAACTTGCTTGGAAGGTCAAGTGTTTTGTAATTCAAAGTAATTAAATTAGTATATTAAAGCCTTATGAATGAGGGGACTGGATGTAGCCAAGTTAGTGGTGAACCGGGATAAATCTATGTGTCAAATTATTTATGTTTTCATTGTTTGCTACCTCTAAATCCGATTGCTTCTTATCCAAGTAAGTCACCAAAATCGAACTAATTTTTTATTTATTTATCAACTATCAAAAAGTTATCAACTTTATCAAACACAATTCAACCTCTTTCTCATGTTTGCACCTTCACTTTGAATTGCCTACTGATTTTTGTGAGCATCATTCCTTAAGGGACAATAAACTTTTTGTTGTAAGACCCATTGTTAGTTTTCTAGAATATGACAATTGAATCCATACACCTTAACAAAACATAAGTAACTAATAATGAATAATAAATTAGAATCACCAATATAATTGAAAACTACATTCATAAATATAGTTTACAACTTGTTCAATAGATTCATAAAATATTACAACTTGAAAATAAACTACGAATGTCTGAGTATATCATAAAATAAAATAAATTAAAGCATCAAATTTTAATTTCACAAATATGGAACTGATTTTCTAATGTTAAATTCATGTCTCATGTTCCTTTAGTTGCTAAATAAAAAAAGGTGAGATAAAAATATCTTAGTGGGCTCGATAATAAATAGGGAAACAAACACAAAGTGTTTCTTTCATAAATGTATAAAACATGAAAACAATTATACATCTCAAGTTAAAACTTTCACTTTTAATTTTCATAAAAGTTTTACTTATAATTTTTTTTTTTAATTATAAAAAAACATATGCATGACCTCAAATTTTTTCTTTGGAATAAAAAAAGTCGTCAAATATCTTAATGTGGGTCACCAAGATAATTGAGTCTTGATTAGTAAAGTTGGTCTGACCAAACCCCAATCGGCGTTCTGATTGTTCTTCTTTACATGTTATTCCATGTCTGGAACAACTTGAATGTCACACCATGAATAAGGTCACGCATGATTTGATTAATGATATTCTACTGAACTTGAGATATTTTGTATGAAATGTCTTTATTATGTCATGTATGCAATGCATCATTCATCCACAATAATTCTAAATAACTTAGCGATATAATAAATCCATAATACTTTAATCCTAAGTCCTTAATTTAACACAGGAACCATAGGCAACAAAATAGAAACAACATTGGAGTTATGGAAATAGTAACAACATCAAAGTCATGAAAATGGTAACAATATTAGAGTCATGAAATTAATAAAAACATCAAAATCATGGAATTACTAACAACATCAGAGTCATTAAGAATCATTTGGATGTAGTTTTAAAACACTTATATGTGAAAATTCTATTTCCTCATACTCTAATTCTCATACTCCATAAAAACTCCAAAACAGTTTATTTAAAGAATTTCAATGCCCCAAAACCCTCATACTATAAGAAGTTAATGTAACAAAATTCACAATTTGACATACACATCAGATGCAACAATAGTAACAAGCAGAAATCGTGCTCGACAAGCATACTGACCCAAGTTCTGAGCATCTAATAGTTCTAATGAATTAGCTCTCGCAGCGAGTGCTTACAAATTTATTCCTTCATAACATTTTCTATTCACTATAGTGAAAAAGAATGATGATAAGAAAAAGTGCATATGGATTTATAACTTGTGTTTTTCTTGTTTTTCCTTTGAGGAATGCACATCCTTTATACAAAATGATTAGGGTTTCTAGCTATTCTCCTAATTGTAAGAAATCAACATAATTCATGAAGTTTTGTATTGTACCTTTTGAAATTGATTTTCCATATAAACTTTCCAAAACTAATCTTGTAATTGATTTAGCGTATATTGTTTAAAACATTTGAGAAGTACATGATATGATGGTTAGATCATGTCTTAAGATCTTCATATAAATAGTAGATTCAGAATGTTCATCAAATGATGCGCAAATGCTTTGTCTTCTATGAAGCATTGACTTTCATCATAATGTTGCATCCATTAGAGCATTGACTTCCTTCAAAGCATACATCATAAGTCAGAGTCAAACGATCAGATGCTTGAAGTGATGTTAAGATTATCATAGACAAATGATCATTGGCTTTGCCAATCGCATCAAACGTAGATGAAATGAGCAAAGTTGTGTTCAGTAGAGGCAATTGAAGTACAACATATCATGTATATCCAAAGTCATTAGAACTAGAGTATTGATTGCATTGTTGGAGTCAACCAACATAGAGCGTCGCTCGCATCACTGATGGTGCGAGTTTGATTTGTAATAAATTTTATAATCCATTAATCGGAGTCCCGATCATCCTAGCTATAGTGCAGGTTTGATTTGTAATAAATTTTCGCTTATGGCTATGAAGTAACATTTTATTATAAAATTATTTAGAAAACTTCTATATATGCATAATATGTCTCTTTTATGCTCTATATAATGTTCTATATAATTCTTTTTAACTTCTTATACATAAGACTAACGTAGTTAACCAAGAACCTAGTCTAAGGTATATGAAACACACCCTATAATTATATGACAACAATTGCGTTCATAAAATTCCTATAAATTGTAAAATTGATATAAAATTATGAAACTTCACAATATTAAAGTACTCAGAGTAAGTTTTTCAATTCAATTGATTTCACTAAAAACAATTCCTATAACTCATGTTATACTCATTTTAATCAACTATTTGATAATATTTTTTGTGTAGAAATTACTTCCACTTTGACAATTCAATCAAAATATCAAACAACATCCAATTTGTGTAAAATATTCCTCATTAGAAAACTTATGATGTCTAATTTATGAGTATAGTTTTCATTTTTCAAGTTAAGTTCCCATTTAGTATTGTTTGTCAAAACAATACATAAAGATTCCAAAAACAGGGCAACAACTTAAGTCTAACTTGGGACACATTTATCTTTATCAATTCTCAATTCAATTTAGTGAAACTAGTGTCTATTTGAAAGGAAATTAAGTCTAGTTTCCATTGTTACCAAAATAAACTCCATACAATTTCTATAGCAAAAGTTATAGGCTAAATACCAAAGGTACTGCATACATAATTTGAGGGACAACAACTACATAATTATGAAATATCTTATATGTAAGTCATCACACTATCAATTGATGCTCAAGATATATGCATGTTTTAACGAATCAGTCACAATATAATATCTAGTCAATATAACTATCAATATCACCTCTAATACAAGTTCTAGCATTGGTTTCTAACATGAAGTTTTCCCAATTAAATACTCATAAAATACCCAATTAACACGTAAGGTTTGGTTCTTTCTAATCATCAATTTTTGGCCACAGTCTATTCTAATCATTATCCTAACATGCAATTATAGGTGTGAGAAGGAATTCACCCAAGTTTGAAGCTGGATGAGAGAGCAAGAAGAGAAGTATTGGACCTTGTTTCTAATCTTTTAGTCTTCTAGTAGCCTTAGATCCCTTCTTTAGCTTTTCTTCTTCTATAGGTTTGGGAGGTTTGCATGCAAAGATGATGTGAATGAGAGAAAATAGAGGTTTTTTTTCCTCTTCCTTCTCTTATTCACGATGGAGAAGAGAAGATAATTGATTTCTTTTAACCAATTTTGGTTGAGTCAACCTTTTTATAGCAAGACTTATGAGTGTGTTTGACTATAATACTCATTTACTAATAATTTCATTTCATTCTTACAATCTACATTACTATTTACTATTAATACATAATTACTACACATTACATATTAACACTAATAATCACTTAGTATATATAATTCACTTGTATATATAAAATAAGAAATTTATATTGACACGTGTTGCTTTCATCTTAATAATTAACTTAAATATTTTTAATACATCATAATAATAATTAATTTAAATTTTTTTAATGCACTATAAATAATATTTAATTTAAATATTTTTAATAAACCATATATAAAAATTATTGTATGTTTTTCGAAAATGTTGAAATAAGTTTTTCGGTAGTTCAGGAAAACTTCAAAAAAGATTTCTAAAAATGATGTTATGTACTGGAAAACTTTTTTCAAGTTTTCTGAAGTGTAAGTTAAGGAAATTTTTTGTACTCTCTTGTGTTTTGGAATACTTAAATGAGGAAAAGAAGAAAATGGTAACTTTGAATATTTATGAGGGTATTTTGGTATTTTCCTTTAATTATTGGGGGTACAAGAATAATTGAAGGGTACACGGTAAAATTTTCTCTTTCACAACAAAATCTAGCTATACAATAATGTTATTTAAATAAAAGTGAAAACAACTCTATTGAAAATCATTAAAATATTTTCCAACTCTAAAATGTTTACAACTTTTAAGCTAACTTTCACAATTAAAGTAATCAAAGATAACTCATAATTCTAGACTCTTGAAATGATTTGTTTTTAACTCAAGACATTGAAAGGCTGGTGAAAATTCAAATATTTCTTTTAGATCCAATGTATATCTATTATCTGAAAAACATCACCCTCAAATGTAGCGTACATAAAACTTAATGACATAAAATTTATAAAAACAATTTAAAGATGTCTTTCAGCTATGTCAATGTGCTAAGTATGAAAAAACATCTCAACAAACTAAGCATAAATTAAATTTTCTTCATTCTTTGGCATCATTAATTAAAGTTTTCGTTTGTTTTTTTTTAACTATATATATATATATATCCTACGTGTTATTGTTTAAGCCATAAAATGTGAGTTAACTAGATGACTTAAACCTACCTGACAAAGATTATCGTTTTAGAATATAAGAGATTATCCTATTTACTATGACAGTTATTAAATATATTTTAGTAAGATTGAACATAATTAGCTCGTATAAATCGTACCTCACTTATTATGAGTCACATGTACTATCATATACAGACGAACCCTATGATACATCATCCTAAACCATACATAATATATTTTTATATAACTATAATATTGATATAATATATTCCCAACATACATCCAAGTAATTATCACTCCATTCGCCCAGAAAAGCATGTGCTTAACATATGAATTATATGAGTATATATGCACCATGTATCAACATCAAACTTTCAAAAGAAAAAAAAGTGTTATATTTAAACTTTTAAACCCATCTAGTTTGACTTGAAATTGATTTATATAACTCAAATTATAGTATTCTAAAGTCAACATTACATTATAATCTTATGACAAATCAGTTGAGTTTACAATACTATAGAGTAAGTTTTGTATTTAGTAAAATTTTAAATTTAATATGATAAAACTACTATATGTCTTCTTTCATACCTAATTGGTTTCACCAAAAACAAGTTTCCTAACTCAAAATATAAATATTTTATGATGACTTGTGTAGAATAACTTATAAAACGAAACAATCAACTTTCAACTTGAATTGGTTTCACTCAAACTCGAATCTTACAATTCATGTTATATCAATTTTAACTCAGTTATGTCATAATTTTTTTTTGAAAAATACTTCAATTTTGACAATTTAATTAAAACAACAAACGATTTGATGTTTTAATTAAAAAAAAAATCAACTGTGTCATATTTGAGTATAAAACAACTTTTTGGAAAGTTTAACAAGTCTAATTTAAAAAATAATAATTTTAATTTTTAGTTTAGTTTTCAATTTATACGGGTTAGACTAAAACGCTTTACAAAAACAAGAGAGAATTTTTCTCCAACTTATGACACATTTTAAAGTAGTTACTTTCAATTAAAAACATTGAAACTTATGTTCAAATTAAATGTAAATGAATCTAAATTCTAAAAAGTAAACAATTATATAAAAAAAGACCTACAAAAAGTTATGACTAAAATACTACACATAAGTTCTTACAAATTAGAGGTGGCAACAATCAAATTACTCTACGATACCAACAAAGACAAAAACAAAACTAAAATATATCAAAAACTATAAATAAATAAATAAATAAATAAAAAGGGACATAAATATTAAGCAAAAAGTTGCAGGGGCCATGGCCACTCCCCGCTGTCATAAAACATCTCAACGACAAACAATGACAATAACCACATAGAGCGTAGAGCGAAAGTGTTTCTCAAAAGGAGCTAGCTGCATGATATGTGTCCATGCTTCTTTTTTTTTACTGAAATTCTATGTTATTTCCTTTTTAGATATTTGGTCTTCTGGTTTGAGCATAGCATTCTTTGGACTTTAGCTGCCACGAAATATCGCAACACATTTTAATGTTTAGTGTTATTAGACATTAACCCAAATAAAATAAGTAGTCTATTTATGTTTGGACAAAAAATGATTTATATAACTTAAGAAATTTACAAGTAACACAATAACAGAAACAAAAGTAGCATAATTCTTTGATGTGTGTTAAAATTTAATTCTGATGTGTATTGTTATGTAAGTTAGTATTAAAATTTTAATAAAATTTTTAATAAAATAAAACAACTTTAGTTTTTAAAATAATAATTTCAAATAACAAAAGGTAATTAATTTTTTAATTAAATAAATTAAGTAAATTTAAGTTAATTTTAAATTTTTATTATATTACTTAACAAATTTACCCCTCAAAATATTTGATCAAACACTGCAATTTAAGTATATAGTTGATAGAAACTCCCAAATATACACCCCTCTCTTTTTTCAAACACAAAACTACCTCCAGACATAATTAGACCAGAGAGTTTTGGGCTTTCACTAAACTCCCAATTCTGCCTCTAAATCAAATAGTTCATGATCATATATAATATTTATAAAATTATGATAGGATAATAATAATAATAAATAATAATAATAATAATAAGATGATAATAGTAAAATTAATAAAAACATCATTAATGTTGGTAAAATTAATTTAAAGATAATAATTTTGGATTTTACATTACTAGTCATGGCAACTAACAACTAGCGTGATTATTTTAATTTGTTCAACTACATTTAACGATGTAGCCTACTGTAATTTCTTTTGCTTTCATTCCTGCTTCATCCATGTTGGGTTTGTTTATTGTATTTATGTCCAAATACTCAGAGCATCTACAATGAGGTGCTTCCTCTAATGAACACTGTGCTAAATAAATATAACTGTTGTGGATTCAAACATATGAGTGCTTGTAATCAAGAAGGGTGATTAAGAAAACATTCTCTCCTTTTCCAATTTTTTTTTTTTGTCTCACTCAATAAATAATTATGTTAAAATAATAAATGTAGTTGAGTTATAATTATATAGAGTTATTGCTGAAACTCATTTATTAACTTTTTTGACGTTGGATTGGAGATAATGGTACATTTATAAGTACTATGGATACAAAATTATAAAGTAAGTGATATGTATACGTAAAATTCATTCAAACATTCGACTTGGATAACACCATTTTAGATGTTCTTAAACTTATATACCAATGTTTTTAATTATTAATATCAATTTTATTTCATTTTCACAAATTTCTTGCTAATCTTCTTCAAGTGAATTAAAAATTAAATTAAACTTTTTCATTGTTAATAATTAAATTAAACATGTCCATTGAATTTTCACCTCACATAACCCTTCTTTGACAGTTAGCTTTTGTAACCCGCATTTAAACTTCTACCCCTCAATTAAATGTTTTTTTGAATGAAATACCTAAAATAACCTTAAAAAAACAGTAAAAGTCAAAATAACAAAAAATCAAAACAGTTGTACCCCCACACTTGAAAAATCCGGAAAAGTAAGTTTTGCTGAAAAAAAGTTTTTATCGAAAATTCCAAGAGGATTGAAATTTCCGGTAGTTTAATATGCATACCGGAAATTTCAGAAGGTTCACCGGAAAAATGAAAAATCCGGTAGTTCAAAATCAATACCGGAAATTTGAAATTTCTAGATGCCTTCCTAGAAATTTCATTTTTGAAATTTCCGGTATGCATTTTTAACTACCGGAAATTTCAAATTTCCGGTTTCTTTACTGGAAATTTCATTCCTTTTGAAATTTCCGGTATACTGTGTGATTTTTTTTTTAATATAATTTTTTATATTGAATTTTGTTAGTGAGGATCAGAGGAGCAAAAACTGACGGTGATCATTCTCGAGTTCGGTCTCCTACACAATCAAATAGGAGAGCTGCTGTTGAAAAAAAGGAGAAAGAGAAATGAGGAAAGGCAGGCGCCCCAAGATGAGCAGCCGCAAAATCTTATGTTTGACGCAGAACAGGATGACCAGCCCCAGCAAGATCATGTGTTTGATGATGAACATGATCAGCAGCAACAACAGTTTGATGATGAACATGGTTAGCAGCACCAGCCTGAAGAACCCAAGTTTCCTGGAGGTCCTTATGATCTTTCTGTCCTTAAAGATTATGAGCATTATATTGCAATTAATATGTGGAATGGATAGATTAGTATATAATTTATTTTATTACATATTATAATATATTTGTAGTATCGGTTATTTTATTACACATTATAATTTATTTGTAGTGTAAGATTATAATATATTTGTAATTGTGTGTTATTTTTAATTAAACAAGATAGACGTGCTTTGAAAGTTGTTTTGAATGGAAAAAAGCAAGACAAATTCATTGATATCAGATATCAATTACCTGCTCAAATAGATCATTGGATTAATATATCTGGATTACGTCCTCTGAGAAGATGTAGTTTGCATATGATTGACGGTAATATGATATCTACTTTTGCTGAGAGATGGCACGCAGAGACTAGTTCATTTCACCTGCCATTCGGTGAAATGACTATTACACTTGACGACGTTAGGGATCTTTTGAGCATCCCATGTACTGGAGAGTTTTTCATACCTCCCGCAAATGTCAATGAAGATTTGGCAATTGCTGCTGCTGCTGTTGAGTTGTTGGGAGTTGCATATGATGAAGCTGCCACTGAGACTAGGACCAACATAGGGGCCTCGTATAGTTTTGAGTGGTTGAAAGAGGTATTTTTGTAAGAAACTTCATGAACGAAGATATGATTGTGCAGCAAGGGCATACCTACTTCATTTGGTAGGGTGTACCATTTTGGCTGATAAAAAGTTTTACACTTGTATCTGCAAAATATCTCTTTCTGTTTCAAGATCTTGATAGTTGTGGTAAATGGGCATGGGGACCAGCTGCACTTGTTGTGTTACATGATTATCTTAGAGATAGTACATTGCCTGCAACCAAACAGATTGGAGGATATTTATCTTTATTTCAGGTACTATTATATTTATTATATTTATTATACTTATCATTATTTTTTTAATTATTTCATCACCTTGATAATTTTACTACATTTCAATTATTTACAGACTTGGATTTATGAACATTTTCCTGATATTTGTAAACGGGATATGGATGAACATATTTCCTCGATGCCACGGATGTTTTGTTGGACTGCAAAACAAACATCTGGGAATGTTGCATGTTACAGGGCAAAGTTGGATGCTTTGAGGGATACTAATATTATATGGGCATCGAATTACGATGAGAACGCTGTGACACGATTTCAGTCTGTGTCATTATTTACAGGATACATTCGTTGGTGTTTCACGATGGTTCCGTATTTACCAGAGAGGTGCATACGACAGTTTGGGTATACTCAACACATTCCTCCTACACCACCGATGCTTGTTGCACGTGATGTAGACGTTGAATGGAGTATGTACTGGAATTTTGTACGATCACTTCGAGCTATTTTGCATCCAACTTCATATCCACATAAGTGTGTTGAGGGATATATCCAGTGGTATTATAAGATATCTCATCCTCGGGTGATCCCTTATGTTGCTACATATGCTGGTCCTAGTTATGATGCTGATGCTGGTCTTGGTACTGATGCTGGTCATAGTCATGATGCTGGTCCTAGTCATGATGTTGGTCTCGATACTAGGTGTCACGCAGTTGGTGATCTTATACAGCAGAGTTTAGATTTACATATGGGTGGTCCTGAAGATCAGATGCGTGTGTTATTAGAGAGAGCTTTACACATTTCTAGAGGAGGAGATTATCAGTAGTATTATAGTTGTATCATTCAGACTTATTTTATTATTAGCGAGTTATTTATTATTCAGACTTATTTAATTAGTGACGTATTCAGACTTATTTAATTAGTTATTTACTATTCAGACTTATTTAATTAGTGACTTATTTATTATTCAGAGTTATTATTAGCGACTTATTTATTATTCAGAGTTATTATTCACGACTTATTTATTATTCAGAGTTATTATTCACGACTTATTTATTATTCAGAGTTATTATTAGCGACTTAATTTCAAACAACATTTAAAGTGACAATCCTATCATTTAAAACAATATACAAATTAAAAGTGGCAATCATCTAAATTGAATACAACATTTAAAGTGTCAATCATATCATTTAAAACAACATACAACTCAAAAGTGTCAATCATCTGCCAAAGACATATAATCTGAATTATTTTCTAAATCTAAAGAACTCTGATGTTGTAGACGTTCTGCACAAGCGATAGCCCATGATGTAGACTCATCAGAACGATGCTT
Organism: Cicer judaicum; assembly: GCA_037974835.1. Lineage (NCBI taxonomy): Eukaryota > Viridiplantae > Streptophyta > Magnoliopsida > Fabales > Fabaceae > Cicer > Cicer judaicum. The sequence continues at coordinate 5,459,052 of JBBPBS010000693.1, forward strand.
CTTCCAATGCCATGCAAGTGGAGGTAACGGACATGCAGATTTCAATTTAACTTGAACCCAATGATTTTCGTTAACAAAACTAATGCTGATAACACGATCACGTGACAAATCTCCATTATGTGCACCCCTCAATGCGAAAAAAGTCAAACAAATTTTTTTTGCTAATGTAACAAGAATGAGATTATATTTTGTTGTTATCACGTAACCCATATCAGGAATGGTCATCCACTTATCGTTAGCTTGGTTTTCCAACTCAGTTACAAGTAAAGACTCTGTCACTTCTTGCAAACGTTCCTTGAATAATGCAACATATAAATCAGGTTGGACTTAATCTCTGTATACAACTGTCGACGTATAATGCTCCAGTATTCTTCACCATGACCAAGTAAAGCAGCAATAACACGATATCCACAGTTTCCATCTGCTTTAACATTAACTATGTCTTCAATATATGGATGAATTAAAGAAGGAAACTCGTGGAAATGTTTTTTAACCTGATGGGAGACTTGTTTGGATGCTTGATGAGAGACTTGTTTGGATGCTTGATGGGAGACTTGAGTATCAACATGCTCAAAGTATGATGGTTCGCGATATACGTCATATCCCTTCGGCTTATTGCCTTTTTTATTAACACCACCATTTGTTTTGATTTTATCCACTGGTGCACACATTGATGTTGTCTCTGGATATGCTATTTCACGCAACTTGCTCTTTAATGCCCTTCTTCCAGCAACATTAAGTGTTTTCCATGTTTTCCAAATTATATTCATCTCTGATGTAATGTCCAACTCTGAATCATTTGTCAACTGTTCATCCTCTTGATCATTATTCAAGGTTAATTCCCTCTGATGTATATGAACAACATCTAATGGGATTGGAACACCTTCCATCTTGTATCGTGTTAACTCACATGCACAAGGTTATCCATGAGTCTTTCTAAGTATACAACAACACAAATCTTTATCGTTACCGACATAACTGACTCTCTTGTATTCTTCAACAATATCACCTAAGGCTTTCTTAGATACCACCCAAGTCAATTTCTCAAAGAATGGATTGTTGCGTATATGCTCTTTGCGACCCTTACTTATCTCAAATGAACCTTTTATCTTAATAATTTGAAACTTCAACATGTCATTCATACCATTCCATGCCTTATAAAAATCTCCTTTACTGTGTTCCAAAAATCTCTTCAATGACCAATGAGCAGACTCAACCCTAATAATTAAACAAAAAAAATACAAAATGTGAAGTTTTAATCATATATCATGCATAAAATAAAATACAAAATGTGAAGTTTTAATTACATACCTATTAGTCGTAGTATTTCCTAGATGTAATACTCGATTGGTCCATGCTTCAACAAATCTTTCCTTATGAGGATTCAACCATGTGTCTCTGACGTAGTAAAAAAAAAAATGTTATCGACACATGCTTGCTTAAATATTTACAAAAGTTCCTCATACTCCTTCTCTTCAGAACAATAAACAATTTTCCTCCACAACTCAAGAATGGGTTCTTGCATGTCTTTCTTTAATATATAATGTTTGCATTTGGCTCCAACATTTTTGTTAATATGAAGTTGGCAAAGTAAATTTGTTGAAGATGGAAATACAACTTTAATTACATTCATTAAAGCAAGTTCTCTGTCAGTCACAATCACCTAAGGAAATGACGTGTTTGAAACAAACAACTCTTTTGACTTCTCCAATGCCCACCAAAAGTTGTCTTGACATTCAGAATCCATATAAGCAAATGCAACATTAAATGTCAATCCAGTTGAAGTTACACCAACAATTTCAAACAACGATAACCTATACTTGTTGGTTTTGTAGGTGCTATCCATGATCAATACAAGAGGGAACATGTTCAGGAAAGTTATGGAATCTGGGTGCGTCCAAAACATATCCCTCACAATGTTGGAGTTCTCATGAGTCCTACTCCAACAAGTATATTTCTCAGCTTCAAGTAACTTCAACAAATGTTGCATATCAGTTCTAGGTCCCATCAAATTCTTCCTGTATGTACTTCGCCGCTTGTAAATTTGATATATACTAGTTACATTCTCCGTATCTCGATCTCTCAAATATGATAAGATGTGTCTTGGTGCAACGTGATATTTTGTCAACTCGTCAACATGTTTCTTATTTTCTTCTGTTAAGCGTACCATAAATGCATTATTCTCAAAAGTAGCTACTAACTCATGGTTGTGAAGTCCACAAATTAAACTAATAATCCATCCTTCATCATTTTTCAGTGGTCTCGATCTAAGTTTAAACGGACATCCACACCTTTTAGTTGAAGTACCTGTGTCATTTTTATTTGACTTATATTGTCCACGTCTATCACAACCAAGAATTAATTTTGACTTTCTTCCTCTCTTTCCAATCTCTACATCTGATCGATTAATGATAACTGCTACTTGATTTTGTCGACCTATCTCTCTTGCCCATGATATGACAGCTTCTCGTGACTCAAAAGTTTGATAAGTTGTAAATGCTTCAGTTAAATCTATAAATACTGGTTGTGTGTTTTCCATCCCTATTTCAAAAAAAAAAATAAAATAAAATAAAATAACAAACAAATTCAAAAAATATTCAAAAAAATAAAAAAGAAATAACTACAGGATTTTTGAAATTCCGGATTAACTACCGGAAATTTCAAAAAACGAAATTTTCAGTGAACAAAAAGTAACTACCGGATTTTTCAAAATTTTTAAAATTTCCGGTAGCTTCCGAAAGTTTCATTGACCAAATTTCCGGTATTACGTATAACTACCGGAATTTCGTTTATTAAAATTACTTACCGGAAATTTCAACGAGGGGGGGGGGGGTCAGATTTTGGAGTAATTTTTTTTTTTACCGCTCACGTGAATGAATTTATTAAGGATAAAACTGAATTTTTAACAAATTGGGGAGGTAGAAGTGTAAATGGGGGGTACAAAAGCTAACAGTCTCCTTCTTTGATTTGTTCAAAGTTTAGATCAAGTGACTAAGTTGTCCTAAGTTGCATTGGCTTATTTTCTTTTTCAAAATGTTAGTACAATGTAGGAATAATACTTTTATACTTTTAAAGTAGCACCCATTTTGAAATAACTAGAGTGTTATCTTGAAGTTGTAACAATCATTTTCTTGAATAATTGACATTTAAATGTAAAATTTATGTTTTTATTATTTTATTGAGATATTTTAGACTCTTTAATGGTTTTTTGGGTGTTTTATGATTACGTTGAATATACTCATTAGGAAGATGATCATTATATAGTTTAGAGATCCATGATCGAAACTTTATACATCGTATGTGAGCTTTCTCAACTACTGTTGAAAATCATTCTAAAACTTGTCTACTCAAAAAGTTTATTATCTTCAAAATATCAAATGAGGAATCTTGTCTCGACAACCTCTTGGTGTAAAAAATACGTAATTGTTAGATAGAAAATAATTATTTGTTGATTAGTTTTAATAAATCATAAAAGAAAAGGTTTGTTGCAATGGTGTGAGCTTTCTCAACTATTGTTGAAAATCATCCTAAAACTTGTCTAATCAAAAAGTTTATTATCTTCAAAATATCAAATGAGGAATCTTGTCTCGACAATCTCTTGGTATAAAAAATACGTAATTGTTAGATAGAAAATAATTATTTGCTGATTAGTTTTAATTAATCATAAAAGAAAAGGTTTGTTGCAATGGTCAAATATAAAGAAGATTCAAAGTGGTCATCACAAATATGTTATGTTAAATAATTTTTAAATTGCAAAGTGTTTACAGTATTTATGTTTATCAAACATGCACCAGATCCAAAGTTGTTATCATCAAAATCCGTTTCAAACTAATTTTAGAAGTTAAAGAATACTTGCAATACTAAAAACAATGTCAATAAGTATCATCAGAGTAACTCACAAGCTAAGTCACTCCTCACATTGACATTTAAGTATTTAACACATTACAATATTATTAATATAATAATTAGTAGTTTGGATTATATTGTTGGTATCAAAACTCAATATATATAACACTCTATCAGTCATTTTACACACTCAAAATGTTGGTATCAAAACTCAATATATATAACCCTCAATCAATCATTTTGCACACTCAAAATGTTGAATTAGGATAGTAAAATAGATAGATAGAGTCCATTCTTAAAAGAAAAAGATACATAGAGTTCACCATTCTATTTAACCCATTATTTTGAATAAACATCATTAAAATTTTAGATGATACCACTTTCGTTGTCCGATCATACTTAACCGACTAAAAAACTAAAAGTGATGGAGTTAATTGGTCTATAGGATTATTTTAAATTTATTTATTTTAGGCATTTTTTTGCAAATCATGATTTTCCTTATAAGTTTGTTGAATTTAAGAAAGTTAAGATTTGTTGAGTTTAAGAAGGCTGAATTTTTGTTAAATTACCTTAATCCAAACTTTTATACTATTGATCGAAATATTGTTAAGATTAACTAGTAATACTAACTAGAGATAGACTGAGATTGGTTCACACAAGCACTTTTTTTTTTTACAAGTTGATGGCAAGGTTCACCAATTATGCAGTCTCCATCACTAAAAAAAATTTCAGACAATTATGCAGTCGAAATGAACATGTATAGAAATCCAAAATATTTTTAATAGCAACGACCGAAGAAAGCAACGTCCTTTATTTTTTATTTTCCATTGGACTAATACATTTATTTCTATAAAAAAAAAACACGAAAGGCCCAAGCCCATAATAAATATGGGTTCGCAAAATCATTACATTACACTCATTTTCTGATTCTCACGTGAAAACAACAACAAAACAGCCGCCTCTTACAGGCCACAGCCACTTCTTTTCATTTCTCTGCCGTCTCTCTCTCTCTCTCAAACCTCTCTGAAGCTTCCTAAAACCCTTTTTTTTTCACTCTTTTCTATGCTTTTTCTTCTCTAATAAATCCATTATCCACCTACATTTTTTCAACTCCTACTCTCTCTGGTAACCTAAAACCTTATTCTCTCATTTTAAACTCGAGTTTGTTTTATTCGGTTAATTTAACTTTTTGATTTTTCGTGGAAACTAAGCGGTGACTGTTATTTATTTTTTAATTATTATTATTAAATTATTAATTTTTGATTCATGTAGGTTGGTTTTGTCACGTGTGCATTTACATGGAATTTTTAATTTCAGTTAGGATTTTAATATTTAAGTACCATGAATGCCTGATCCTGATTATCGCTAAAACTGATTATTTTTCCTTCCATTTATTTGTTGTTGGTAATTTAAGCGTAACTTTGAATTTCTATTGGTACAATGTTTAATTATTTAATACATGATGTTATTACTTACTAGTTCTATGGTGTCATTGAGTTCATATTTATTTTATTGTGGTTTACAAATTTTTTAACTTGTGTATATGTTGATTTTTATTTTTGAGAGATAGGTTGAGATTGTTTGAAAGTTTTGACATGTAAAACATTTATGCTAGTTATGTATTTTATATTGTTTTGTTTGGATTATATAGAGGGAGAAAATGGCTGGAAAATCGAACAAGGGAAGGAACAGAAAAGGGTCACATACTGCTGCATCTAGTGGTTTAGAAACGCCTGTGCAATCTGATGTTCCGACGAAGGATAACGTGGAAGCAATTACAGAGTCTGCTAATACTGATGTGGCCGAAGTTGCAGCAGTTGGTGATGTAACTAGTGTGAATTCAGAGGTGAAGGAGAGTGTAGGAGCTAATGAAGGGAACCAACAAAAGCAAGGTGAATTTGGTTCGAGAAGTACCTTTGTTGTTTTGTTTCACATGAAATAGTGTTTGCATGTTTTGTTGTTGCATATTGGTAGTAAGGAAGTTGAAGGCGAAACCTGTAGTTAATGCCATGAGGCAAGATGCACTAATGGCCAAAAAGTGAACAGCGAATGAAGGAAACACCCGAATCTTAGGAAAAAGTATCAGTACCAATTAATTTGCATTGGTTTTTTTCCATATAAATTAACATAAAAGTGAATACCCTATTTAAGTTAATCTTTGAGAATGATTTTAAATTGTGGTTTGTGATGGCAATTGCGCCTGCAATGTTGCGGTTTCACAAGCCTTCGCTACCATGTTTTAAATGCAATTGTGGCTATATCGGCATGTGATTTTCTACAATTTCGGTAATTGCAACATAATTGAAATCATGATTGTAATTATGTTTTACAACCATTATCTTATTGTTCGTTAGAAAGTCCCAAAACTGAATTCTGATTCCTGTAGTAGATTGATCTCCCTCCAGGCTTGTTTGGGCGTTTGTTACTTTGAGAACAATATTATTGGTTCATGTTTTGCTGTAGAAGATACTAGAAGGATCTGCGACATCGGGAAAAACTAAATCTAAGCATAAATGAAGTGAAGGCACCACATAGAATATTTTGATGTTACTGAATTGGTTGTTTTGTAATTAAAATCTAATTATGCTATTTGTAAAGGCAATTTCACTGGCGGATAATATTCCCGTCCATATAAATGATGATTCCAAACTCAAAAACCAAAATCAATTATTACAAAATCAAGTCTCTTTTGAATTAAGAATCTCAGCAATTTTAAACAAATGCTGTCTGGGTCATTTTTATAAATCTGGTTACTCTTTAGTTGCAAAAAGGAAATACCAATATTAACTATGTAATTTTAGATGGTAAATTTGTTCTTACCAACTTCCTAAGAGAGGCCAAGAGCTGCTCCTGAATGTTTTAGAGCACTTAAACAGTGGACTATTGCAGGATTAAAGTGATCCTTTGTTTTCCTTGTGATTATATGACTTTGCAAGTTTTCTCATTTTAAACGATGCACAATTTTCGATAATTTATCTGCTCCAGTTGGGGTTATCACTTATTAGTCCCTATAGAAAATGGTAATTTAGTCTAATTTATTTCATTTTTGCTGTTAATGGATATGAAAGAATTTGAAATCACTTTTTAGCTAATATACTTCCCATCTTGTTGGTGCAGGTGATCTTCAACTATACCCTGTTTCTGTCAAAACACAAACTGGGGAGAAACTTGAGCTTCAGGTGATGTAAAATTTGGTTGATTTTTGCATTTTGACCTTCTGAACTATTCACCATATCAACTATCTAAGTTTACATCTGTGCCATAATCATTTTCTGAGTTGTTTAATTGTTTTACAGTTGAATCCAGGAGACTCAGTCATGGATATAAGACAGTTCCTTCTTGATGCTCCAGAGACATGTTTTATTACATGCTATGACTTACTACTGCACACAAAGGATGGATCCACTCATCATATGGAAGATTATAATGAAATTTCTGAAGTAGCTGATATTACTAGTGGTGGTTGCTCCTTGGAAATGGTTCCTGGTATGATCTTTTGCTCTTGCAGTATTATGTTTAGATATTAGTGTATTATAAATTATAATTAAAATAATATAAACTGTCTTTGCAGCATTTTATGATGATAGATCTATAAGGGCTCATGTTCACCGTACAAGAGAATTGCTTTCCCTTTCTAACCTCCATGCTTCACTATCAACTTCACTTGCCCTACAGAATGAGATAGTACAGAATAAAGCTACAAATTCAGGAGGTATGTGATAGTTTTCCTATCCGAAATTGAATTTTTCGATTGTAATTTTCTATGTTGTGCCTTCTCTGAAATATTTAGCTAACAGTCTGCTTCTGCATTTGCTAAAATATTAGATACCTTAAAAGCTGAGGTTCCAGAGCTTGATGGGCTTGGTTATCTGGAGGATATCTCTGGTTCATTGGGTAATTTATTATCATCTCCATTGAAGGATATTAAATGTGTAGAGAGCATAGTGTTTTCCTCATTCAATCCTCCTCCAAGCTATCGAAGGTAACTCAAGAAATACCCTCTATCATTTCATGGCTTCATTTAGTTTATATATTTGTCAAGGATGTTCTGTGGTGTGCAGGCTTGTCGGAGATTTGATTTATTTGGATGTGATAACTCTTGAGGGTAATAAATTTTCGATAACGGGAAATACAAAAATGTTTTATGTCAACTCAAGCTCGGCAAACACTCTTGATCCAAGGCCAAGTAAAGCTACTTCTGAAGCAACAACTCTTGTTGCTCTCTTGCAGAAGATTAGCCCTAGGTTCAAAAAAGGTAGTGAAGTGTAATTGTAGAGTAATTGTTTCACACTAAAATTTCTCAAAATTTTACTTTGATCACCAAAACTTATTTTGCTTTATCCAATTTTGAAGCATTCCGTGAAATATTGGAGGGTAGGGCTGCCGCCCATCCTTTTGAAAATGTCCAGTCTTTGTTGCCACCTAATTCGTGGCTTGGCTTGCACCAGATTCCTGGTAAGCTCATCCTCTGACATTCTATGTCATCAGTATTTATATTCAATTTTTTATTTCGTCGTAGTTTCTGCTCTAGGATTTGGATGCTATTGCTGCTTTTTTACTTTAATGATAGGTTGTATATTTCCCTATTTGTTATCTATAATAGTAATTTTGATTTTGATAAGAATTATTGCTTTTATGACATCTAATATTTTGATCTAGTTTGAAGGTAGTTTTCAGCTCAACAATTGAGGCACATGATGCTATGACCAGATAACTGCATGATAAATTTCAACAATTTTTTTTTTGTTATAATGTGATGGAATAAATTTTTGAAGACTTTATCCTATCTGGTACCTTTTCTGAATGGATCTGAAAATTTATAGTAATGATGAAGAATGATTGAGAAAATGAGGTTGCTTTTAGTTAGTTTGATGTAATTAATGCTAACAAGAGTATAAGCTGAATGTTCTAGAGTTGTAAATGTTGCAATGAATGAGGGAACATACAAAGGGAGATAAGATTAGAGAGAATGTTGGAATAGTACCAAGTGACTGAAAGATGGTATACTTGTACCTAAGATGATTCAATTGTACGTGAGAAGAAAACCAATAGAAGGGCCACTTGAGGATTTTGAGGAAGACCTAGAAAATCTCTGACCTAAATTATTAAGAAGAATCTAGATACAATACCCTTTCTAAAAAGACTTGGTTTTTGACAAAATACAGAAAGCCAACTTTGCCTTGTAGGACTAAAGCTTCAGTTTGTTATTGTTATATGATTTGGATTTGGATGTCAACTCCACAGTGGTTTGAAATTATGAGAACCTTGCAGGTTTCTTATGTATAAACCTCAAGCTGGCTTGATGTATTTTGTAATCTAGTTTCATCTGTTGGCAGACCACAGACGCGATGCTGCCAGGGCCGAGAATGCCTTGACTCTTTTATATGGAAGCGAGCCAATTGGCATGCAAAGAGACTGGAATGAGGAGCTGCAATCCTGTCGAGAATTTTCTCATACAACTCCACAGGAGAGGTACCTTCATTTTGTCTTGTTCATAGATTGGTCTCTTTGGGAGTATGTGTTCTTTAATTTATCTGATGATAATTACTTGGTACCCTTCACTATCACTTGGGTGATTTGTTTACTGCAGGATTTTGCGTGATAGGGCACTTTATAAAGTGACATCAGACTTTGTTGATGCAGCCATTAGTGGTGCTACTGGAGTGATCAGTGGCTGTATTCCTCCAATAAACCCAACCGATCCAGAATGCTTTCACATGTACGTTGTTTTTAGCTGTTTTGATTAAAGCTTAAGCAATTTGTTAAATGTGTTCTTTAACATCTATTTTCTTAAATTTCTAAATAGTTTTTCCTGCATTTTGATATTTTATTGTTTTGAAGTTTTGATAATTATTTAGTGGAAGTTGCATGTTACATTTTTCTTCTTTGGGATGGGGAATAATGGAAGATATTCATTCTCTGGTCTAAAATATTTCCTTGCGATGAACCTGTCCATGTCTTTATGAGTTGACCATTGCCAGTATGGTACATGGTTTTGGCAAAAGACACCATGGTATATGATGTAATATCAATTATTTTCACAAATCCTTTTAGATTGTTTGTTGCCATTACTCATTCTATGTGATATTGCTTCTTGATCCTTGAAACGAGTTTTACTTTGAACCAGGAATGCTTTTTGACTCATCACTGTAATTTTGATAATAGGTATGTGCACAACAATATTTTCTTTAGTTTTGCTATTGATGCTGACCTTGAGAAGCTGTCGAAGAAACATGTGGATGGTAATTCAAAAACATTGAGCCCAAGCACTTTGCAAAGTTCTTGTGATAGAGCTTCTTGTGTTCGACCTCATGGAGACAGTCAGGTTCCCAATGGGGGGAAAGATAGTGGTTCAAGTTTGGAAGATGTTAATAACACAGAAATCACTCAAGACATTTCTCCTGAAGCTCAGCTGGCTGAGAATGAGCAAGCCACTTATGCTTCAGCAAACAACGATTTGAAGGGCACCAAGGCTTACCAGGAAGCTGATGTCCCTGGACTATATAATCTTGCTATGGCTATAATTGACTACAGGGGTCATAGAGTGGTAGCTCAGGTGTGTAGTAAAGCTCAAATTCACTTATTTTAACTTATGTTTTCGCATGAAAGGGTGCTGTTATTATTGGACTCACAAATTTATTACTGTTGTATGTTTATTTGTCTAAGAAGCACATATACGTCCATTTGGTGATTTTACCTATGCTTTTCCTTTTTGTGATTGCTGATTAATGAGATGACATAGTATTTGAGCCTCTATGGCCAAATCGTCTCTAGTCATTGCCAGTTGCCACCATAATTCTTATATGAAGAAATTCAAATTTTTGGGATAAGTTAGTCTATGCATTGTAAGCTGAAAGGGTTCTTGCATAAGGGTGCATGTTAGTAAAAATATGATATAAAACTATTCATGTGTCATCACTTAAGAGCCTAAGCTTTTCCAATAGTTGGTTCATGACAATTATTATAGCTCTGTAGTTTATATACATATTGGTATTATAAAAATTCTGTATTTTATTTGAAGGACACACATTTAATTTTTTTTTGTATCAGTATTAGAATCTGTGCAACATAAATGTTTATGATGTCTCTATTTGTCAAATGTTAAATATAGATTGATGATATTGTCAAAAAAATTGATCGATTATGAAAGCATATACTAAACTAAATTTTTTAACCTGATCAATATAATGGATCTCATACTTGAAATTTATTCATTGTTTGTAGCCCATGAATCCTTGTTCTGAATTTAAATTGCTATTTTGATTTTGAATTATATTTTGTGCTACAGAGTGTTTTGCCAGGTATTCTTCAAGGGGACAAGTCAGACTCTCTCTTGTATGGCTCTGTCGACAATGGAAAGAAAATTAGCTGGAATGAAGATTTTCATGCTAAGGTAAGAAAGGGTGAAGAAGTTTAGTTTAGTTTAGCTGTTAGATTTGAGTTTCATGCACTGGATGTGCGACTGTCATATTTACTGTGGGTGACGAAATAAACAAATTTGCTGCCAGGGGAAATGTGTATCTATGTTTAAAGTTGCATTATCTGTATATACTATACATTCTTTTTAGCTGTGTTCTCTATCAAATGGATTTTGTTTTGTATCTCTTCTAAACTTTTCTTATGTTAGGTGTCAGAGGCTGCCAAACGACTTCATTTAAAGGAACATTTAGTCCTTGATGGATCTGACAATGTTTTCAAATTAGCTGCACCAGTGGAATGCAAGGGCATTGTTGGTGGTGATGACCGGTAATTATTTTTGATTTGTTACAGTTTATAGTATGTGCTGTTTATTAGTTTCCTCCCCTCTAATTTTGATTAGAACATTGGTCATATATTGTTGGTGGTGATGACCGGTAATTAGTTTTGATTTGTTACAGTTTATAGTATGTGCTGTTTATTAGTTTCCTCCCCTCTAGTTTTGATTATAACATTGGTCATATATTTGGGTTCTTTTAAACTCTGCTCCTACTGTTTTTTGTACGGTATTTACTTTTTTATTATATGTTAATTTAACACTAGTAGATTGAAAGTTAGCCATGAATGTTATATTTGCTCAGTTTTTAGTGTAGTACACTTTATTTAGAACACTTAGAAAGGCCAATAATAAGTGCATGTTCCCTTCAAACAGGGGAAGGATGAAAGATTATTTAATGGAGGCAAAGTGCTAATATGCATTTTAAACCCTTATTATAACTTTTCGTGTGGCATATAATGTAAGGTTATTTTAGTCAATGCCTCTAACAGAAACACACATTCTCTCCTCTCCTAATCCTCCCAAAATTTGAGGGGAGCAGAAATTGACTTGGGATGTAATTTCTCCCGTCCCTTCTATTAAATTAAACTTGATGACTAAAATATAAAGTAATCCTTCTCCTTCCCTCGCTTTCATTCCCCCTGCACCAAACAAAACCTAAGGGAAAAATACGCTTTCATTCCCCCTTGATGACTATCCTCTACCTACCTCTCAATAAAACTGATTTTAATGCCATCACTACACAGGCAGCATAACACCTCATATATCTAACTCTCACATGTTCCCTCTTTTCTTTTACTCCATGCCTTAATCAATCTAGCATTTGGAATTTGGCCCATATCTTCTCTGAGCCTAACTACTTATTGGGCATTATCCTATTTACTAATCTATAACCTACCTATTGTGCTAGTGCTGTGCACTCATACCCAACTATTTCTGTAATGTGGGCAGGCATTATCTTCTTGATTTGTTGAGGGTAACTCCTCGGGATGCTAACTATAGTGGACCTGGTTCTCGATTTTGTATCTTGAGACCAGAATTAATTAATGCCTTTTGCCAGGTATGTACTCTAATCCTGTGTTAACAATATATGGATTTTCTTTGTATATACAATTTGACACAGCTGCCCCTTTGTTCGAGTAGGCCCAAGCAACTGAAACATTAAAATCTAAGGAAATAAATTCTCAAGGAGCAGAAAACTTGTCTACTGATTCTCAAAATGCCACTGATTCTCAAAATGCCGCTGATGCTGACTTGCCAGTAAGTATTATAAGAGTAACATGCTTGTACTTGACTAAATTGTCTTTTTTGAAACATTGATTTCTCTAATCTGTCCAGCATTTAAGTAGAACCTTTTCACTTCAATATGTACGTTGTTTAAAACAAGTTTAAAATCTATGTAAATATGGATATCGTGTCTTGTAAATATGGATATCGTGTCTTGTAAATATGGATATTGTATCATGTCATATCTTGTAAATCGTGATTGAATATTTTGTAGCCATCTTATTTGTTGTTTTTAATTCTATTAGAAAGTTGCCGTCGACTTGTTAAATAGCTATTGGGTGAATGTATTCTACATGAATGCGAGTGGTTATATTATTATCATGTTGAACAAGTTTGATGTTACAAATATTGTTTTTATTTATTAGTCTGTGTGTATTATGTGTTGTTCATATCATCTCCAACTCTATTCTGAAAAGGAACTACCTGTTTTATCTTTCAAGTTCTTCGTTTATCACAATCATTTCATTATATATGTGTCAGTTAGAAAGCTAATGTGAGGTTGCCATACACTTTCTCTTTTGACATTCTGTGGTACCAAAAGAATATTAATTATATTTAGAGCTTGAATTTTCAGTCGACTAGTGGACTGTATTGCTAACATGAAGGACTATTAATTAATGGAATAGAAACAAGCAAGCATTGATTCAATAAATCTTGTTTTTTTCTCCAGTTTTAATTATTTTTTCATGCTGTTGTTTTTAATGGCTATCTTTGTATGCTTTCTTTCACGTGGCATCTGAACAGAAATGCTTGTGCTTTTGTGATTGATTAGTTTTCTTGTTGAGAAAACAAAATCATAGCTGGTAAGAATATTATGTTTTCTATGCAGGAATTAACAAAGGAAGAAAAAACTGTGGATGTCAATGAACTTGCATCGGCATCTAATGAAGCTTCTGGTTGTAAGGAGGATATCGTTTTCAATCCAAACGTCTTCACTGAATTCAAACTGGCTGGGAGTCCAGAGGTTTTTTAGTCTTCTTTTCCCTTTATGAATATTTCCTTTCTGTCATCGTCATGTATTTGTTGCATTAGCCCATTATTTCCCCATAATGTGTGTCGTACGAGTGTATTTTCTGCTTGAAAACTTCATGGAATTTCTTGTGTAGTATTCATGATATTCTTACATGGCTCTGTTTGATCATATTCACTAGGAAATAGCAGCTGATGAAGAGAATGTGAGAAAAGTTAGTCGATATCTTACTGAAGTTGTACTTCCAAAGTTTGTACAAGACCTATGTACACTAGAAGTTTCACCTATGGATGGTCAGACATTAACAGAAGCTCTCCATGCACATGGAATTAATGTTCGCTATATTGGGAAGGTAAGCACTGTATTTTTTTGGTTGAATTGATGTAAGTAATTATTTCTTTTGATATCTGGTCAAGTGAATTGCGTGCCATTCTATTTGGTGATTTGCTGGATATATCTTGTATTTTGATTGATATTTCTGATATTGCTTTTGATATTTCCATATTTTGTGAAGGTGGCTGTGGGGACTAAACATCTACCTCATCTGTGGGATCTTTGTAATAATGAGATTGTTGTCAGATCTGCAAAGCATGTTATCAAGGTGATAAAAACTATCTTTAAGCATTTCATTTTCTTCTGTTTTCTCTCTGTCATTTGGTAATTTGAACTCTGATTCATTTGAATAATGATGGGAAGTCTCCGATGCATAGTCACATAATTTGCTCAATCCACATAATTGTCTCTGTCATGGTTCTTTAACGAACTGGTTTGCAGTGTAGCTTCTTTTGTCTTAGTAGCGGTCATTTCAATTTGAATTTTGAATACAGTTGCAGAGTAGAAAGAGAATAGATTTGGAATATGAAGGATACAGAAAAACTGATGAGCACACTTAAAAAGCAAAAACTTAAGGCTTTGAGAGAATTGAGACACTAAGAAATAACTAGAAGAAAAAAATAATGTAGGCTCATGAAAAGAAATACACGGAGAGAGACAAAATATTGTTGTAATTGATTGCTGGTACTTGAGCTTGTTAATTTATATTTTCAAATTTAATAGGAAAGTGAATACCTAGCATTTGATGTTCCTTGGTTTTTTTTTTTCCTTTAGTTTTAATAATACTGTGTTGTATTTACTTTCTTGATTTTATAATATTATTATTACTAATATATATGCGGCCTCTCTTATTCAATTGAGTTTTATTTTTTTCATTTTCTTTCTTCTTTTCTAATCAAGTATGTCTATTTAGTATTACGTATTTTGTTTAACAGCGATGCTACATAGTACGATAGACTTTTTCACAGAAAATCACTAAGGCTAAAATTTACGTTAGGAAAACTAACCATACACCAAGGTATTGGGTTGAAATAGTAAAACCAATTAAAAAATGACACACATGACTTTCTTGCCTTTTGTTACTGCTTTTCATCATAATATTTGGCATTTTTCTTTATTTAAATCAAGTATACTGTTTGATGTTGACATGGTGTATCACACAGGGTATAAACTAGATTTTAAAATTAACATGCTTTTTAGTCTGCTGGCATGAGAACATAAATGACGTTAAAGTTTTTCTTCTGATATGGGTTGGAAAATCAATTATGTGTTGTTTGCAGGACTTGTTGAGAGACACAGAGGACCATGATCTTGCACCAGCAATATCTCATTTCTTGAACTGCCTATTTGGAAGTTGTCATACGTCTGGTGGAAAATCAATTTCTAATCTCACACAGTCCAGAACTCCTAAAAAGGCATGTCCAGTGCGATTGACTATAAAGTTATCTGCAACTTATATTTCCTAATTTGCTAGTTCATGTTTTCCATGATCCGCTGAATTAATCTGTTAACTTTGCCTTCTCATAGATTCTATAAGCGGCTTTTTTTACTGTAAAACTTCATAAGTTCTGAAGCTCCATAGTTTGTAATCCTAGCTCTTTAATTTATAGGAACACGCAGGGCATCGGTCTTCAGGAAAGAATTCCAAAGGACAATTACGATGGAAAGGCAGGGCATCTTTCAGAAAGACTCAACCTTCATATATGAATATGAGCTCTGACACTCTTTGGTCAGACATTAAAGAATTTGCGATGGTCAAATATGAGGTATCAACCATTACCTAACTTGAATATATATGATGTTAATAGAGACAGTTATAGAACCCACCCCAAAGAGAACAGAACTTGTATATTATACAATATTGCAATATTTTATTCAAGAGCTTCTCATGCTCAATTTGACCTCGAGTAGAAGATGAAGTACAAAATACAAGTTGCTCGATATTTGAGAGGCTCTTAACCTTTCCCACAAGAAAATGTCAATCCTTTCCAGTTTTTTTCCCACTCTTCTTACTCTTATATAACCAACATTCTCACTATTTTGAACTGATACAGTTGGTAAGACTTACAGTCAGTTTGTTGGGGAGTCGTTCCCTGTTTTGCATATTCCAATTTTCTCCTAGTAAACAGATTCTTAATTATAGATCTTCTATCAGACACTGTTTAGGTATTTATAATCTGCTTAAATTTGGCTTGAAGTATTTAGTATTTACATTTGTTATTTTAACTGTTTTAGTTGAATGAGGGGCATGGCTGTGCAGTTGTCATTATGGGGATTGGTGTAGATCTATATTATTTGTTAAGTTCTAGTATATGTTATCTGATAATTAATTCATTAGGTACAATGAAATTAAACAATGATGCTCATTCTTTGTATATTCTGTAACTCCGTTTCTACACATGTGAATCTGTTGCAGTTTGAGTTGCCAGAGGATGCAAGGTCACGCGTTAAGAAAATTTCTGTTATTCGTAATCTCTGTTTGAAGGTAGATACAAGATCATTTTAAAGTTTAGTCTATTAATTTTTGAATTTTTTATAGCGGCTTTTATTATTTTTGCCACTAGCGCATTTGATATTATTGCTTTTAAATTAGTGTCAGTAGTACCATATCTAAACTATGTTTTGTTTTCAGGTCGGTATAACCATAGCTGCTCGCAAATATGATCTTAGTTCTCCAGCACCCTTCCAAGCCTCAGATGTTATGGATCTATGTCCCGTGGTTAAGCATTCAGTTCCTTCGTGTTCTGAAGCCAAGGAACTCGTGGAAACTGGAAAACTTCAATTGGCTGAGGTTTTTACCATGCTTTATATTGCTTTTTATTACTTTAAAATGGTATAATAAATGCATTTTAAGCCAAAGTGTGGACTAGTAGTGAGTGGTTTTGAGTAATTTTTAGCATGTTAGTTATCAGGACACACCTCCTTGCATTGTATATGATCAGAATGATATGTTTATGTACTTTTCAAAACGGTGGATAGTGTGTTTAGCATTATTTTTAGGACCACAAACTGATAATTTTTTTTGGTGAATTTGTGTTTTAAAGGCTAACCAACTTCCAACTATTTCAGTACTACCAGTCTATATCATTGAGGTTGCACTCTAGTGAATTGAAAGATGCCGCTTTTAAATGTGTTAAATACTGTACTATAATATAAATCCGTAAATTATGGAATTTTGGTTCATGATTTGTGTGCCTGTATGTTTTTCCTGACAGAACATGCTGATATGTAAGCTTTTGTTTGATGCAGGGCATGCTCAGTGAAGCTTACACTTTATTTTCAGAGGCATTTTCCATTTTACAACAGGCATGAAATTCAGTATTTTTTTCTTCACATGAATGAGTTCCTTGAGCATAAAATAATTGTTGTTAAAAAACCTACAGGTTACTGGTCCTATGCATCGAGAGGTTGCTAACTGTTGTCGGTATGTCAATACTTATTTCTATCATGTGTTATGATCTTAAATGTTTTTGCTTGCCACGCTGCTTAACATTTCAAGATTTATGGCCAACTTGTGTTCTTTGTGGCCAATATTTCAGGATGATCTATGAAGATCGATTTTCAGATGATTTATTTGTGTGTTGTGCATTTGATCTCAATAGAACTAATTAAATTTCAGGTATCTTGCCATGGTTTTGTATCATGCTGGAGATATGGCTGGAGCTATTATGCAACAACACAAGGAGCTAATTATAAATGAACGTTGTCTTGGTCTAGATCATCCTGACACTGCTCACAGGCATTAATCTCTATTCCATTTATATTGGCTCATCTGCATAACGTTTCGAGATTATACATCTACATTCTTATTCTTTATTTCTTATGGTGTAATTATGTCAAGCCAAATTGGTATGTTACTCTGGCCAACAAAACAAAATTGGGTTGAGATGTGTATATATGGTTTCGAATACATGACTGGACTGGAAGATCAGAAGCCAGTGTCACCATTCAATCTGGTTCAACTTTTTTTGTAAACCTATTTTAACTTGTTTTTGGCTTTTTTTTGTTTTTTCTGGTTGATGAATGTTGTTACTAGTAAATTTCTCATTTTTCTGATACTGTTGGTTTCTGTCATTTATGTTTAGTACTTCAATGAGCTGTTGGCATATTATATTACATATTGTCTCACATATCTGTATTCACAATCATAAATGTACATGTACAACCCGATTAGACCTTTAAACTTTGAATCTCTTCTTATTGGTTCAAGGACTGAATGCAGTTTTTAAAAAAGTTGTGATTCTTATTTGGTCTAGAACATTTTGTGATTCTTATTACTGTTGGTGCAGCTATGGAAATATGGCTCTGTTTTACCATGGACTTAACCAGACAGAACTCGCCCTTCGCCATATGTCCCGTGCTTTACTTTTGTTAAGTTTATCATCAGGGCCAGATCATCCTGATGTTGCAGCAACTTTCATAAATGTTGCAATGATGTATCAAGATATAGGAAAGATGAACACAGCTCTTCGTTATCTGCAAGAAGCTTTAAAGAAAAATGAAAGGCTTCTTGGGGAGGAACATATTCAGACTGCTGTTTGTTATCATGCTCTTGCCATTGCATTTAATTGTATGGGTGCTTTCAAGCTCTCTCACCAGGTATATATATTTAGTGGAAGAATTGGCTACTAGTTGTAACAGTGGATTGTTGACTGATTTTGGCATTTTGTGTGGCAGCATGAGAAGAAAACTTATGATATACTTGTCAAACAACTTGGTGAAGACGATTCAAGGACCCGAGACTCACAGAACTGGATGAACACATTTAAGATGCGTGAACTACAGGTATTTGTACTTGACTCATGGAGTTATACATTCTCAAATGGAATCCATCAATCTATTCACAGTGCTTACCTCAAACGTGTTTCTCATCTTAAATTACAAAGGGAGAATTAAGAGATTATTACAGTAATTAGTGTAATTAGACATTAGTTCACAGAAGATCAGGGAACGATCGTTGGAGAAGGAGGAAGAGAGATGGAGTTTCTTTTTGCATGTGTTTGCATTTTTTATGAAGGAGAGGGGGAAAAGTGATTCTAGAAAATGGCAATAAGTTTTTCAAAGTAAAATCTTGCATTCAATTCTTGTATGATCAACATTTCACTACTTGTTGTGGCAGATGAATGCTCAGAAGCAAAAAGGTCAAGCTCTGAATGCAGCTTCAGCTCAGAAGGCTATTGATATCTTGAAGGTACGCCAAACAACTTTGATTTAGCAAGCAATATTAACTGAATTATTTTATCGCCAACAACGTGTACTCAATAGATTTAGCAGATTTCTTGATCAAATATCTCTACTATGTGACCTATAGCATATAAAATGACTAGGTGACCTGTCAAATATCTCTACTATTGTACGTGCTTAGAATTTCCTTTCCTCCAAGAAGAAAAGTACCATAGATGGTTCCTGAGATGCTAGAAAATTAGAAATAAATGCATTTCGTTCTTGTATTGGTTTCCTAAACGGGTCTCCTATTCTTAAACTTTTCTCATTGCTATGGTGTACTTTTTGCTGACAAGATAATGTTATATAATGATAGGCACATCCTGATTTGATACATGCATTCCAAGCTGCTGCAGTTGCTGGGGGATCAGGAAGTTCGGGTGCATCTGCTAACAAATCCATCAATGCTGCAATGATGGGTGAAGCTCTCCCTAGAGGAAGGGGAATTGATGAAAGGGCTGCCCGCGCAGCTGCAGAAGTTAGGAAGAAAGCTGCAGCAAGAGGTCTCTTAGTACGTCCTCATGGTGTGCCGGTTCAGGCCTTGCCGCCCTTTACACAACTTATGAATATCATAAATTCTGGTACGACTCCTGATGCTGCAGACAATGGAAACACAGATGGAGCAATGAAGGTAGATGTAGCAAAGAAGGAAGCAAATGGAGCAAAAAAGGAAACGAATGGCACTCCTTCAAATGATTCAACTGATGCTGAAAAAAGCGAATCAGTGGCTGTGCAAGAACAGGCTCCAGTTGGACTTGGCAAGGGGTTGTCTTCGTTGGATGCTAAGAAACAAAAATCGAAACCAAACGCTGGGGCTTAAAATTTTGAACATTAAGCTCTGGTGGCTAGTTGCCAAATTTGTTTGAGATCATGAATTTTTTGAGATGGTTTGATTCACCAGGTACTCTACTCAGCTTTTGAAGAGTGAGTTGAATAGCGGTTAGAATTATTTATTTTTCCCTGCTCTTTTGCAATAGGTTTCAATAGATTTAGACATCCTGCATAAAGTGCTAATGATTGTGATGAGTATAATAATTTAATTTTCTACTTCTGATAAGTCTTTCAGTAAACTATATATTTGAGGATATAGGGTTTTAATAACATCGATTTTGACATGAACCCTTGTATCTGCAACAAGTTTAATTGCCAAGTGAATTGAGGCAAATTAAGTGCATAATACAATTTGTAGAATATTTTGCAAAGATGATTAATAATTAATGAAGCCGTGGCTTTCTTTCAATGAGTAGCTATAACACGAATTTACAAGATTCTCGGTAGTGGTTAGTGCTCAAGAATTTTAGCTCTACCTCCATTGTTTTTCAGGTAACTTGAAGAACGAGAGAACTGCCCAAAGTTGCTTCTTGTTTGAATATTTCATTAATGACTTTCTTGATTATTTATTGAAAATAATTTCTATTTTACATATTTATTTTTATTAAATAGTTAAATTAGTTTCTGGTTACATGGTTGAGTTAGTTTGATTCATAAAAATTGAGTTCACCTTCGTCCTTTGGTATAGTTAGTTTGATTCATAAAAATTGAGTTCACCTTCGTCCTTTGGTATAGGATGACTCTGGCATAGGATGACTCATTTTATAGCTGATAAAATATAATATGAAATATCTACTGGTAATCATTTTATTTACTATTTGTGCATCTATTTTTAAGTAAAAAAATTTCTTATTCTCTTTTAGAAGGGTTTTATTTGTAAGAGAAATCTAATATCATTACAATTTCAATTAGTACATGTAGAAATTAACATCGAAGACTTTTTTATAAGATAGACAAATCCTATTAAGTTTTACTATATTAGATTTCTGGTTCCAACTAGTGACTTTTTTAAAATTCTCTCAACGTTCTTTAGTTTACGATTGAGCAATTTTTGTGGTATTCATCATGCAAGTCATCAGTGTAAGCTGAATCTGTAGCCACATGGGCCAAATTATGGACTTCTTTGTAGTAAGGAATTGAATTTGATGTGACTGTTGGTTTAGAGATAATGTTGTTCCTACACCAGTATCCCTTTAACAATGAAAACTTTTTTCTCTATCTCTACTCTTATACTCGTATCCTACATTTTATATAAAATATATTTGTTGTAAGAATTTTGTTTCAAACATTTAAATTGTTTATCGGAATTTTTGGTACACAATGCGTTTTGTATATTGATTTTTTTTTTAAAATTTTTCAGTATACAATGTATTTTGTGTATATTGAACTTTTTTTTTAAAATTTTTTGGCAGACAATATATTTTAGTAGAGTTTATGATTTAAATTTAAATTGTGTATTGATTTTTTTTTTTAAATTTTCGGAAGCTAAGTTTTTCGGTATAAAATTTAAAGTTTTTTAAAAAAATATATGTTTTGGATTTTTTTTTAAGTTTTTTGAAAAGATGTAAAACTTTATCTAATAATTAGTGGATGATAGAGTCATGTGCCACCATCTTTTTTTTATGCATGGCCAAAAAGGAATATGGAGATTTTTCAGAATAATATGGTAAAGATCTATTCGGAATAATTCACTTGGTGGCCTAATAATATACGTATATTTTCTAAGCCCATGCGTACATACTTGACATCACAGTGACATTGATACATCAATATCAATAATAGTTTAAAAATAAAAATAATTAAATATAATTTTAAAGGTATCTAATTCCTTCCTCTCTTGATGTCAAGTGCACCACTTATCTAGTCGATACCCAGTGGCGGAGTCTGAGAATATATTTTGGGCTGTTGATTTTTTTTTAATTGATAAGTAAGTCAAATATAATATTTTATTATATATTAAAATTTTAGGCTGTAAATCTATAATGTAAACATATAATCTTTTTTTTCAAACACAACTGTAAAAAGTAGATGAATTAGACTGAAAATTAGCATATGTTTAACAAATGCTTAGTAATGGGTATAACATATGATTTGTTTTGTATGGTTGAGAGGATAAAATCTAAATAACAAAGATAGTTAATTTAGTTAAGTTTTTATAATATTTTATACAAAATTAACATATACGGATTTTGTTATGTTTAATTAGATTGATTTTAACAAAAAATAAGATTTATTTTTTATAATATAAAGTTTTATTTTTTAAATATTATATTTTTTATACTTTTAAAATAATTACATAAATACGTTTTAAAATATAATGAAAAAAATAATATATAGATGATTAAAAAATCTTTTAATACAACACATATTTAAGATAACACTACTAATATAATCTAATTATTTTATTTAGATATCTGTAGGTAATTTTTATATGAAGTGAAATTATATTCAAATAAAATAAATTAAATTAAATTTGAATATAGAAAAAAAATTAATTTAATTGATTTTAATATTTTTTTGTTGAAGTTATGGATCATTAATTTAATTTTTATATCTCTAAATACAACTAAAATACATTTACAATTAATATTTAAATTGAAAGATATAATGTATTATTTTATAAGTTTATTTTTGTTAAAAAAAAATTGTTAAGAACATTTGGAGACGGTAACCACCCTACATCCCTGCTGTGATCCGCCCTTACTACACCAAAATTTTGTATTTATAGTAACTCATCCACGTCGCAATGCACATTAATATATAAGTTACAAAACTTAATTTCATACACGATGTGTGATTATATATTTTGGTGATTACTGATTCACCTTTCAGAATTTCCTAAAATTGTGTAAAAAGATACTTTTCGGTAATATTATTAATTCCATTTTTTTACTACGAAATTAATATTTTACACTCCAATTTTAAAATATAATAAAATACCGAGACTTTTGTTGGGAGGTAGGAGAACATCGCCCTTCTATGCTCTCCACCCGCATTTGCATAAATATTCTCTAACGATGATCTATTTATAAGTTAATGTGCATTAAATTGAACTTTATGTCAAAATATTCTAAAAAAAAGTACTATTCTTAGCTGGGTATTCCTTATCTTTTGCATTCCATAGGCATAGTATACCCATAAATTTGCACCAATATTCTAGGCTGCGCGAATGAAAAACAGATGAGAATATCATATTTCTTAAGTTTAAATATGTTTTAATCTATGTAGATATAATTATTTTTAGTTTTAGTCTTTTTAAAATTTTTTATTTAGATTTTATTTTTATAATATAAAAAAATTTATTTTTAATCTTTAACGTCAAGTGGATCTAACAATAAACGTTAATTGACAAACAATAACGTGGACTAAACATTTAAATATATACGTTAATTGACAAAGAAAAACGTGGACTAAACATTCAAATATATTTTTAGTTGGTGTAAATATAACAATTTTCCTTTGTCAATACATGAAACAAATATTTTTTAGGGACTACAAACATATTTAAACTGAAAACTATTATATTTATAGAAACTAAAAATACATTTAAACGTTTGATCCACGTTTCACTGTCATTGGTAACGTCCACTTGACGTTAATGATCAAAAATAATTTTTTCTGATATTACATAAATAAAATTCAAATAAAATATTTTATAAGAGTAAAACTAAAAATTATTATATTTGACAAAGATAAAAAACATATTTAAATTTATTACTTAGTGTATTCTTTAAGTGTAATTTTTTTCTTTCAAATTTTATGATCGTACGATTTTAGTCGCAATTTTTCTAAAGCAATTTTAGTCCATCACCTTTTTTGTTTTTTCTTAACTCCATATGTAAATCATTTAATTGAAAAAAAACATATTATATTTATTTTATTTTTATTTTTAATATTTACCTAACAATTTCTTGATTTGAACAAGCAAATGGTAAACACCGTAGAAAACTTAGAAAATGATTTAAGTTCATACCTTCATTATACAAACCAAAGTAAATATGATAATAATTAACAAAGTATTAGCTTTTGCATAAGCATCATCGCTCCATTCTCTCTCTTTCTTCTCCATTTTTGCTCTCTTTTGTCCTTTTGTTTGTTCGCCGACTTCTCTGCTCTACTCTATCTAAGGAGCTTAAATTATTACTTCAAATGTTTTTTACTACCATGGACCTTCCTACCAAATTACATCCGCTTTAGAGATAATTCCATGTCTACTTAGAGTGAATCCCCTATTGACTACAAAAAAAAAAAAAAATGCATCTATTCAATTAAATTGTTAGCATTTTGTCCAATAAGCTACATCAATGTGTTTTGGTTATTTTTGAGTTTTGGAAAACTGTTTAAAAATTCTAATTTATGTCACATAAGATATTATTAATGAGTTGTTTTCAAATAAACGAGTTTGAAGATATTATTAATGAGTTGTTTTCAAATAAACGAGTTTGAATTGAAGCTGAAATTTTACAAAAATTTAGATTTGTTGAAGTTGTGAAAAAAAATTCAAATTTTAACTAAGTTAAAGAGTTTGAGTAAAAAGATAGATTGAAATTAAAAAGGGTTAGAGTTTAAAATATTACTATTTTAATTACTCTTTAACTGAGTTTAAAAAAAAAAATTAGAGTATTTTATCAACTCAAAAATTTTGGTGCTTTAATAATCGAGTGTGTGTATGTGAAATTTGAATAATATTTGTTTTATTGAGTTTTAACTAAATAATATAGATTATTTGGTTTTAAAAGTTTGGTGTGTGAGAAAGATTTAATTTTGGGAATTTTGTTGTGTTTGGATTAGTTTTAATGTAAACAAATTGTTATAAATATTCATGTTTATGTAGTTAGCTCATTGAGTCTCGAAAAGGAATCGAGACCGTTGGCATCGAGTTAGCGGTGGGGAGAACTCTGATATATATTAATGTTGTTGTGGTGATTTGTGGTTGAAAATTTTGGAGATTGAATATAGTGATTTCTGATTGAAAATTTTGGAGATTAAATTTGGTGATTAATGTTTGAAAATTTTGGAGATTAATATGAGTGATTTATGTTGAATTTGGGGAGAAATAAATTAAATTTGATTATGTGTTCATAATTGATATTATGAATGTTTGATGTGTGTTTGAGGTGTGGGTTGTGGTGATTTACGGTTCGTGTGATTTATGTGTTCATAACGATTATTATGAATTTTTGGAGATCTGATTTATGTGTGGTTGTAGAAATTTAAATTGGTGTGAATAAATATGTTTGAGTATGCTCTATGTTGTATTTGAAAAATCATTAGTGTTAAACGAGTATTAAATATGGGGAATCTTTTAATAGCAGCATTTACTTAATAATTATTGTGAAAAGAGTTAGAGTCTGCTCATGCATTTCATAGTACATGGTAACCGCGATGGGGCCATGGTGATAGTGGTGACTGTGATGGGCCACGAGATGATGCCATGTGATATGTTGGTTCATCTTATCCTTATGGGGATTTTCACATTGTGTAGGTCTGTGATAGACGACACATTCTTAGTAAATCGTGCTGACCCGTGATAAGTGGCACCTCAGTAAACAATACTGTCTGTGATAGGCGATACGTTTACGATTTACGCTTTTTAGTAAATCGTGCGGACCCGTGATAGGTGGCACCACGGTAAACAATACTGGTCTGTGATAGGCGGTACATTTACGATTTACGCTTTTTAGTAAATCGTGCTGAACCGTGATAGGTGGCACCTCGGTAAATAGTATTGGTATGTGATAGGCGGTACATTTACGATTTACACTTTTTAGTAAATCGTGCTGACCCGTGATAGGTGGAACCTCGTTAATTAGTACTGGTTTGTGATAGGCGGTACAATTATGATTTACTCCCATTCGAGGAGGGTTTTGGTTTGAATTCCGAAAACTCATGCATGTTGACATATACGCATTGCATTAGGGTGCTTGACATGTGAGTCATGTTTGTTATACTATGATGATTGTATATACATATTCGGTTGTTGTTTTGTTTTGCCGTAATTGCTTAGAGGTGTGAAGTTGGATTGATTAAGTTTTGATGTAATTATGTGTTCATAATTGAGTTATGAATATTCGATGTGTAATTGAGGTGTGAATTTGTGGAGATTAATTTGGTGTTAATTATGTGTTCATAATTGATAATATTAATGTTTGAAGTGTTGATTGATTCAGAGCCATTTTAGAATTGAAAATCTGTATTTTCTCAATTGTATTCGGCTACGACAATGTAGTTTGTCAAAACTTCATTTTTCAATGTTGTTTATGCTTTTTTGGACATATGAAAACCCTTTCGAGGAGTATGCTAAGTTGAAAGGTTATTTTGTGCATTTGAAATTTAAATGCTATGTGATATTTGTTAATTTCGGTTGGTGACCCTTTACAATTATTGTGGAAATCTGGGCTTTTCCCTCAGATGAGAATTAGGATCTTCCCACCTGTTAGTATCCTGTAGATGCGGAGGTAGTTGGACAAACCTAACTGGAGCTGTGTCAGGAGGATATTGTGGGGCGTGTGGAGATCACTCAGGTCGTATAGTTTTTGTAGTATGATCAGATTAGACGATTGTATAGGGGCTAGAGGTCTTTCTTTTGTGGATGTATTTACTATATGTTGGAAGATTGTACCTATACTAATATTGTCAGCTTGACTTTTATTTTGATGGGTCCATGTACCACTTTTTGATGTGACGTGGAGGGGGAGTTAAAATTCTTGGGGCAGTGCTTTTGTACAGGTCTGCCGAGAATACCCCAGGGGTATGAGCTATGTCTAATAGGCCTCATAGCCCCAGTGTATTTTGATGTTTGAATACTCTAGATTTTTATTTCAAAAACTATTCCGCTGCTTGTAAATATTTGTTGACTTTGTCGTTATGTTACGAGTTAAATATTTATCCAAAAGTATTTATTTGTTTTAAAAAAAAAATACAGTCGCGCTGTTAAAAATCGGGGTGTTACATTGTGGTATCAGAGCCTTGGTATAGATTGTAGGTCAGCCTGTAGGTTGGGAGTTGTTATCTGATCATGCGTAGGGTTAAGTTGTTTGAGTGTTAGGTCTAGTGTAGTTGTTATGTATTGATGTAGGCATAAATTATTTTTGGAATTACTTTAAGAGGTATTGAGATTTCTTCTTAATGTTAGTTTTGAGGAATCAATGCATCCAAGAAGGGATGACGTTGCAAGAGTCAACGTCAATGGGGATGATCAAATGGCTGAAGCTATGAATAACATGGTTGCTTCTGTTGCTGCTCATACTGCTGCAAAGACTCTGCGAGATCTGGAGAAGAGGGAAAGCGAGATCTGTTTTGCTTCGTCAAGGGGAATCAAAAGATTTTCTTCATTACAATCCTCCAAAGTTCAAGGGTGAGGAGAGCCCTGAAAAAGCTGATCAGTAGATTCACAAAGTGGAAAAGATCTTCGAGATGACGGATTGTCAGGCCGAGTAGAAGTGAATTATGACGACATAAAAATTATGAAGTGGTTCCAAGGACACATAAGCTATGTGTTGGTGTTAACTCGAAGATGTTGAGTATGGATGGATTAACATTAGACTAATAAGAGATTTCAAGTAAATATCTAAGTGGAGAACTTTTGTTAAGAAATGTATTAGATGTTTTCCTGGTAGACTTTCGGAAGAGACTAGATGAAGTTTGATAACTATTAAAGAAATGTGAACATCATAAAATGATTGAGAAGACGAGGCTTCCTTTTGGAATAGCATTTGGTGCTTAGGTATCCAGGAAGAGGCTTGTATTAAAGTCAAGGGGCACCGCACATTAGGGGTGAATACTACCGTGGGTAGGAAAATGATGCTTAGAGGAATAGTCAATACTTTTAGGGGTAAGGTCGAGCATTCGAGTTAAACTAGATTCACAACTTAGATTGTTAAGTATGAATCTCGTGACGATTATAAGAGGGAGATACATATTTCTTTGATAAGTGAAAAATATCTGTGTAGTTTAGGAGATGGTAAGTATGGATAGTGATTTTAGATGAAACTATATACGCGTAAGTGTGAATTTTGGGCGATGTTTGGATAAACATAATGGGTTAAGCCTTTATGTATTGAACCATATGTCACTATTAAGTGGAATTGGAAGTAGAAAGTACGATAATACTTAGAGATTGTAGCAAAGTAAGCTTATTAAAGGATGGTAAACATTTGGAGAATGTGTATATTTTGATAGGTCAGAGGAATTATTTGAGATTTAATTTGGGACCCTAAGATGGTTGATCTTTAAGTCAATGATTTAAAATCCACAAGGTTGAATGGAGGACCAAGTAATGCCTAAAACTGGTATAATTGAGGTATTTGAGGTAGGCAAGTGATAAATAATTCATGTTATGGATGAAAGTGTTTGAAGATTTACTAAAAATGTCGTGTTATGATTTGAAGAGTTTTTATTAGTGAGATTAGTAATACAGTTAGACTCAATGATGAATACAACCTCGTATTGTATCCTAAGATGAAATGGATGGAATTAGACGGTGTGATGAGAATTTGGAGATTTCGAGGATCAAATTTTAGAATTTTATTTAATGATAGAAAATGAAAAAGAAGAAATGTAACAAATGATTTATGGTTTAGATGTTGACATTTGGAAGTCAAGCGTTAGCATTTAAAATGAGTGTCTTAGTGACTACATGGACGATGAAAGGTATGTGGGTCTTTGAGATATTTTACTGCAAATTATGAGGATGAGGTTTATAGATAATTATTCCTTAGGAGATGCTTATTGGGAACATTTGGGAAATAGTTCTTTAGGATGTTTGATTGTTAGAATTCTTTCAGCTTGTACCTCAGTGAAGGTTGGGAAAGAATAAGAATTCAACAAGTGAACCAAATTTTGGAAAATGTGCCAAGAAAACTTGTTGGAACAGCACATGGAGATGTAGCTTATGACAATTAAGGATTCATGAAAGGAATTATCTCACTCGTAATTTAGATATTAAAATTATAAAGGTATGCGAATTATACAAAGGCAATAATTGAGTGTATGTCATGGGGGATGTTATTGTGTTTGCCAATCAACATAGTTTAATGTTTGGGAGATAGGGAATAATTGAGCATGAAATGGAAAAGTTTGGTGGGAATTAGTAAGGCTTGATTTATTGAAATCACAATAATGAAGATGTATCAAGGTTCGAAGTAGAAATTTAAGGTTTGTATAAATGAAAAAGTGATTGAGTGAATACAATATCTTTGACCTGTCATAATAAAAAGATAATCATCAAGCTGCAAATAAAGGACATAACAGAATTGAGAAGTATCATACTGAATGTTGGTAGTAGATGTAGGAAAATTATTTTTGGGTTTGTCCAGAATTGCGAAGTATGTAGGAAATGGATTAGTGAAGCGTGAATTTGAGGTGTTAAGGCATGTGAAAAAGTTAGGTCTTAATCAGGAATGAAATTAAAGTTGGATATTTTTTTTTGGAGACGTGACTCTTGAATCGAAACACTTAACCTAAAGGAAAATTATATGTTGTAGGTGATATAGTTCTGACATGTTGCCGAAAATATTTGAGGAAACTTTGATCATTAACTAGATGTTGGGATGTAATTATACCAACATTTTGATAAGGACATTGTGGTTTGATGTAGTTGTGCGACTAAAAATATCTAGGTTATGTGGGCAATGGAGAAACTAGGGAGTTATCGGCGGTAATGATTGTTTTGTGCTCTGTGTGTTGATGTCATACTCAATGTTTCAATTTGGTACCAAGTGGATGTATATGAGGCTATGTGATATAGTTATGGGCGATTGTACTTCGTCGATAGGATCAAAGTTATAGGAAAATAAGAAAAAACTCAGTGGACCTTGAGGAGATTGTTTGACCGCTTCTGCATTAGAATAACCTTAAGTGCAAGTCGCAAAGAGCACTATTACAGTTCGATTAAGATAGTCTAAGCCACTATCATGGTTGTTGGATACTTATTGACAAATTGAGGAACTGATCAACCTTAATCTCTTGTTGATAGTAAACAAAATCATGTTGAATGGAACACGTGAGTGTTTCCGGCTATGGTAATGTATAGAGTTATTAAGCACCCTATGAAAAGGGGTAGGCAACACTTTCGTCGAGTGGGCCGGGTGAAACAAGTTGGGACTTGTAAGTTGAATTTGAGTACAAACCTAGTGTGGATTGTTACTCGTACTTTAAGTTTCGAGGACAAATCTTCTTTTTGGAGGGTAGTAATGTAAGACCCTTAATTTTAAATTCTAATTTATGTATTTTGGAGAATTTTGTGTTGAATTTCTGAGGCTTTTTAGCCGATTTTATGGCATTTTGTGGGTGCCAAAAATATCTTTTTGGAGACCCAATTAAAATTATTCGTCGATGAACAATTTTATTTAATTACGGTGAATCTTTTGTCGAAAAAAAAAATTTCTGAGATGCAACATTTTTTAGAAAAATTCATTTGCCCATTGAATTACGGCGAAAGTAGATATTCTTCTGAAAAAGTGGTTTGTGATGTGAGGTGACAAACGTAATGATGATTTTTATAAAAATGTCTAGATATTTATAAATATCTACATATTTGTTTAGATATTTATTATTATTATTATTATTATTATTATTATTATGTATAGAAGGAAAAGAAAGAAAGCAAAACAGAACACCCCTCAGCTTTGAGAAATTCCTTTTTTCTTCTTTCTCTGTTCTGTTTCAAAACTTTGTGTTGGTGGGTTATAAAAATATACACACACAAATCCTCACGTTTCTTCGAGTTCTAAGCTCCTTTTCGAGAAGTGACAGAAGAGAAAGTTGCTCATTGCCACGATGCGGTGCTAGTGAGCTAGTTTTCGACGCGACATCACGAACTTAAATTTTATCGGAATTAATTACGGTACCGTAATCGCGTGTTAGAGCTATCGTTAAGATAAGGGCTCCTTCCAAACTTTTAGTTTACATTTAGGACATTATTTGTGATTTTGTGGAAAAGAAATTTGATGTATTTGAGGTGTGATTTTGTGAAAAATGAATTTAATTAGTTTATGTGTGAATTAGTTGAAATTGAATTTAGTTTGTTTTGAAGTGTGTTGTGTAGTTATTAATGATGGATGTGAATTGTATGTTCATAATTAATATTATGAATTATTGAGATGTGATTTAGGTTTGGATTTTGTGGATATTGAATTAATTAAATTTGATGTGTTTGAGTTGCGTAATGAGTTGTTTTCAAATAAATGAGTTTGAATCGAAGCTGAAATTTTACAAAAATTTAGAGTTGTTAAAGTAGTGAAAAAAAAATTCAAATTTTAACTAAATTAAAGAGTTTGAGTAAAAAGATATTTTGAAATTAAAAAGGGTTAGAGTTTAAAATGTTACTATTTTAATTACTCTTGAACTGAGTTTAGAAAGAAAAAAAGATTAGAGTATTTTACCAACTCAAAATTTTTGGTGCTTTAATAGTAGAGTGTGTGTATGTGAAATTTGGACAATATTTGTTTTATTGAGTTTTAACTAAATAATATAGATTATTTGGTTTTAAAAGTTTGGTGTGTGAGAAAAATTTAATTTTGGGAATTTTGTTGTGTTTGGATTAATTTTATTGTGAACAAATTGTTATAAATATTCATGTTTATGTAGTTAGCTCCTTGAGTCTCGAAAAGGAATCGAGACCGTTGGTGCCGAGTTAGCGGTGGGGAGAACTCTGATATCTATTAGTGTTGTTGTGGTGATTTGTGGTTGAAAATTTTGGAGAACGAATATAGTGATTTATGATTGAAAATTTTGGAGATTAATTTGGTGATTAATGTTTGAAAATTTTGGAGATTAATATGAGTGATTTATGTTGAATTTGGGGAGAATTAAATTAAATTTGATTATGTGTTCATAATTGATATTATGAATGTTTGATGTGTGTTTGTGGATTGTGGTGATTTACGGTTGGTGTGATTTATTTGTTCATAACGATTATTATGAATTTTTGGATATCTGATTTATGTGTGGTTGTGTAAATTTAAATTAGTGTGAATAAATATGTTTGAATATGCTCTGTGTTGTATTTGAAAAATCATTAGTGTTAAATTCTTTTGTGGACGTATTTACTATATGTTGGAAGATTGTACCTATACTAATATTGTCAGCTTGACTTTTATTTTGATGGGTCTATGTACTACTTTTTGATGTGACATGGAGGGGGAGTTAAAATTCTTGGGGCAGTGCTTTTGTACAGGTCTGCCGAGAATACCCCAGGGGTTTGAGCTATGTCTGATAGGCCTCATAGCCCCAGTGTATTTTGATGTTTGAATACTTTGGACTTTTATTTTAAAAACTATTCCGCTGCTTATAAATATATGTTGACTTTGTCTTTATGTTACGAGTTAAATGTTTATCCAAAAGTATTTATTGGTTTTAAAAAAAAAAATACAGTCGCGCTGTTAAAAATCAGGGTGTTACATTGTGGTATCAGAGCTTTGGTATAGATTGTAGGTCAACCTGTAGGTTGGGAGTTGTTATCTGATCATGTGTACGGTTAAGTTGTTTGAGTGTCAGGTCTAGTGTAGTTGTTATGTATTGATGTAGTTAGAAATTAAATTGGGGGTATTGAGATTTCTTCTTAATGTTAGTTTTGAGGAAACAATGCATCCAAGAAGGGATGACGTTGCAAGAGTCAACGTCAATGGGGATGATCAAATGGCTAAAGCTATGAATAACATGGTTGCTTCTGTTGCTGCACAGACTGCTGCAAAGACTCTGCGAGATCTGGAGAAGAGGGAAAGCGAGATATGTGTTGCTTCGTTAAGGGGAATCAAAAGATTTTCGTCATTACAATCCTCCAAAGTTCAAGGGTGAGGAGAGCCCTGAAAAAGCTGATCAGTAGATTCACGAAGTGGAAAAGATCTTCGAGATGACAGATTGTCAGGCCGAGTTGAAGTGAATTATGACGACATGAAAATTATGAAGTGGTTCCAAGGACACAGAAGCTATGTGTTGGTGTTAACTCGAAGATGTTGAGTATGGATGGATTAACATTAGACTAATAAGAGATTTCAAGTAAATATCTAAGTGGAGAACTTTTGTTAAGAAATGTATTAGATATTTTCCTGGTAGATTTTAGGAAGAGACTAGATGAAGTTTGATAACTATTAAAGAAATGTGAACATCATGAAATGATTGAGAAGACGAGGCTTCCTTTTGGAATAGCATTTGATGCTTAGGTGTCCAGGAAGAGGCTTGTATTAAAGTCAAGGGGCACCGCACATTAGGGGTGAATACTACCGTGGTTAGGAAAATGACGCTTTGAGGAATAGTCAATACCTTGGTAGTAGATGTAGGAAAATTATTTTTGGGTTTGTCCAGAATTGCGAAGTATGTAGGAAATGGATTAGTGAAGCGTGAATTTGAGGTGTTAAGGAATGTGAAAAATGTATGTCTTTATTAGGAATGAAATTCAAGTTGGATATTTTTCTTTGGAGACGTGACTCTTGAATCGAAACACTTAACCTAAAGGAAGTTTGTATGTTGTAGGTGATATAGTTCTGGCATGTTGTCGAAAATATTTGAGGAAACTTTGATCATCAACTAGATGTTGGGATGTAATTATTAAAGTTATAATTATACCATCATTTTGATAAGGACATTGTGGTTTGATGTAGTTGTGCGACTAAAGAAATCGAGGTTATGTGGGCAATGGAGAAACTAGGGAGTTATCGGCGGTAATGATTGTTTTGTGATCGGTGTGTTGATGTCATA
Organism: Cicer judaicum; assembly: GCA_037974835.1. NCBI lineage: Eukaryota > Viridiplantae > Streptophyta > Magnoliopsida > Fabales > Fabaceae > Cicer > Cicer judaicum. The sequence continues at coordinate 5,492,993 of JBBPBS010000693.1, forward strand.
CTCAATGTTTCAGTTTGGTACCAAGTGGATGTATATGAGGCTATGTGACATAGTTATGGGCGATTGTACTTCGTCGATAAGATCAAAGTTATAGGAAAATAAGGAAAAACTTAGTGGACCTTGAGGAGATTGTTTGACCGCTTCTGCATTAGAATAACCTTAAGTGCAAGACGCAAAGAGAGCTTTTACACTTCAATTAAGATAGTCTAAGCAACCATCATGGTTGTTGGCTACTTATTGACAAATTGAGAAATTGATCATCCTTAATCTCTTGTTGATAGTAAACAAAATCATGTTGAATGGAACAGGCGAGTCTTTTCGGCTATGGTAATGTATAGAGTTATTAAGCACCCTATGAAAAGGGGTATGCAACACTTTCTTCGATAAACATTACTGGTCTGTGGTAGGCGGTACGTTTACGATTTACGCTTTTTAGTAAATCGTGCTGACCCGTGATAGGTGGCACCTCGGTAAAAAGTACTGGTATGTGATAAGCGGTACATTTACGATTTACGCTTTTTAGTAAATCGTGCTGAACCGTGATAGGTGGCACCTCGGTAAACAGTACTGGTCTGTGATAGGTGGTACGTTTACGATTTACACTTTTTAGTAAATCGTGCTGACCTGTGATAGGTGGCACCTCGTTAATTAGTACTGGTTTGTGATATGCGGTACAATTATGATTTACGCCCCTTCGAGGAGGGTTTTGGTTTGAATTCCGGAAACTCATGCATTTTGGCATATACGCATTGCGTTAGGGTGCTTGACACGCGAGTCATGTTTGTTATACTATGATGATTGTATATACATATTCGGTTGTTGTTTTGTTTTGCCGTTATTGCTTAGAGGTGTGAAGTTGGATTGATTATGTTTTGATGTAATTATGTGTTCATAATTGAGTTATGCATATTCGATGTGTGATTGATGTGTGAATTTGTGGAGATTAATTTAGTGTTAATTATGTGTTCATAGGTTATAATATTAATGTCTGAAGTGTTGATTGATTCAGAGCCATTTTAGAATTGAAAATTTGTATTTTCTCAATTGTATTCGGTTACAACAATGCAGTTTGTCAAAACTTCATTTTCAACGTTGTTTATGCATTTTTGGACATATGAAAACCCTTTCGAGGAGTATGCTAAGTTGAAAGGTTATTTTGTGCATTTGAAATTTAAATGCTATGTGATATTTGTTAATTTCGGTTGGTGACCCTTTACAATTATTGCGAAAATCTGGGCTTTGCCCTCATATGAGAACCAGGATCTTCCCACTAGTTACTATCTTGTAGATGGGGAGGTAGTTGGACACACCTAACTGAAGCTGTGTCAAGAGGATCTTGTAGGGCGCGTGGAGATCACTCAGGTCGTATAGTTTTTTTAGTATGATCAGATTAGACGGTTGTATAGGGGCTATAGGTCTTTCTTTTGTGGATGTATTTACTATATGTTGGAAGATTATACCTATACTAATATTGTCAGCTTGACTTTTATTTTGATGTGTCCATGTACCACTTTTTGATGTGACGTGGAGGGAGAGTTAAAATTCTTGGGGCAGTGCTTTTGTATAGGTCTTTCGAGAATACCCTAGGGGTATGAGCTATGTCTGATAGGCCTCATAGCCCGGGTGTATTTTGATGTTTGAATACTTTGGATTTTTATTTTAAAAACTATTTCGCTGCTTGTAAATATTTGCTGACTTTGTCGTTATGTTACGACTTAAATATTTATCCAAAAGTATTTGTTTGTTTGTTTCTTTGTTTAAAAAAAAATACACTCGCGCTGTTAAAAATCGGGGAGTTACAATTAACATGTTCTATGTTCCAACAATCTCCCAGTTGGATTTAAAAAAGTGTTTCTGAAATAGCGTCAAACGCTTTTATTAGATCATGCATAAACAAATGTGTCTCTTGAGTTGAACCTTTGCATATTAAGTAAGATTCAGATTCAACAACAGTGACTCGTAGTCTCTATAATAGCCCGTTTTTTTTTTCTTTCTTCTAAAACAAAACTAAAATCGAATTTCATAAAACAAAGAAATAAAGAAAGAAAGAAATACTTTTGGATAAAATATTTAAGTCGTAACATAGCGAGAACAACCAACAAATATTTACAAGCAGCGACAATAGTTTTTGAAATACAAACCCAAAGTATTTACACATCAAAAGACACTGGGGCTATGAGGTATTCTTGGCAGACACCTGTACAAAAGCACTACCCCAAGAATTTTAACTTTCCCACTTTGCATCAAAAAGTGGTACAAGGACCCATCAAAATAAAAGTCAAGCTGACAATATGAGGTATATGTACAATCTTCCAAATTAAAATAAATACATCCACAAAAGAAAGACAACTAAACCCTATACAACCCTCTAATCTGATCATGCTACAAAAAGCTATACAACATGGGTGATCTCCACGCGCCCCGCAAGATTCCCTATGACACAACATCGGATAGGTATGCCTTACTACTTTCTCATCTCTAGGGTACTAATCATTCGGATGATCCTGATTTTCATCTGAGGGCAAAGCCCAAATTTCCACAATAATTGTAAAGGTCAACAACCGAAATTAACAAATATCACATAACATTTAAGTTTTTTATGCACAAAATAACCTTTCAATAGTCCAAAGTGAATCATATGATCCACGTGACAACTCATATTAAAAGCATCAAGAATCCAAAATTGGATGGAAATAGAAGTCCTCTCATCTAGACTCTTTGATCATAGGAAACCCAAATAATCCCTTGAAAACCATATCCTCTCTTTAGGAGACTTCTATGTTTGGACTGCTATATGAAATTGTACCTATATCCATAGACAAAGCACTATCAGATAACACATGGATACTAGCTATGCAAGAAGAGTTGAATCAATTTAAAAGGAATGATGTATGGGGTTTATCTTAAAACTTAAAGAAAAGAAACCAATTGGAACCAAGTGGGTTCAGAAACAAGCTCAATGAAAAAGAGAAGTGGTTAGAAACAAATCCAGACTTGTAGCCAAGGACACAATATGTAGGAAGGCATTGATTACACTGAAACATTTTCCCATGTGGTAAGGTTTGAGGATATCAAACTTTTAATTTATGTGTCGTATTTAATAAAATCACTCTATATCAAATGGATGTGAAAAGTTCTTTCTTAAATGGTTGCATAAATGATGAAATGTATGTCAAACAATCTCTTGGATTTTGTGGATAATGAATTTCCAAACAATGTCTTCCAACTAAAGAAATATTTGTGGATCTAAAATAGGCTCCAAGAGCTAGATATGACAAACTAAGCAACTTCCTTTTAAAAAATGATTTTGAAAGAGGTCATGTTGACACTACTTTATTTGGAAAATCATTTAAGAATGACCTTCTCATTGTCCAGATATATGTTGATTGTATTATTTTTGGTTCTATTAGTGACAATCTTGGTAAAAAAAGTTCCAAGTTAATGCAAAATAAATTTGAGATGAGTATGATGGGAGAATTGATATTCTTTATGGGAATTCAAATTCATCAAAACCCAGAGGATGTACATATTTACCTGAACAAATACACTCGATAACTACTTAAGAAATTCAAACTGCATGACTATAAACCAATGCCCACACCTATGCATCCAATTTGTTCTCTAGACAAAAATGAATCAACAATCCTCTAAGTACATGTTATTAGGTTTATGTCACATTGACTATGCTAGAGATATGCTAGAAAGGAAGATCACAAGTGGAAATTATACATTCCTTGGTGACAATCTGATCTCCTAGTCAAGAAAAAGACAAAGCACTTTTGCTTTGTCTACCAAGTAGAGCATATCTCAACAACTAGTTGCAGCACAAAACTGTTGTGGATGTAGAATCAACTAGAAGATTTCAAAAGTTACGAGAGTAACATTCCTATCTTCTATGGTAAAACTTTATTCTACATTCTAGAACAAAACATATGGAGATTAAACATCGCTTTATGAGAGATTATGTCTAGAAGGGTATTTTATACATTAAATTTGTCGACACTAATCATCAATGGGCTGATATAAAGAAACATCTAAAGATTATATTTCTCAATGAATGATGTTTAAATCCTCCATATGCCTAGCCTCTTGAAAACAAAGTAAACATTTAAAAATATGTTTGTTGTACTTTTGATGACATTGAATTTATTTATGCCTCTAGTTTATTTAAATTCCTTTCATTGTGAATATGTAGAGTTTTATTTTTGTAAGGTTTGATACTCTAAAAGGTTTCTCACACGTGCCTCTAGTACTTTCTTTTAAACTCAATTGTTTTGGCTTTCAAATTTTTTTCTCATGAATTGAAAGTCAATCTTCCAAACCTAACTGTGAATGATTTCAACTTCATCGATGACCTAGTTGTGGTAGGCTGGTTTGAATACTTTAACCTAGAACAAGACTTTGCTTTGGACGTCTTAGTAAAACAGTTTTGGAGGTTTGTTGATACAAACATCGACAACGAGGTTTCAAGCACTATGTTGGGTCTCCCCATCAAGATTACACAACACTCTCTTGTTGCCATCACAAGATGTCTAGACAAAGGCAGAGTACAAAATGAACTCTTTGAAGACCCCAGGGTGAATTCCTAGTCTGTTCACCTTAAACCTAAGTATCATATTCTCTTCAAAATCCTTATTGGGTGTGTGGTGCCCAAGGGTGGGTTGGTGGAACATATTAGCAAAGACCACAAAGGTCTAATGTGGAACATATCTCGAGGAATTAGGATGATCCTTCACCACATCATCTTGGAGCACATGCGATCTTGCTTCATCAACTCTAGAATAGGAAAAATCAAGAATATTTCCTATGGTAGATTGGAGGAACTTGGAGTATTTGTTCAAGAGGAACACTTGATATTATCCTCTGTTCACATAATCATTATCTCAATCGTTATCAAGATGAGGCTGGCGTCCCCTAAGCACTGCATTCGACTCAGTGGTGACGCCAAAAGAGCAACAGGTGAAACCAGTGGACATTTGGCTGCTCTCTCTGTGATTGATGACTATATTGCTCCCATATTTCTAGAAAATAACAAGAAAGTCGTTTTGGAATATGTAAGAATGTGTCAGCTTGGCCAAGTTATGGTCCCAGTTTGTTTGCCTCTGTCTCATGTTGCACAAGTTTTTGCGAATGAGGAGAAAATAGTCGCTACAACTCTAAGAATTGAAAAGGATGAGGAAGACACAACAACCCCTCTACGAAGGAAGAAAGAAAAGGTAAGTTCAGACTATAAACACTCTATTCCTCTCCCCGTCCTTGACCCTGAACCAACCCCACCCTATCTTTCCCCAACCAACCAACACTATTCGCCCTTCCTCTAACCCTACATCTATCACTCTTCATACTTCTGACTCTAACACCTCAAATGATATGTTTGAGGCTATCCTAGTTGATCATTTTCCTCACTTGGACACAAAATCCATCCCTTCCTTCATAGGCCTAGTCCTTATGCTCAAACACATGCCCCTTCCACTCCTTTACCACCCATGTCTCCATCTTCCACTACAACACCTGACGCCAACTCATCACCTTGTCTACATCCCTTTCCTCTAGAAGTTGTGCCTGTTGCACCAACTCTTATTGACCTAGTCTATAACACATCATCAAAGACTCCTCTGGCTTTTCACTCCCTTCCTATCCCTTTAGTTGGAACCAAAATCATTTTATACTTTTTATGTTAACATAAGTATTTTATGAGAATAATATATTTGACTTCAATATATATGAAAGAGGATACGATCAAGATTTGAAGAATATTTGAAGAAGATTTGAAGAATATTTTAAGAAAATTTGAAGAATTTTTGATGAAGATGTGAAGAAGATTTGATCAAGATTTATCTTCAACAAAATATGAATAGAATCAATTTATAGAATTTACAAACATAATCTGAACAAAATACAATTCATAATTAAACAATGACTAAATTGAAGCCCAAATTTTAACTATAAGTAGATACTCAATGCTGAATAAGAAAATCATCGAAAAGTAGAAAAGAGTAGTCTTAGATTTCAAAGAGAGAAACACTTGTTCGAGTTAGAAATATTTTCTAAGTGTTCTTTTCTTATAGTGTGCGAGTTATTACTATCATCAGATTTTTAGAAGCAACTACTCAAGTTCCAATATTTTGTATCCAACCTGATAATAGTTTAGTTCCTTCTTCAATCTAGGGTTGTCAGATTGTTAGAATAAGACTTGGCTTGTAAGGTCAATATGGTCTCAAAAGTATGGGGTTGTCAGACAGTTTGGAATGATTGGTGCTCTATAGTTCAAGGTATTTGAATTAGTGGATTAAAGCCTTTTGAACGAGGGAACTAAATGTAGCCAAGTTAGTGGTGAACTAGAATAAATCTATGTGTCAAATTATTTATGCTTTCATTGCTTGCTTTCTCTGAATCCAATTGCTTCTACTCCATGTAAGTGACCAAAACCAAACTAGTTTATTTATTTATAAGTTATCAAAAAGTTGTCAACTTTGGCAAACACAATTCAACCCCCCTCTCGTGTTTGCACCTTCAATCGCCATAAGAGCTCGACCTCAGTACTAAGCACTTTACAGTGTTTGAGAAAAGGTCCAAGGGTTCAATATGTCTAGATTCAGTGAAGAAGTTGTTGGAGAAAACATTAACAAACCACCTCTGTTTGATGGAGAACATTTTGAGTATTGGAAAGGCAGACTGAGAAGTTTATGTATTTTATAAGATCTTGAACTTTGGGACTTGGTCGAAGATGATTATATTTCTCCAATGAAAGAAGACGAAGACATTGAAACTATCAGTTGTTCAAGATGGAAGAAGACGAAGACATTGAAACTATGTTTTCTAGATTATAAAATCTAGTCTCTAGATTAAAGGTACTTGAGACAAGTTATAATACTACTGATCATGTGAAGAAAATTCTTAGGAGTCTAACAAGCAAATGGATACCTAAAATCCCTTCCATTCAAGAAACAAAGGATCTGAATACTCTAAAGCTGGAACAATTAATCTGCTCTCTCAGATCACATGAAGTTAATCTTGAAGAAGACGAGCCTAAGAAGAAGAACAATACTTTGGCCTTGAAATCCAAGAAAAAGAAGGTTCTAAAGGCAACATTAGAGTCAAAGGATAGTGATTCTGATGATCATATTCGAACATAGAGGCAGAGGAGAATGCTTTCATATCTAGAAAAATTCAAAAGATGTCACACAATAGAAAGAATAAATTTCGCTAAAGATATTCCAAGCAATCCAATAGAGGGAATTATGACAAATATGATAAGAAAAGTATCATGTATTATGGATGCAATGAACCTAGACATACCAAGTTAGAATGTTCAAATATGGAGAAAATGAAACACCATAGAAAATATTTTAGACCTAAGAAGAAGTGTTTGTGGCTACATAGGATGATTATGAGGAATCCTCTGACGATGAACAAGCAAATTTGGCTATGATGGCTCATACCAACTCTATCTCTGAATCCAACACAGACTATGACTCTAGAAGTGAATCAGCATAAGAAAAAATTAAGGTATTTTTGAATTTACTTGATCTGATTTAACTACTACTAGAAATGATTTTTTAAATAATAATCACAAATTGTCTTTAAAAATAAAAACACTTAGGAAAGAAAATACAAATCTAACTAAAAAAGTTAATGCTTTAAAGAATCAAAGTGTTGAATATAAAACAGAAAAGGCAACTTCAAAAACTGATATTTACTGAACTTAAAAAAGAGAATGTAAATTTGAAAACTGATATTGTTGAACTTAAGGCTAAAAATCTAACTCTATAAAGCAATCATAGTTCAACATCAATTGAAAATACCTCATGTAACTTTGGTAAGCATGAACAATTATTTCCAGATTTTGTTGCTAATGATATGGAAATAAGCAAATATGCTTCTTTGATTTATGGAGTTAGTAGATGTTGTAGATGTCCTCAATTATCAAGTTATAACACCAATCCTAGTACTTGGATAGTGGATGCTCGCGACATATGACGGAAGAAAAGTCTATGTTCAAAGAACTAACTTTGAGCAAAGGAGGCACATTGACTTTTGGAGGAAAGAAAAATGGCCAAATCATTTGTCAAGGTACATTTAGTAATGGTACTTCCCCTTCGATTAAATATGTCTTATTTGTTAAAGGTATTAAGCATAATTTATCAAGTATTAGTCAGTTAGTCAACGTGATAGATAAGAGCTGTTTAGTTTAGAGAAATAAGAGGTTAATTGTCTTATGTCAATGAATGAAAAAAAACTAATTTGGCACCAAATATTAGATCATGTAAACCTTAGATTAATTTCAAAACTAAATAAACTTCAACTATTTAGAGGTCTACCTAAGCATAGTTACAAAACTGAAAATATGTGTGAAGCTTGTCAATAGGGAAAACAAACAAAAAGCTCATTTACTTATAAGAACGCAGCCTAGTAGATTTCAGGATGAGACTGGACGAAGTTTGATAACTAGTAAAGGGGTGTGAACACCATGGAATTATTGAGAAGACAGGGATTCCATTTGGAATAGCATTTGGTGCTTAGGTGTCAACGAAAAAGACTTGTATTGAAGTTAAGGGGCGTTGCACGTTAGGGGTAAATACTACCTTGGTTAGATAAAGTACACTTTGAGGAATAGTCGATACCTTGAGGGGTAAAGTCGAGCATTCGAGTTAAACTAGATTCGCAACTCAGGTTATTAAGTATGAATCTCATGATGAGTATAGGAGTGAGAATATATATTCTATTGATGAGTGACAAATCTCTTTGTGGTTTAGGAGATAGTAAGTATGGATAGTGATTTTGGATGAAACTATAAATGCGTAAGTGTGAATGTTGAGTGATGTTCAGAAAAACATAAGGAGTTAAGACTTGATGTATTGAACCACATGTTACAATTAAGTGGAATTTGAAGTATCGAGCACGAGAATACTTCAAGATTGTAGTAATGTAAGTTTTGACAGTCTATTAAAGGAGGGAAATTACTAGGAGAATGTTAATATTTTGATAGGTCGGAGGGATTATTCGAGATTTGGTTTGGGACCCTAAGATGGTTGATTTTTAAGTTGATGATTTAAAATCCACAAGGTTGGATGGAGGACCGAGTAATGCCTAAAACTTTCATAATCGAAGGAGTTGAGGTAGGCAAGTGATAAATAGTTCATGTTAAGGATGGAAGTGTATTAAGATTTACTAAAAACGTTGTGCTGTAATTAGAAAAGTTTTCACTAGTGAGATAACTAAGACGATTAGAGTCAATAATGAATGAGGCCTTGTATTGTATTTTAAAATGACATGAATGAAATTGGACGGTGTGATGAGTATTTGAAGATTTTGAGGATCAAATTTTAGAATTTTATTCAATGATAGAAAGTGAAAAAGAAGAAATGTAACGAATGATTTATGGTTTAGTTGTTGGTCTTAGGAAGTCAAGCGTTAAGATTTAGAATGAGGGTTTCAGTAACTAGATGGACGATGAAAGGTATGTGGGTCTTTGAGATATTTCACTACAAAGTTATGAGGATGAAGCTTATAGATAATTATTTCTTAGGAAATTCTTATAGGGAATGTTTGAGAAATAATTCCTTAGGACGTTCGATTGTTAGGATTCTTTCAGTTGGTATCTCGGTGAAGGTTGAGAAGGAATAAGAATCCAGCGAGTGAACCAAATTTTGAAATATGCGCCAAAAAAGCTTGTTGGAGCAGCACATAGAGATATAGCTTATGACAATTAAAGATTGATGAAAAGAGTTATCTCACCTATAATTCAAACATTGCTATTATAAGGGTATGTCAATGATATAAAGGCACTACTTGTGTGCATGTCATGGAGGTTGTTATTGTATTCGTAAGTCAACAGAGTTAAATGTTTGTGTGGTAGGGAAGAATTGAGCAGGAAATGGAAATTTTTTGATGGAAATTAGTGATGCTTGATTTATTGAAATCACTATAATGAAGATGCATCAAGGTTCGAGCTAGAAATATAAGGTTTGTATCAAGGTTCGAGCTACAATGTATTTTTACATGTCGTAATGAAAAGATAATCATCAAGCTGTGGGTAAAGGATGTGGCAAAATTGAGATGTATCAGAATGAATGCTGGCAGCATATGGATTAAAATTATTTTGGAGTTTGTGCAGAATTGTGATGTATGTAAGAAATTGTCTAGTGAAGTGTGAATTTGAGGTGTTGGGCATGAGACAAATGTAGGTCTTAATAAATGCATGAGATTCAAGTTGGATTTCGTTGGAGACGTGGCTCTTGAAACGAAGCACTAAACCTGAAGGAAATTATGTGTGGTAGGTGGTATAGTTTTGGCATTATTAGAGTTATAATTAGAACAACATACATATAAGAACACTACGATTTGACGTAGTTGTGCGACTAAAGAAAAATCAATGATTTGTGGACCATGGAGACATTTAGGAGTTCTCGGCAGTAATGATTGTTTTGTGCTTAGTGTGTTGATGTCATACTCCGTGTTTCGGTTTGGTACCAAATGGATGATTCGTACCATGTGGACGTATATGAGGCTATGTGACATAGTTTTCGGCGATTGTAATTCGTCGATAAGAGCAAAGTTATAGGAAAGTACGGGAAACTCAGTGGACCTTGAGAAGTTTGTTTGATCGCTTGTGCATTAGGATAACCTTAAGTGCAAGTCGCGGGGAGCACTATTACAGTTCGGTTAAGATAGTCCAAGCCACCATCATGGTTGTTGGCTATTTGTTGACAAATTGAGGGACTGATCATCATTAATCTCTTGTTGATAGTAGACAAAATCATGTTGAATGGAACTGACGAATCTTACCGGCTATAGTAGTGTGTAGAGTTATTAAGCACCCTATGAAAAAAGGTTAGCAACACTTTCTTCGAGTAGGCTGGGTAAAACAAGTTGTGACTTGTATGTTGAATTTGAGTACAAACCTGGTTGGATTGCTACTCGTACTTTAAGTTTCGAGGACAAAACTTCTTTTTGGAGGGTAGTAATGTAAGACCCTTAATTTTAAATCCTAAATTATACTATTTTAGGGTATTTTGTGTTGAATTTCTTAGGCTTTTAGCCCAGTTTTTGGTATTTAGTGAGTTAAATGCCAAAAATATATATTTAGAAACTTGATTAAAAATTATTTGTCGGAGAATAATTTATGTACGTTACGAAGAAGTTAATACCAGACAACTTTTGTAAAAATATCTCTAGTTGCCGAAAATTTTATCTGTCAATTGAGTTGCGACGAGAGTAAATATTTTTATCAAATGGTTTGAGAAATGATGATTTTCATAAATATCTAAAATATCTAGATATTTAGATATTGGTTTTGTTTAAATAAGATTTATATATATAAGTAATATATATATATATATATTGAGAAAAAAGAAAAGGAAAAGAAAGAAAATAGAAGAAAGGAAAAACAACGGAAAAGGAAATGGAAAGAAAACATAAGCTTCATTCTTCTTCTCAGATTCAAAAACGAAGAAAAACGGTGTTGGTGATTTCAAAACCGTCAAACGCAAACCTTCAATTTTCTCCTAGATCTAATCTTCGTTTCAAAAAGTTGCTCATCTCCATACTACGGTGCTACTGAGCTAACTTTGGAAGCGACGACGCGAGCAAAGTTTTACCAAACAAATCGCGGTAACGTAATTGGTTGGAAAAGTCATAACGGAGGTAAGGGATCCTTCCAAACTTTGTTGGGTTTGAATTATAGATTTGGGAAAAATGAATTTAAAGCTTTTTTTGGGTGAAATTTTGGAGTAGGGTTTTGGTGAAAATTAATTTGGCGCGATTTATGTTTGAAAATGCATAAATTTATAGGTGGATGATGATTGAACTAGGTGTGGTTGTGGTGATTCATGTTGATGTGTTCATAATTGATATTATGAATTTTTGAGATATGTTTCATGTGTGGATTTTGTGGAAAAATGAATTGATATGATTTGGTATGAATTGTGGATTGAATTTGAGAATATGTTTGAGTATGTTATGTGTTGTATTTGAAAAATCATTAGTGTTAAATGAGTATTAAAAATGAGGAATCTTTTAATAGCTGTATTTAATTAATGATTATTGTGGAAAGAGTTAGAGTATGCTAATGCATTTCATAGTACATGGCGACCGGATGGGCCATGGTGATAGTGGTGACCGAATGGGCCACAAGATGATTCCATGTGATTTGTTGGTTCATCTTATCCTTGTGGGGATTATCGCGTCGTGTAACGTCCATGGTGGACTGCACATTTTTGGTAAATCGTGCTGACCCGTGATAGGTGGCACCTCGGTAAATAGTAATATTGGTCTGTGATAGGCGATACATTTACGGTTTACATTTTTATTAAATCGTGCTGACTCGTGATAGGTGGCACCTCGGTAATTTAGTACTATTGGCTTGTGATAGGCGGTACAATTATGATTTACGCCCTTTCGAGGAGGGTTTGATTTGGAATTCCAAGTCCATGCATTTTGGCATAAACGCATTGCATTAGGGTGCTTGGCACGCGAGTCATGTTTGATTTAATGTTATGATTGTGTGTGTAAACTCAAGTTGTTATTGTGATTGAGCCATAATTGGTAAGTGTGATTGTTTTGATTTATGTGTAAGTGTTGGTTGATTGCAAAACCTTTTTAAAAGCTAATTTATGTTGTTTTTGTTGTTTTCTGCTGTATACCAGAAGGTTGTATTCGAATACTTATGTCCTGATTTGGCTACTGACTTATGAACAACAGTGTATTCGAATACAAGAGGCTTGTAGTCGAATACATATGTTCTATTTTTGCTACTGACTTCTGAAATAGCACTGTATTCAAATACAAGGATGCTTGCTGTATTCAAATACAACAATGCAGTTTTGTTAAAAACTTCATTTTTCAACTTTGATTATGCATGTCTAGCATATGAAAACCCTTTCAAGGTACATGCTAAGTTGAAAGGTTATTTTGTGCATTTGAAACTTAAATGTTGTGTTATTTGTTAATTTCGGTTGGTGATCTTTTACAATTATTATAGAAATATGGGCATTGCCCTCATATGAGAACCAGGATCGTCCTACCAGTTAGTACCTTAGAGATGGGAAGGTAGTTGGACATACCTGATCGGAGCTGTGTCAAGAGGATTTTGTGCGGGGAGTGTGGAGACCACCCGGGTGATTGCAAACTAAATATACATTCATCAAACTAAATATACAAAAGAGCTTCTTAGGAAGTATAAGATGAGTGATTGCAAGCCTATGGCTACACCAAAGCACCCTACTTGTTCACTTGAAAAATATGATTCAGGCAAAAAATGTTTACAAAAAAACCTAGAGAAGAATGATAGGATCGCTACTTTACCTTACCGCTTCCAGACCTGATATCATGTTTAGTGTAGGTGTATGTGCAAGATTTCAAGTTGTCCCTAGGGAATCACATTTCACTGCTGTTAATATAATCCTTAGATAACTAAAAGACACTACCAACGCTACCTTGTTGTACAATAAATATCCTAAGTTCAAACTTAGTGGATACTGTGATTCTGATTATGTTGGAGATAAACTTGAGATAAAGAGCATTAGTGGAAACAACACATTTTTAGGTGATAACTTAATATCTGGGTCAAGTAAGAGATAAAACACCGTTGCAATGTCAACAATAGAGGTTGAGAACATTTAAGCAGCTGGCTGCAATTCTCAACTACTTTGAATGAAACATCAACTTGAAGATATAAAATCCTAGAATCCAACATTTCCATCTATTGTGATAACACTTCTGCCATTTGTCTAACCCAAAAACCCTATTTTACATTCTAGAGCTAAACACATAGAGATCAAACACCACTTTACTAGGGACTTTGTTCAAAAAGGGGAACTAAACATTTTGTTTGTAGACACTAAACACCAATGGGCTAGCCTATTCACCATACCATTACCTGAATATATGTTTGATTTTATCTAGAAAAACTTAAACCTTACCTTCATACATGACTAATGTTATTAAGAAAAAAAAAAGATGAGAAGATGAACAAAAAAAAGAAGAAAAAATGTAGAAAAAAATGAAATTAAAGAAGTCTCACTTTCAAATTTTTTTCATCTGATTACACAACGAGGAGAAATATATTTGATAAAGTGGAAAGAAAATGATACTTAGATTTAGGGTGATCTCTAAGTTAGGAGGAGTCAAAGAAATACAAGAAAAGTTGTTATCAACAATACAAATTTTGTCATCATAAAAAAAAAAAAAAAAAGATTGTTGGAACCAAACTCATTTTATACTTAGAGTTTTTATGATAACAAGAGTATTTTATGAGATCCATATATTTGACTTCAAAGAGTATGAAATAAGATCTGGTCAAGATTTTTAGAAGATTTGAACAAGATTTGAAGAATGTTTGAAGAATATTTAAAGAGTATTTGAGGAAGATTTGATCAAGATTTATCTACAACAAAATATGAATAGAATCAATTTGAAGAATTTACAAATGCAATATGAATAAAGACAATTCATAATACCCTTAGTTAAATTTTGGCTAGGCTCACAAATCATGCATATTCTAAAGGGGAGTTTTGTTGCAACATGTTATTAATATATTACCTCTTTGTTTATTTTATCCTAAAAAAATGTTGTTCACAAAAATAGATGTTTGTCATCATAAAAAATGGAGATACCGTTGGAACCAAGTTGGTTTGAAGAAATATGCCCCTCACTTGTTTTGATGATAACAAAATCTTTTGTGGGGAAAATTTAATGCATTTCATTTTGATTAAGTGTGAAGGTTCAAGATCAAGTGCTTATTTAATAAATCCTTATTGTATCTTCTGATATCTAGACGAAGAAAAAGATACAACTTGACCTCTCCTCATCCCGTCTCTCTAAGTCAGATGTGCGAGCAACGTTATGTCCGAGTTGCCTTTGGAAATGCAAGTAATGTAGTAGTTCAATTACCTCTGATAAATGCAAATGTGTTTTATAATGTCTGCCATTGATGGATTCAACAAGTGTTTTATCATGTTCCTCTAATTAATTCAACAAGTGTTTGTTCGTTTACTTATGATAAACATGACAAGCAAGTATCTGTCTCTGATAAACATGACAACCATGTAATTGCCTATGCCTCTGATAATCACATCAAGTGTCTGATCGTCTGACTTTGAGTTATTATGCATCCTCTGTAAAAGTCAACTCTTTGAAAAAGTCAACACTCTAAAAAATTCAGCATTACAAAGAAGACAAAGAAATTGCACATCTTCTAATAAACATCTTATATTTGCTGCTTTCCAACTGTTTTAAACAAGATACACCTAATCATTACAATATAATTTTTTTGAAAGTTTCTATGGCAAACCAATTCCACAGAGATACGATAGGAAACTTCATGAATTATGTCGATTTCTTGCAATCAATACAATGGCTAGAAAGCCTAATAAATATCTATAAAATATGTGATTCCTTCAAACAAGATACGCACAAGTAATAAGCTCATATGCACTCTTTCTCAATATCATTATGTTTCATGTTAATGCTAAGAGAAGTTCAGAAGTAATAAATTTATAAACACTCTCCATGAGAGCTAATTTAGAAAACCCAAAACCCTTTTGTTTGAAACCTATCCCAATAGTGTCTGCTTTCCTCATCGGTTTGGTTGTACTAAGCTAGAAGGTTGAGAAGATTGAACACAATTAGTGTGACTAGAAGGTGTTCTAGTGTAAGTCTGATCATGTGGTGAACTAGTGGACTTGAGTGCTTCTACATGATATTGAAGATCTAACAAAGTGATTTCTTCAAATAAAGTGACAAAATAAAAGGGAATAGAAAGAAACAAAGATGAATTAGGTTGAGAAGATGAATAAGACGCCACAACCAAGGATGATTGATAAGTCAATGAAGAATCACCACAATGGTAAGGAAGCCATTTATAAGATTCAAGCAAGTTCTAATCCATTCTCATTAGAGAAATTCAAATTCATTTCAAACTTATCTCAATGAGGTTACAAATGTATATTTATAGTAAGACTATCTCTAAACCTAAATAGGCCATAAATGACACTATTCTCTAGACCCATATTAGGCTTACATAATATTTTTCTAAAATAAACTAAATGTAAGGAAGCAAAGTATTTTCACTTACACATGACATCAATTAATCTAAATTCAAACTATTACAATTCCAAATTAAATCAAACTAATAATTATTAAAAATCAAATTACAATAAATAAAGTTTATTGAAATTTAGTAAAATATGGATCATCTTCATGTTCTTCAAGTTCTTATTAGTGGTGAACTAGGATAAATTGTTGTGTCTCTGTGTTTTGTTTTCTTTTATATGCAATGCTTTCTTTACTTCAATATCGCCACACAAGAAAAGTACATTGATTAGAAAATATAATTCAAACTCCAATTTCTTATGTTTTTCATTCTACAAAGGCAACTCATAAATCGATGGGACTATGACACAAAAAAGTTAGGCAACCCAAAAGGACGATGGTATAGGGATGACTCAAAAAAAGTTGAAGGGATATAAATAAAGAGGAGTAGTTACTCAAAAGTGCATCGAGCAAAAGAGAAAAAAGAGAGAAAGTTATGAATTGCATCCAACTTTGGTGTACTTTTCACAAGAGTTTGAAATTATTTATACAATGAAGGAAGCAATCCCAGATATGTAAACTACCCAATGTGGGACTTCAATATTTATAGAATTGATAACTACTCATAGTATGAAAGCTTTCCAATGTGGGACTTTAATAATTTTTAAATTCACATATTAACATACTCTCTATGTTCCAACAATCCCAAACTTGAATTAAAAAAATATTTTTGAAATAGCATCAAACGCTTCTATAAGATTGTGCTTAAATAGATGTGTCTTTCGAATTGAACTTTTGCATAGTAAGTAAGATTGAGATTCAACAATAGTGACTTGTAGTCTTGAACTATATATTTCACATCAAACCCACACATAACCTTTTCATAGGGTGTATTTTCAAAAGTCTGCGCATTAATGGTCCTACCCATCTATCCCATTATAGTGAACACTGTAGAAATTCTACCAAAAAATTCCATAGGAAGCAACCTCACTTCCACATTCACATAAAAGTGTCTATCTTATATCTAGGTATTTCCCTCCACATAGAGTATATATCTCATTAAGAGTTTTTATTACCTTGTCCTTTCATCGCTTCAACAATCATGCTTCTCTGTTTTATAACAGCATGTTCATCTCATATCACTTCAAGACTTATTATTACCCTTGAACCTAATTCTTGGGATCTCCAGTCTTTTAGACTAGGTTACCATCATGAATGACTCGTTGGTATAAAGACAATAGTCCAATCCTTTTGGAAGTATTTATGACTTTCTCTTTAGTTAAACCTTTCGTCAAATGATTTGCTAAATTTTCTTCAGTGCGTACATGATCCACTCTAACATCTCCTTTAGAAAGTAACTCTCTAAATATGATGTGATTAAGACAGATCTTTCTTTCTTACTGTTGTAATAATGATGCTCAATCTTTGCAATAGTTGTGGTACTATCATAGTGGATCAACACAACTGACATAGCTAGCAAACATCTTAACCAACTTATTTTTCACCAGCGATAGCTAGTGCTGTCAGTTTCATTCACTTTAAACTTATTCAATATTATCAAGTTTCATTCACTTTAACTCAATCAATGTAACCAAGTTATACTTTTCATGCCATTTCATAGGAGCTTGTTTAAGACCGTACATAGATTTATGTAACTTATAGATTTTGTTTTCTTGTCCATGAATCAAAAAACCTTCAGGTTATTCCATATTTCTTCTCCCAAGTCATCATTTAAAAAAGTGGTTTTGACATCATTTGGTATATCTCCAAGTTATGAATCGCAACAAGTGAAATGAGTATTCTAATAGATGTTATTCTTTGTGACTAGTAAAAAAGTGTCGAAGAAATCTATAGTTTTTCTATCTAAAACCTTTAGTTACTAGGTGTGCCTTGTATTTATCAATAATTTCATCGGGGTTTTAGTTTCTTTTTCAAGATCCATTTACAGTCTATCGGTTTGCAACTAGGAGGCAAGTTTACTGATTGTTAGGTCTGTTATACTCTAGAGAATCTATCTCATGGTTTATAGCTTCTTGTCATAGATCTGCATCCAAAGACAAAGCTTCTGGAAGATTTGCAGGATCCTCATTCTAAAGTATAGGCCGTATAAATGAGTATATAATATTTACCAACTCTGTCTCTCTCTTACTTTTTCGATGTTATGTTTCGCCTTGTTGCTTTAAGTGTTCCATATCACACGAACGTGGCTTGTTTTTCCGCTGCCCCCGCTATCTTTACAAAAATATCTTCCAAGAACAGGTTTGAATTACTATGGGAGAAAATTGAAATATCGAACTACTGATACGAGGAGCAGTATTGAACGAACGTGTGTATCAACAATTATTACCTCTAGTTGAACTAGTTGACCAAGTCTTTAGGGGAGTTTGTTTTAATTTTTGAGTCTGATAAAGTAGTGGCTAAAATTTAGGAGTTTGTTACTTAGTATCTGTTTTCGTTTGAGTAACAACTTTGTATTTGCTATTCAATAAAAAAAATTAGTTTCCCACTTTCTTATATTTTGTGAGTCACGCTTATTCACCAACAAATACCCTCTGTGTTTATAGGCAATTAGGCACTAGATACCAGAAAAAAGATGACACATAAAATTCAATTTTTTGTTGTTCTATAATGTAATTTAGTTTTTAGAATAAAATGTTCAGATTTGATAGTTTTGTAAGGGGTTAAAGGCATTTAAAATTGGAAAGTCTACCGTGAGACATTCTTTTCGGACTTCCCTTTCAATATTTGATTATGCTTGGTTGATTTCGGCACCAGAAATGAGGCATTTTCTAACAATTCGGGTTGACTCTAGCGTGAGAACTACCCTTCACCGGAATCTCCCAATTGATAAAGATATCCAAAATTGACTTGTAGGGTGATTAGCAACACATTCTATTTGATTGATTTATATAGGACATATAATTTTGTGGGACCTATGTCAATTTGAATAAATCATAGAGTGTGTCATGCAAGACATTTCTTTTTGTAGTGGGTAACTTATTAGTCGGTAAATGGAAGGAAGAATGATTCTTGTATAATGAGGCTAATTTAATGTACGTGTAACCGACAAATTATGCACCTAATACATGTCTGCTGTACAAAAGGTGTAATAGCAAAAAGAAAGGGGAAGAATAATGGATGTGGTTGACATCACACATCTTCTACAAGATTATTAATGCAATCAGACTTCTTATATGTATAATGAAGAGCTACAGAGAAAGAAAGACCCCTGCTAAACATGATATAGTACATAATGATCCTTTGATCAATCAAGCTAAAAGGAAAAGGAAATCAGAAGAAAAAATTGAAAACAAAAGTGAAAAAAAAAAAAAACAAAATCTCATGGACATAAACTCATACTAAGCAAATATCAGCATTATTTTTTATAATTACAATTGCCAACTTTGGCACACTCATTAAAGATTTTTTAATATATACACAAAAATATCCTGTTTCCTTTTGCTATTTACAAGGATATAAATCAGCTACAATGTTTAGTGTATAGCTTCTCATTGCTTGTACATTTGCATTTTTCTCTACAATCTGT
This sequence comes from Cicer judaicum, assembly GCA_037974835.1. Taxonomy (NCBI): domain Eukaryota; kingdom Viridiplantae; phylum Streptophyta; class Magnoliopsida; order Fabales; family Fabaceae; genus Cicer; species Cicer judaicum. Next base: position 5,512,572 of record JBBPBS010000693.1, read on the forward strand.
GAGTATCTGCATGAGGTTAAATAAATTTAGTTAAACAAATTAGATTTTGGTTGAATTCAATGTGGTTATGCTCTTCATTATTTTTCTCATACCTGAACTTGTCCTTGCAAGTCTTTAATGTACTCAACTGCCAAATCCAACATATCTGCTGTGTTTGTTTGCTGCAAAGTTAGAAGTACTAATTAAGTTAACAAAATGCGTATAAAATTTCAATCAGCATATGATATGCTTCCGAGAGAGTTAACGGCTTGTTTAATTTCTTATGTTTTCTATTTTCATTTTCACTTCAACTAATAAACATAAATGTCTGGAACATTCTTTTATTTGTTTATGAATATTTTAGCTACTCTTGCATCACCTCTTTATTGCAGTTGTTTAATACACAAGTCTTTCATTTCTATCTTAAAAATTTTAAATCAGTAAAAATATTTTAAGAAAGTAAACATGACTTATTGTACCTTGTCTAATTTTGGGAAAAGGCCTTCCAGTTTCTTGATTCTTTCACTAATTCGAGTTCTTCTTACCTGAAATTTGCATACCACATATATGAAATTTGGTATGTGCTTGCTTGTCTATATGCTATTTTTGTAACAAAAGATAAACTAGTTGTTTTTATAAACTATTATAGAAAATTTGTGAAAGTAAGTTGAAAACATATTAAAATTTTTAGTAGTAGTAAAAGTTTACCCTTTCTGCAATGCTTCTTGGATGAGTGGCAAACCCTCTTTTGGCTCGAATTTTACAAGGAGCAGATCCTTGAATTTGAAGAAACTTCTCAATAGATGTCATTTTAGTGGATGAATTAGGAAGACTCAAATGGTGAGTCAAACCAAGGTTTGGATAGCAAAAATCTGCTTCCTGATAACAAAAAAAATCATTTTTTTTAGAAAAGTTCAATTGGATATGAAAGTAAATCACAAACTTTGATTAATACTAGCAATGTTCCTCTTTAGTTGTTGGTTAAGATTGTTTTACACAAGTTAATGAAACTATTAAGTTTTTCTATTTTATATAAATAATTTCATCTATTTCTTATAATTTTTCTTATTAAATTTATTTTATGGGCATCATTCCTAAATTATGATCCTTCCACTTTGCATTTATGATAATGAAAGTTAATCAATAATTGATATGGGTAATTTGGTAAAATCATTGTTCTCTTTCATTTATTTATCATATTTTCTTACATGTGTAAATAGTTAAGTACAACAATTATTTTGGTGCAGAAAGAATATTACTTGTATCTTTCTCGACAATAAATAAACAAATAAAATTTTAACAAAATAACATTTAATAATATTTTAAAATTCGAAAACCACAAATAAACAATAAACAGGAATTATTTTTTCTAAAAAAACAAACGATTAAAAAAGAAAGGATGAGTCTATATACCTGAGATTCCAAACCATTTGTGGAAGAAAACATGATTTCATCTTCACTTTCTACTTTTTGAGCATTGAATGATGAATTGTCCCAAAATTCAGTATTGAAGCTAGGCATGTGACATTTGGTGCTACCATTTTCATTTATTATGTCTCTACTTTGGTCACAATTTGAATCTATGCTTTGGATTCCATTTTCAGCTATTTGTGGCATTCTTTTCAAGCAAGTAGATGGCTTAGATGAGAAGTTAAGTGTACCATGGAACCCTCTTGTTTGTACATTTGAGATTTCATTGCCTTTGAAGATTTCTAGCTCTCTCAATGTAGCAAGACCTTTCAATAATAAAATTATTTAGAATTCTAAAAGAAGTATTTTATTCATTAAATCGATAATAGCAATAATTTTATGATTGTCCATTAGAGAATTTAAACTCCGTTTTTTAAAGTTATAATGTCAAAATTTTTCTATTCAGTTAACAATTTGTTGACAATTATATTTGATTTAGTTAATGCTAACTTACAAAATATAGTTAATTCTGAACATTTTCATAAATGGCTCTAGCTGCTCATTAATCTTTTTTGTTTTTTACATTTTCAGTATTATCTAAGTTGAGTTGAGTTAAAATTTATCTTGAGTTATAAGAAAACATTAATTTCCATAGGGTGAAAAAGCACACAAACCTATCTACAATAGTTTGCAAAGTAAGACAAAATTCATACCATTTTCACTAGAGAAAAATCCAGCAGGTGAACTCTTTTGCCTAATGAGATTGGAGCAATTCCGAACACCAATTTTAGATTGAGTAAAATTCTCTGAATCCATAGAGTTAACTCCAACAAAAGATCCATAAAAAGAATTGGAAGAACCATTTGACAAGTCTTGGTAAGTCAACTCAGATCCACCATAAGAATAACCATTAGATTCACTTTCTTCTTGCTTAACAACCTTGACTCCAAACTCTTGCAAAGGCTCAGAAGAATTGTTCCATCCATTGTTGGTAGATATCAATTTAGACAACATGGTATCCATTTCTGAATTACTTGTTGTAAAAGATTCTTCATTGTTGACAAAGCTATGAGTGTTGTTGTCAATAAGGTTTGTAAAAAATGAGCTTGGAGCTGAACTGTACCTCATTAGTACTCCAGAATGTTGTTGTTTGGAATGTCCAATACTTGTTGAATCCATTTCTTGGTTTCTCCTTAGCTCTTCATACATAACACTCATTTTGCTTATGAAATTACCTGAAAAATACACCCTCCTAAATATTTATTGAAGTACTATATATGATAGGTAGCAGTAGATGTGCCGATATAGTTGAGATATCTATTCTATCATGTGATGTTTTTATACTCTAATTTTTTCTTAAGAGAAAACCCTCCAAAATAAGATACCATTTTTTAAAATTCTTCCTTTCATATAATTGGCTAAGCAACTTTTGTAGAAAAATTTAAACATTGTGAATATGATCAAGGTTTTCAAAAGAGGGTGTTTGACCATTATTGTGGCTGGGGAGTCATCATTTTTTATGTATCTGCAATTGAAGTTGCATTTGCATCATTCGTATTTAGATTAGTTTTTCAAAATATCAATGATCGTAATGACTTTGCAACTACAATTGTAATTTAAAACTTTGGATATGGTAATCATGATTGTGGCTGAGACCTCAAGTTTCTTTTTATGTCTTTGCATCCGTAATTGCAGCTGTATCAATCATATCGATCACAATTTTTCACAATATCAATTATTGTAACATGACAAGGATGCTACAACAGTTGAAATATAAAACTTTGGATATGATAACAATTGTGGTTGTAAAATCATATTTTATGTCCCTGCAACTTTAATTACGGCTGCATTAATCGTGTTTGACTACAATATGTTACAATATCAATTATTGTGGCATCATTGCGACGAAACTGCGGCTACAATTTAAAACTTGAATATGATGACCTGAAGCAACTACACACAAAAGTAAAGATTGAAAAACATGTTATTAACAACGATTTACCTTAAAGAATCTTCCTTGATTTCCTTGCCTGGTGTGATCAAAATTAGTTTTTAGGACAAGAAAGCTAAAAAAATATTGAAAGGAAATAAAGGGTATGCTTCAACTTCAAATTTTGGTGAATTCAAATCCAAAGTTGAAGACTAAGAACTCTTGAATACACTTAAAACAGATGAGAGACAACTAAAGAGAAGGGGGCTAAGAATTGTTGTCTTGTCTTCCCCTTGTCACATATTTATGCATTTTATATAGTGTTTAGTATTCAACCTTATGATTCTACAATATAACGATTATACCTTGACAACTTAAGTGGTCTATATAATTGTACCTTTCATTTTCTATTGTCTTTCCGTTGACCATTAAAATCCCTCAATAAGAAATAATCAAAATTGGGGTCTTGACTCTATGTATAGAGATCATTTGGCTGTGAACATTTAATAGTGAAAGTGGACTATAGTTTTTTTATTTTATTCTATGTGCTTATAATATTGATAGACTTTGTAATTTCATAAAATTTAAGTACAAAACATTGATTTTCTTGTTTAAGGTCAACTTTACGTAGTTATTTTTTTATTCAATTTTTCTTTGTTTTACAAAAAAATGTTATTCAAAATATCCTTCATTATTATTTTATTTTATTTTAGAGTCCCTTCAAGGACAACCGACAAAATAGGAACAAATTACTTACTTTTTTCAATTAAAAGTTTAAGTGAGTTGAATGTTAGGTTTCATTAAGTTAAAGAATATCTCAAAGTTTAAAGAGGAGTAAAAAAATATTTTATTCATTGTAAGATTAATTTAATCTTTTTGAAAATTTGCAAAATAAAAATAAGTCTTTTAAATTAAAAAAAAATATCAATTAGTTTAGTCTTTTCATCATAATATTTCTTTAGTTAACAATAAACATTCATCAAAACCAATAAAATAAATACATATTGACTAAATAGTTTTCTATTACATAAAAAAACAAATATAAACCTTTAGAATTGTGGTGCAAAAATTTAAAACAAAAGAGCAAATTAATTAATATTTTTCAATTTAATTTATAAATTCATAGGACTGAATTAACTAATCCTCCAAATACGAAGGACTAAAATACCTATTTATTGGTGGTTAGAGATATATTTACATTTTAAACAAAATTTTAATCCACCCACTTGTAAAGTATAAGTCTATTCTAAGCAATTTTATTAATATACATTCGTTGTTATATGTTTGATCTTCATGTTAGTCAAACTAATAATTTAGTAAGATTATATAAATTTAATTGAATAAAATTAATAAATATATTTACGTGGCAATAGGATAAGGGTAAGCGATGCTTTGCTTATGAACCAAGCGACCTTTGTCTAAGCATTAGGACAATTGTGGTGCAAGGAAATTGTACGGTTGGTGTTCTTTGGTTGGAGGAAGGGGCACAATCTTTTAAAAAAATTAGGTTCGTGCATTATCCCCGAAACGATTCTATTATTAAATTTTCAAAAATAGTCCTTTTCATCAAGAGTTGATTAATGATTACCACAGAAAGGTACTTTTGGAAAGGTTGGTGATTCTTGAACGTTTGTGATTTTCTTTCATTTGTTGTGGTTATCTAAAATGATGTCATTATATGAATTCAGCAGCCAGCTTGAGATGTCAAGGTCTCAAGAATTAAAAAGAAAAAGAAGGGTTTAGAATTCAAATCTAATATTGTATATATGTCAGTTAAGTTATCGTCCTCAAGGGTGTTATCATTTATATTGCCCAAATGTTAGTCAACATGATATTCACCGTGCTATATGGTTCACTTTAAATGCTAAATGTCCATAACTAGCATCTAATAAGTGGAAACACATTAGTTATGTTCTCATTTCAAAAAAATTTATTTGCATCAATGCTTTTAAAACCAAAATAGATATCTAACCAAATAAGACATCAAAGTAGAAAAGAAAAAAAAAATGAAAAATGAATTAATAAGAAATTTTACATGTTTTTCCCTACAATTTTACATTTGCATAAAGATTTCCATTTGCTCCTTCAAGAAATCATATTGTGAAAGCTTATCCTTAAGTGCATCGATATATCTTGCATTTTCTCCATCTTCTCGTTAGTCTCCGAGGAAGATGTCAATTTTGTAAAGTGAGAAGAATATCTAGTGATTTGTGACATTATTACCCCACATCTCATACAATGAACATATTTGTAATGTTCTTTCTCAACACGTACACAAATGCTTCAAGTTAATTCAAAAGAAATTTTCTCAATTTCAACCTGCAATTGTTCCTGCATATGCAAATGTGTTTTATTTGGTAGCCACGTCCTATTGCCAACATGATATTTCATCTTTACGTAATGAGATAATAGTACATAAATTATCCAAAGTTGTAGATTTTGTCTTTCTCTTCTATATGATTGTTATGTTAAATGAAGAACTAAGATTTAAAGAAAGACAATTGAAACAATTTTTAAAGTAAGATCTCTCCCACTAACATGATTCTTTATTTTGTACATAGAATCTAGAATATGAGCTCTTTCAACAAGATATGATTATTCAACAAAATATTAAAGAAAGATAAATGATTATTGCACTTAAATTTTTTAGTTGGTCTCTTCATTGACAAATGACCCGTTATAGTATTTTTTATGACAAATTGAATTGATTTCTCCTCTATTGTATTTTCTCCGTTAGAGTACATTTCTCCGTTAGAATTGTGTTTTATTTATAAAAACGTTATAAGAAGATTAATACAAAGTAATGAAAATAGAGCAAATAAAACATAAACACATAAACACACAACCTATTAATCCTTGTTCGCCACCAAAACTAATTCACCAATTGAATCACACTTCACAACACATACTAGTCAATATGACTTTGTTCAAATCTTTTCAACCATCTAGCTTAGTATAGTCAAGTTGTTGAGGGATCCAACCACTATTGGGCTAGGTTACGAAAGAATAAGTTTAACAGTTTTCTAAATACCCTCACAATAGGGTGTTTACAATGTTGTACTCTCAAAAGATTTTTCTCAACACTTAATCAAGAGTGCAGAGACGAATGTATTGTGTTTATTGTAATGTGTTGTCTATTTTTTGAATGAGTTGCACGTCCTTTTATAGAGAACTTTATAGTTTCTAACCATTGTACTGATTTCATGAAATCAACATGTATCATGAAGTTTCATATTAAATCTTCAAAGATTAGTTCTCCATTAAACCTTGTCCAAAAATATCCTTGTAATTGATTTTGTGTATCCTGATACGGAGACAAAGCGAGCATACGATATCATGATCATAGTATGTCACATAGACCTTCAGAAAAATAAATATTTAGGTTGTTGAGCAGAGGATGCACAAATTTTCCTTCTTTAGAGCGTTGGCTTTTCATCAAAGCATTGACTATTTAGAGTGTTGATTGTTTATCAGAGCGTTGAATTTTAAATAAAGTCCAACGACCAAATGATTGACGCGATTATCAGAGGCAAACAATCAGTTGTTTTTTCAGAGGCAGAGCGATCAGATGCTTGTTGTAGTCATTAGAGCAAAATTAATCAAAGCATTGCTTCACCAGACTTAGAATACGAATTTCAGGGTGGAGTCTTGATGTTCCTTTTAACTTAGATCAAACATTAGAGGATGCGACGTAAACTCATATATAATAACCTAATTTGCACACTTAAACAAAATATTAGAGCTTTAAATTGGTCCCACAATGATTGTTATCATCAAAACAAGTAAGGGACATAGTTCTTCAAATCAACTTGGTTTTGACAAATGTTTCATGGGAAACTTTTTTCGTTAGCCCATATATAGATAATGTGTGGAAATAATTCATACCAACTCATCCATTATCCTCACAAGCGATTTAGATCTTAGTGTGTGAGGGACCGTTAGCTGTTTCCAATTTGCTGCATTTTTTTCTTTATGCATTCTCCTATATTGATAACAAATGAAATAATAATTTTGATACACACAAAACTAACACAATAAACCTAAACAAAATACAATAGTAACACTGTTAGACATATGTTCGTTTTTGATATTATTGACAAACATACATCATCAAATAAATCTGACATTGTAAACTGAGAATAATTTCAGGAACAACAACTCAACCCTACAAACTTGAGACAATTGCTTGGAACTTAAGAAATCAACAAAATCTTGAAGATTCACAAGCAAATCAATTAGTAAAGTCGATTCTGTAACAGGGTTGAATGATATTATGCAGTCTAGGATTAAGCAATTGATTGGCAACATCGATTTGCACAGTTTCTGAAAATCAAGTATGATATCAATCGATTAGGTGAATCGATTGGTACATTTATTAGAAAATAAATTGTCCAAGTCAGAGAGCTAGTTAGCCTTAAATCGATTAGGCAAATCGATAATTTAATTCACCAGGACTGAACTAATTACTTACATCGATTAGACAAATCGATTGGTACATTTACTAAAATTAAAATATGCAAGTCAGTGGCATGCCTTGCAAGCTAATCGATTTGGCAAATCGATTGATCCAATCACAATTTCATTTTTGATTGTCTATATCGATTGGCATAATCGATTTCGAATGTCACAAAGCCAAACCAATAATTAGTAAATCGATTAGACAAATCGATTGAACCAAATTAAGTTTAAAATAAAATTGGTCTGGGACATACGCAATCGATTAGCACAATCCACTAACATACTTCTTTTGAAATAAATTTGGCATCAATCGACTTGGTAAATCGATTGAATGAACCAAATAATGTAATGTGCTTCAGACTTAAATCCATAGTCGATTAGACACATCGATTATGTAGATTTAAACCAACTCTGTAACTTGTTAAATCAATTAGACAAATCGATTTATGAAAATCACTGTGTCCCTGGAACCAGTGAAATCGATTGGTACAAAAAGATTTTAGAAACAGAGATGACTTAAGGACTATGTAAATGTTTGAATCAATTGAGTAGATCGCTTGTTTTGATCTCGTTGTTGGAACAAAACACCCCAAGTCGATTATGCACATCGATTTAAATATGAACATCCATCCAAGTATGAAGAACTCATTTAAACTAATCGATTAGGAAAATCGATTAGTGTATGCAGTTTCAAGATTCAAGAAAAACAAGATTCGTGAAATCGATTGTATAAATCGATTAGTGTGCTTTATAACTTTAATGAATCGATTGGCCAAATCGATTCATGTGTTGTTTTTCCTGAAACTATATAAACTGCATTCACTCTATTCTTCTCATAACTTGTGAATAACATTTTTGATAATACACCTTCACAACATACACAATATACTACTAACCTTTTCTCAACTGATATTACTTTGAACATCTTTTTCAGCCTTGAACAATCTACATTTGTGATAAAAAAGGATTGAAAAAGACTGAATTGAGAAAGATAGCTTTGAGAAGAAGGAAGATCAAGAACTTTGTAAAATTGATCTATTTCAATTTCTGTAATTCAATTTCTGTAACCAAATTACTTTGAGAAAATCCAGTTACAACTGGTGGTGATCTTCGAGGTTGAGGGCTGTCAACAAGAAGACACTTGACTGTATTCTTGGTACAGTTTATGGGATTTAAACTCGGGAATTCATGGAGGAAAGATAGAACAGGGAGAATAGTTTAAGTTGAGGCGAGGCGCTGTGTAAAATCTGTAAACTGATTCTAAGAAGTTCTATTGAAAAGGCTAAGATTAGGTTTGATCTTAGGACTGGATGTAAGCCGTCACAAGGCAGCTGAACCAGTATAAATATCTGCGTACACTTTTCTTTCCCTTATCTCGTTTAAATTTCTGCAATTATTTTGTTCTTGATATTGATTGAATGCATGATAAAGATTTTGTGATAAGTGTCTTTGCATGATTAATTGTCTTGACATGATTGCATGAAAATCAATATCTTGAGTAACAATTGTTTTTAATGCATTTCTCCATATAATCAATAACTGATATTGTTTGACATTCATTAGAATTGATTATTAGGGACCTTCCGTAATCTTGTGTTTAGTAAATCTACAATTTATTAAACTGCTGCGCATATTGTTAGAATATAAATCTTTCTGCATATATTTCTGTAAAACTGAGGTCATAATTACCATCAATTGGTATCAGAGCCTACTTTTTTAAAAGTAATTCTCATCAAAAGATCATGGCCTCTGATTTCCTAGGAGAAGGTGCATCGTTAGCTAGGCCTCCTGCCTTTAACGGGGCTGCATACATGTATTGGAAACAACGCATGCTAATTTTTATTGAAGCTAGTGGTATTGACATTCTAGATGCTGTAGAGAATGGACCTTTTGTGCCAACCATAGTAGGTACTGGTGAATCAGCAATCCTAAAGCCTAAAAGTGACTGGTCTGAGGATGACAAAAAGAAAGTTGGGTACAACGCCAAAGCCAAGAACATCATAACTGTCGCCTTGAGTCATGATGAATTCTTCAGAGTCTCAAATTGCAAGACAACAAAACAAATGTGGGACACACTTCAGCAGACGCATGAAGGAACCACAGACGTAAAGAGAGCTCGGATATATACTCTCATGCACGAGTATGAATTGTTTAGCATGAAGAAAGAAGAATCAGTAAACGACATGCAGACCCGGTTTACACACATAGTCAACAACCTGAATGCCTTAGGCAAATAGATTGATAATGATCAGCAAATTGGCAAAGTAATGAGGTGTCTTACCAGGGAATGGCAACCAAAAATCATTGCCATTGCTGAATCAAAAAGCATGACAATAGCTACCTTGTTTGGAAAACTGAGGGAGCATGAAATGGAACTACATAGACTCAATGAAGGTGAGCAAGTTGACAGAAAACAAAAAGGATTGTCGTTGAAAGCCCAAACACTTAGTCTAAATCTGAACATGAGAACAGCTCAGATGAATCAAGCAGTGAGGATGATAAGGAACCTGAACTTGGGTTACTTGTCAAGAAGTTTAAGAAATTTCTGAAAAAGAAAGACAGTAAATTTAGAAAACAATCCAGCTCAAAGAACAATGACAGTAAGACAATCACATGCTATGAGTGTGGAAAAACCGGTCATATAAAGGCTGATTGTTACAAGCTGCAGAACAAAAACAGAAATTCCAAAACTAAAGGCAAGGAACCAGCTCAGAAAAACAGAAAAGCATACATTGCGTGGAATGACAATGAAGAATCCTCCACATCCTCAAAAACTGAAGAAGCAAATCTGTGCCTCATGGCTAACACGAATTCTGAATCAGAAAGTGAGGTAAGTTCTCAATATAATCCTTCCTTTGATGAGCTGCAAGATGCATTTAATGAACTACATGCTGAATATGTTAAATCTGTTAAGCAGTTAGTTAGCACTAAGAAAATGCTTGAACAACAGTGCATGTTGCATGATCAAATGAAAACTGATTATATGAAGATTGAGGACTTATGTGAACAATTAAAAAGAGACTCACATGATAAATCTGCCAAATGCATTGATCTTGAGAATTCTGTTGCATTATTGAAGTCTGATTTATTGAAATTCTCTAGTAGCAAGGATAAACTGAATGATGTTCTTAGCAACCAGAGAAATGTCAATATAAAATATGGACTTGGTTTTAACTAGAATATGCATGCTAATCAGAATAGAACTAAACATGGCATAGGATATGGTAATGTTAAGCATCACCAGAAATTTGTTAAGTTATTCACATGCATAATGTCTTTGTCAAACCAAAACAGTATGTATCCTCTGCTATCACTTGTCATTTTTGTTGTAGAAAAGGACACTATGTTTACAATTGCAAATATAAAAGACTTGCTAACAGAGGATGTAAACAGATTTGGAAGATTAAGACACAAGATGTTGAAACTCACCCCCCAGGACCCAATTTAAATTGGGGACCTAAATTGAGATTCTGATTTTATTGCAGGTATACTTGAGATCCACAAAACATCAATGGTATCTTGACAGTGGATGCTCAAAGCATATGACAGGGGACAAGTCAATGTTTATGTCCCTAAACCTAAAAGAAGGTGGATTTGTAAAGTACGGCAATAATAACAAGGGCAAGATCTACGGTGAAGGTAACTTTGGTAGCGAATCAACTGCTATAATTAAAAATGTCTTATACGTGGAAGGGCTGAAACATAACCTTCTAAGTATAAGTCAGCTGTGTGACAACGGTTTTCAAGTAAGATTTTCACCACTCTCTTGCATAATTGAGAACAAAACTGATAAAAGCATGAAAATGGTAGGTGATAGAGTTAACAACATTTACATGCTAGATTTAACTACTGTGCCTGTTGATTCTGTTTGTTGCTTATTATCAAATGTTGATGAAACATGGTTATGGCATAAACGTATTGCACACATTCATATAGATCATTTGAGTTAGCAAACAACTAGTTAGAGGACTCCCTGACAAGAAGTTTACTAAGGATAGGTTATGTGCTGCTTGTGAACAAAGTAAACTTGTCAAAACCTCTTTTCCCCCAATAGACATGGTCAAAACCAATAGGGTTTTGCAGTTGCTTCATATGGACCTCTTTGGTCCATCCCAAGTGAGAAGTTTTGGTGGCAATTTGTATGGTTTTGTGCTAATTGATGATTATTCTAGATTCACCTGGACCTTCTTTCTAACTCATAAAAGTGACGCTTTTTCTGTTTTCAAAAAGTTTGCAAATTTGGTACAAAATGAAACAAGTCAGAAAATCATGTCCATCAAAAGTGATCATGGAGGTAAATTCCAAAATGATGCTTTTGATACTTATTGTGAACAGAATGGTATTCATCACATGTATTCAGTCCCTAGGACACCACAACAAAATGGTGTAGTTGAAAGGAAAAATAGGTCTTTGGAGGAATTAGCTAGGACCATGCTTAAAGACTCCAAAGTACCTAAATTTTTCTGGGCTGATGCAGTTAGCACTGCCACACATGTTGTCAACAGGGTTTTGATTAGACCAATCCTTAGGAAAACTCCATATGAGTTATACAAGGGTAGAAAGCCAAATATTTCTTACTTTAGAGTTTTTGGTTGTAAGTGCTTTGTTTTGAACAATGGTAAGGAACACCTGGGTAAGTTTGATCTTAAGGCAGATGAGGGTATCTTTCTAGGTTATTCCCAAACTAGCAAAGCCTATAGAATCTACAACAAAAGAACAAAGACCATAGAAGAGTCACTTCATGTAAAGTTTGATGAATTTTTTAAAGAAAACTTGAACAAAACTCCTTTTATAGTTGATGTATCTTTGGATGATATTGTAGAATTTGAACCATTAGAACCAGAGGTAGCTGCACCCCCAACCAATAGTGACTGTGTTGAACCTATTAGAGTAGATGAGTTACCTAAGGAGTGGAAGTTCAATAGAAACCATCCCATAGATAACATCATAGGGGACATCTCTAGAGGAATGGCAACTAGAAGGAACCTTAGTCATTTTTGTAACCTTACATCTTTTGTATCTCAGATTGAACCTAAGAACATTAAGGAAGCCTTCTTAGATAGTGAGTGGATACTTGCTATGCAAGAGGAGTTGAACCAATTTGAGAGAAACCAAGTCTGGATTCTAGTACCTAAACCAGAAAATAAGCACATCATAGGAACAAGATGGGTGTTTAGGAACAAACTAGATGAGAATGGTGTGATCACTAGAAACAAAGCTAGATTAGTGGCCAAGGGTTACAATCAGGAAGAAGGGATAGATTTTGATGAAACCTATGCCCCTGTAGCTAGGTTAGAAGCCATTAGAATCCTGCTGGCTTTTGCGTATATCATGGACTTCAAACTCTATCAAATGGATGTGAAAAGCGCCTTTCTCAATGGTGACATCCAAGAGGAAGTGTTTGTTAACTAAACACCTGGTTTTGAAAATCCTGATTTTCCTAATCATGTGTACAAGCTAACAAAGGCCCTCTATGGATTGAAACAAGCTCCTAGAGCTTGGTATGAGAAGCTGAGCACTTTTCTCATTCAACAAAACTTTGTAAGAGGCAATGTTGACAAAACCCTTTTTATAAAAACTAATGGAAATGATATATTGCTGGTCCAAGTTTATGTTGATGACATAATCTTTGGATCAACCAATAACAATCTATGCAAAGACTTTGAAAATTTAATGAAAGGTAAATTTGAAATGTCAATGATGGGAGAACTCTCCTATTTTCTGGGATTTCAAATTAATCAAAGCAAGCTTGGTATTTTCATTAGCCAAACAAAATATTGCAATGATTTAATAAAGAAGTTTTGCTTTGATAAGTATAAATCCATTGATACTCCAATAAGCTCAGCTAGTCACCTAGACAGGGATGAGATGGGAAAACCAATAGATATTTCCAAGTATAGGAGCATGTTAGGGTCTTTACTTTACCTTACTGCAAGCAGGCCTGACATTATGTTTAGTGTCTGCTTGTGTGCTAGGTTTTAGTCTAATCCTAAGGAATCTCATCTTAGTGCAATTAAGAGGATTTTCCGATACCTTATAGGAACTAGGAATCTCGGCTTTTGGTACCCCAGAGGTTATACTTGTTCATTGGTTGGTTTTTCAGACTCAGACTTTGCTGGATGCAAGCTGGACAGGAAGAGTACCTCAGGTACTTGTTACTTACTTGGAAATTCTCTTGTATCGTGGTTTAGCAAGAAGCAAACAAGTATTGCACTTTCTACAGCCGAAGCGGAATACATAACAGCCGGGAGCTGTTGTGCACAGATTCGTTGGATGAAACAGCACTTATTGGATTTCGGTGTGGACTTAGGAACTGTTCCTATCATGTGTGATAACACAATTGCTATTTGTATCACTAAGAATCCAGTGATGCACTCTAGAACCAAGCATATCGAAATTCGGCATCACTTCATTCGAGATCAGTTTCAAAGTGGAAATATCAAGTTAGAATATGTCAACACAACTGAGCAGTTAGCAAACATATTCACCAAAGCATTGCCAAAGGACAGCTTCCATCACCTTAGGATGAAACTGGGCATCATAGATCCTAGTGAGATCCGAATTATATGACTAATCGGCTGGTTACATCGATTGCCCTGTGACTACACAGGAAAATGTCTTTATAAAATCGATTACCCATGTCGATTTGACCCATAATATATCTATTTTCTCAGTTTGGACACTCGAAATCGATTTGGACAATCGATTGTGTCAAATATGTTTGAAATCTCCAATCAAAGGAATCGATTTGGATAATCGATGCTGATACAAGTTACTTTCTGGACTGATATGACAGATTTCTGAACAAGTTCGAAATCGATTTGGGAAATCGATTGTTAAATTTGGTTTGAGATTGTCTTTTGACGAATCGATTTGGGAAATCGATGCTGAGATGGGTGCCTATCTGAACTGTTATTTGGTGTTTCTGAAATGACACGAAATCGATTTGAGAAATCGATTTGGTAACTACATAATCGATTAGGGAAATCGATTAACAATATGATCGTTGGAGTGTTTTTACTAGCCGTTACGTCACATCATTATGTCAATCTTTTTACCTTCCCCAGTAACGGTAACCTAAATCGATTGGCCCAATCGATTGCCACTTCAGAGAGTATAAAAACAACAGTGATCAATCGATTTTCAACACAGTTTACCAACCCTAAATCGATTTTCACTCACAATCTCTTGCATCTGCTTCAACTCTCTTTGCTCTTTATCACTCTTTTCACCACTGATCTCTAACAAATTCTACATACAACAATAGCAAGAGTAAAACAGACCCAACCACGAACTCCATCACCATCACAATCACTCGACTCATATCCTAATCTGATTAGGGCCTTTTACTCAACGTTCAAAATGAGTGAAGTTGGTTTTAAAGCAATGGTGAAAGGGAAGAAGATTTCCATGACTTTTAAGGAATTCTCGAATCTCTCGGGAATGCCTTATCATGGAAACTCAGTTGACGGATGCTCCGAAGCTGGTGCTGCTGATGAAGGCTGGGAAGCATCACTGGATCGTCAAATAGCAGTGCAGGACCTGATGGTTGATGGTTTTGCTGAATCAGTTGCATTACCAATAGGCCAAATGAAGGTTCAGCAAAGGATGCTGATGTACGCTCTAACCCGGATGCTTGTTCCAAGATCCGGAAATCATGTTGTTGTCCAAAGGTTGGATATTGTTTTGCTGTGGGGACTGTGCAAAGAGCTCAAGATGAGCTGGGCATGGATCGTCCTAAGACACATGTTGGAAGCTACACAAGGGAAGCTGGTACTTCCATACCCCCAGCTGATCACAAAGATTCTGGAGCATTTCAAAGTATCGTTCAAGGGTGAAGAATCGTTCAAGGGTGAAGAATCGACCAAGTCCATCCTTACTTTTGGTGAATCTATTGTGAACCAGATGCAACTGCGCAAAGTGAATGGCGTTTGGATGCGACCTCAAGCCAGTGTTGAACAAACCCAGCAAAGTGCTGGACCACCAGCTGCTGAGTCTGTTACAGCCAGTTCTGGAGTGCTTGCCAAATTGCTTGAATTAATGGAAGCGCATGCAGCTCACAACACCAGAATGGAGGATGCAATGCAGAAGCTTCAATCCGACTTGGCACTGGTTGCACAGGATGTGGCAGCAATCTAGGAACATCTAGGCATTAAGTTGTCTTTCAGTGATATTGCTGAGATCGGAAGACAGGCAACAGAAGAACCAACTCCAACACACTTAGATGTTGCTGAAACTCATGTTGAGGAGACACCTGCTGAGGGTAATACAGCGGTCTCAGCCTCTTCCCCAGATAATAATGAGGACCAGCACACTCTAGATGTTTAGAATTTCAGTTTTTTTATGATGTTTTGTTCTGTTAATTTTCTTACTGATGAATGAATATATAAAGTTGAGCTTATAATCATATTGTTTGTTGCATTTCATCTTTAGTACGTGCCATAATCTGTTTCTGTTTATCACATTGATACAATTTGTTTTACAAACTGCTCCTGTTGCTAATCTGTTCCAGTTTCATTGTATATTAGTTTTTTCAGTTTTGCTACCAACTAAGGGGGAGCATAGTTCTGAGTTTTTCTCTCCTTTACCTCTTTTTGACTTAACTGACAAAGGGGGAGAAAAATTTAAACTTGTAAATTGTACTAACTCAGTATGCCGTGCTACTTATGTTAAACTCTGATACTTATGCTATGATTATGCTATACTTATGCTCTGATACTTATTAAGCTTGATAGTATGTTCTGATACTAGTAGTGCTTTTTGCTATTTACTCTGATATGTAATCACTTGCAAATTGCTCTGATACGATTTCGGTTGTTTTAGCTCTAACCCTTATTTCACTATATGAAAAGCATGGATACTCATATTTAGGGGGAGCTTCACTAGACTGTCGTTATTACAATGTATTCCTTTGAAATATTTCTCAAGTTAAAATTGCATGTTTGTCACTTAAATCAAAAAGGGGGAGATTGTAAGACATATGTTCGTTTTTGATATTATTGACAAACATACATCATCAAATAAATCTGACATTGTAAACTGAGAAAAATTTCAGGAACAACAACTCAACCCTACAAACTTGAGACAATTTCTTGGAACTTAAGAAATCAACAAAAGCTTGAAGATTCACAAGCAAATCGATTAGTAAAGTCGATTCAGTAATAGGGTTGAATGATATTATGTAGTCTGGGATCAAGCAATCGATTGGCAACATCGATTTGCACAGTTTCTGAAAATCAAGTATGATATCAATCGATTAGGTGAATCGATTGGTACATTTAGTAGAAAATAAATTGTGCAATTCAGAGAGCCAGTTAGCCTTAAATCGATTAGGCAAATCGATTGTTTAATTCACCAGGACTGAACTGATTGCTTACATCGATTAGACAAATCGATTGGTACATTTACTAAAATTAAAATATGCAAGTCAGTGGCATGCCTTGCAAGCTAATCGATTTGGAAAATCGATTGATCCAATCACAATTTCATTTTTGATTGTCTATATCGATTGGCATAATCGATTTCGAATGTCACAGAGCCAAACCAATATTTAGTAAATCGATTAGACAAATCGATTGAACCAAATTAACTTTAAAATGAAATTGGTCTTGGACATACGCAATCGATTAGCACAACCCACTAACATACTTCTTTTGAAATAAGTTTGGCATCAATCGACTTGGTAAATCGATTGAATGAACCAAATAATGTAATGTGCTTCAGACTTAAATCCATAGTCGATTAGACACATCGATTATGTAGATTTAAACCAACTCTGTAACTTGTTAAATCGGGTAGGCAAATCGATTTACGAAAATCACTGTGTCCCTGGAACTAGTGAAATCGATTGGTACAAAAAGTTTTTAGAAACAGAGATGACTTAAGGACTATGTAAATGTTTGAATCGATTGAGTACATCGCTTGTTTTGATCTCGTTGTTGGAACAAAACACCCCAAGTCGATTATGCACATCGATTTAAATATGAAACATCCATCCAAGTCTGAAGAACTCATTTAAACTAATCGATTAGGTAAATCGATTAGTGTATGTAGTTTGAAGATTCAAGAAAAACAAGATTCGCGAAATCAATTGTATAAATCGATTAGTGTGCTTTATAACTTTAATGAATCGATTGGCCAAATCGATTCATGTGTTGTTTTTCCTGAAACTATATAAACTGCATTCACTCTATTCTTCTCATAACTTGTGAATAACATTTTTGATAATACACCTTCACAACATACACAATATATTACTAATCTTTTCTCAACTGATATTACTTTGAACATCTTTTTCAGCCTTGAACAATTTACATTTGTGATAAAAAAGGATTGAAAAAGACTAAATTGAGAAAGATAGCTTTGAGAAGAAGGAAGATCAAGAACTTTGTAAAATTGATCTATTTCAATTTCTGTAACCAAATTACTTTGAGAAAATCCAGTTACAACTGGTGGTGATCTTCGAGGTTGAGGGCTGTCAACAAGAAGACACTTGACTGTATTCTTGGTACAGTTTATGGGATTTAAACTCGGGAATTCAGGGAAGGAAAAATAGAACAGGGAGAATAGTTTAAGATTGAGACGAGGCGCTGTGTAAAATCTGTAAATTGATTCTAAGAAGTTCTATTGAAAAGGCTAAGATCAGGGTTTGATCTTAGGACTGGATGTAAGCCGTCACAAGGCGGCTGAACCAGTATAAATATCTGCGTACACTTTTATTTCCCTTATCTCGTTTAAATTTCTGCAATTATTGTGTTCTTGATATTGATTGAATGCGTGATAAAGATTTTGTGATAAGTGTCTTTGCAAGATTAATTGTCTTGACATGATTGCATGAAAATCAATATCTTGAGTAACAATTGTTTTTGATGCATTTCTCCATATAATCAATAATTGATATTGTTTGACATTCATTAGAATTGATTATTAGGGACCTTCTGTAATCTTGTGTTTCGTAAATCTACAATTTATTAAACTGTTGCGCATATTGTTAGAATAGAAATCTTTCTGCATATATTTCTGAAAAATTGAGGTCATAATTACCATCAAACACAACAGGAGCAGGATGTAGAATACATAACACGTAAACATAATCAGAATGCATAAATAGTGCTTCAACTAAAGTTGAATGCAGATACAAAACATGTAAAAAAACACCATATAAGCATAATATAGAAACATAATGAAACAGAACCAAATCATAGAAATAATGCGCAAAAAATAAAAGAAGAAAGAAAAATACATAAAACAAAACACATCAGAAATAGAATGTAGAGATATAGCGCAAAGAAGCAACCATATATTATGAACTATTTTTTTATAAGAAAAACAAGTAGGTAGATAAACACATACAAATGATCACCATTATTTTCGCCTTCCGCCTATATTGAACATAAATAACCCAATGATTTGGGTTAATAGAGTGAGGATAGTTTTGAAGATTTTCCTCTCTAGGTAAGATCCTATTTGTTAAACTTCTTAAATAATTTATAGTGTGCATCCCACCATTTATTTCTAAAGTTAGTAAGAATGTACTTTTTGTTGTCTCCATAATCCACAACAAAATTTGACTTACAACATATGCATAAAAAATATAGTTGGTTGATAAATGACACAAAAGATAAAACAATATTCAGTTGTTTATCAATGATACCTTTATTTTATCCTTATAATGTCTTTTTTTTTCTTCTTTTCTCTAACACTAGTTTCCAAGTCTCTAAACTTCCTTGCAATTTCACCCAAAACACATGTTAACAAACCACCAGCTGGTCCTACAAGTAGACCATCTGAGTTCCATCTAGTTATAACATGTTTTACATTAGGAAGAGCTTTAAATATGTCTGACACCCTTAAATGTGTCCTTGAAATTGTTCTAACTCAACCATGTAAAAAAATTAACTTACTTAAAGATAATTTGATATTAAGTTACTTACTAATAACATCTACATTCCAATATGTAGATTTTTATTTTTAATTTTAACAATTTTAGGCTCATCTTCTACCACATCTTTAGAGTGAGGTGATGCCTCTTGGGAAGGTTGTGGTTCTGTCATTTGGATTGTTGGTGGCGCTGTTGTCACATGGGAAGGTTGTGATTATGTCGCTTAGATTGCTGATAGTGGTGTTGTCACTTAGGTAGGTGGTGAAACTATCGCTTGGACTTCTAATGGTGGTGTTGCCACTTGGGTAGGTGATGGAATTATTGCTTAGACTTCCTATGGTGGTATTGTCATTTGGAATGTTACATCGACTGTTTATGGTAAAATGTGTTTCCGCAAGCGCTTCTTGTTGGCTACTCAAGATCTCCAAGTAGTATAAACCTAGAATGAACTTTTATGAAATGTCACAATCATTTATTAACCATCGAAATAATTGAATAGATGACAACAACAAAAACAAAATGGATGCAACACTTCAAAGCCAAACAACAAAAACCTTCAACTTTCCAAAACAACACTTTCAAAATTCAATGCACTTTACTTCATTGTTAGTTTAGGCATAAGCCAATATTAAAAAAACCAAGCATGTAAAGATTTGAATAAAATTATCCAATTGAACTATAAAAGTATTTTATATAGATGATAAAATATTTGAGAGATATTACTTACCAGTGAGGAGTTTGAAATGGGAGAAGAGGATTTGTGAAGAGATTGAGAGAGATAAGTTAGATTGAGAGCTTTCATCCATTTTTTGTTCTCCTCCATTTTTTTGTGTTGCATATATTCATATGATGATGCCATGGCTTTCACAAGATTGAGAATCCAAACACACTTACACTGCAAACATTGATGACAAACAAGTTAGAACAATGCATGATGTAGAACTATACTATAATTTCAAGTGTTGCATTCAAAAAAGAAAAAGGAAGAAAGATTAAAGATTGTGAGAGACCTTGTATTTTTTTTGTAACTTTGTTTAATGATATTTTCCATCCATCATACTTTTAGATTTCATTCACTTTCATGGTTATAAAGGCATAACTCATAATCAGTAAAGTCAATCAATATAGCTCCCTCCACAAAGATCTTTGTAACTATAACTTATTAATGCCAACACAAAAATAGCATTTCATATTTTTTTTAAAACAAAAACACATAAGGAAATATTATTACAGTAACGATGAAACACAAATGCAGCAGTAGATGACAACACAACAAAACAATAATGCAATAACGCTGAAATAGAAACACAAATGCAACAGTCAACATAAACACAACAATAAATGACAACACAACAAAAACAATAATGATGTAACGTTGAGACATAAATAGAAACGCATCACTAAACACAACGTATTTCATACACTATTCTAGAACCAAAATCCATCAATAATGCAGTAACGCTAAAATAGAAACAAAAACAATAATCAAGCAGTAAACAATTAAGATAAAATGATGACATTGCGTGGATTAAGTGATGATAAACTACAAAATTGTAAGACCTATAATTTTAAATTCTAATTTATCTATTTTGGTGTATTTTGATATTGAACTTTGAGGCGTTTTAGCAAAGATATTGATATTTTGTGAGTTTAATGCCCAAAAATATCTTTTGATGCCTGATTAAAATTATTTGTCGATAAATAAATTAGATTAAGTACGGTGAATATTTTGTCGAAGAATAATTCATTTATGTTACAAAGAATTTAATATCGAGTAGTTTTGTTAAAAATATCTCGAGTTGATGAAAATTTTATCTGTCAATTGAGTTGTGACGAGAGTAGATATTTGTTAAATTATAATATATATATATATATATATATATTCGGAAGGAAAAAAGGAAAAAGATAGAAAAGGAAAGGAAAGAAAACAGAAGAAAGAAAACACGAAACCTTTTCTTCCTCTCCCTGCCTCGCGAAACCCATTATCCCTTCTCTTCTTTTGCTTTATTTTGCTTCAAAAAAAGAAACCCAAGGCTTAGTGGGTGAGAGAGAAAAAATTCCCAAGCTTCCTTTTTTCTTCGCTGATTTGAAAACAAAGAAAAACGGTGTTAGGGATTTTCAAAACCGTCAAACACAAACATCCATGTTTCTTCTAGACCTAAGCTTTATTTCGCAAAGAGATAGAAGGGAAAGTTGCTCACCTCCATGCTACGATGCTAGTGAACTAACTCTGGAAGCGACGTCGCGAGCAGAGATTTTATTGGAATTAATCGCGGTATCGTAATCGCTCATTAAAGCTAACGTTAAGGTAAGGTCTCCTTCCAAACTTTGAGTTTGAATTTAGAACATTATTTGTGAGTTTGAGGAAAAGAAATTTGATGAGTGAATTTTTAGAAAATGAATTTAACGCGATTATGTGTGAATTATGGATTAAATTTGATGTGTGGTGGTGAGAAAATATGCTTGAGTATGCTCTATGTGATTGAAAAATAATTAGTGTTAAATGAGTATTAAAAATGGAGAATCTTTTAATATTTGTATTTACTTAATGATTATTGTGGAAAGAGTCAGAGTATGCTCATGCATTTCATAGTACATGGTGACCACGATGGTGCCATGGTGATAGTGGTGACCATGATGGGCCACGAGATGATGCCATGTGATTTGTTGGTTCATCTTATCCTTACAGGGATTATCGCGTAGTGTTGATATGTGAGAGATTGCCCTCTAGAACGTGTTGGTCTGTGAGCGATTGCACTCTAGAAAACAGTGTAAGGCTTGTCATAGGAAACACTTTAGTAAATTGTGCGGGCTTTGATGGGTGGCACCTTGATAATTAGTATAAGGACTGTGATAGGCGATACAATTATGATTTATGCCCCCTTCAAGGAAGGTTTTGATTGGAATTCCAGAATTCATGCATTTTGGGCATATACACATTGCATTAGCGTGCTTGACACGTGAGTCATATTTGATATACTATGATGATTGTATATGTATGCTTAATTGTGGTTGTGATTGTACCCTAATTGGTAAGTTAGATTATTTGGATTTGTGTGTAAGTGTTGATTGATTGTGACACCTTTTTAAAAAGCTAATCTATGTTGTTTTTGCTGTTTTTTTGTTTTGCTATTTTCTGCTGTTGTATTCGACTAAGAATGTTGTATTCGAATACATAAGTTCTGATTTTGCTACTGACTTCTAAAACAACACTGTATTCGACTACAAGAAGGTATTTTCGAATACAGATGTCCTTATTTAGCTACTAACTTCTGAAACAACACTTATTCGACTACAAGGATGCTGTATTCGAATACGACACTGCAGTTTTGTTAAAAACTTCATTTTTCAACTTTGATTATGCATGCTTGACATATGAAAACCCTTTCAAAGAGTATGTTAAGTTGAATGGTTATTTTGTGCATTTAAAATTTAAATGTTGTGTGTTATTTGTTAATTTAAGTTGGTGACTTTTACAATTATTGTGGAAATCTGGGCTTTGCCCTCATATGAGAATCAAGATCATCCGACTAGTTAGTACCTTGGAGATGGAAAGGTAGTTAGGCATACATGTCTGATGCTATGTCAAACGGAATCCTGCGGGGTGCGTAGAGATCACCTGGGTTGTATAGCTTTTTGTAACATGATCATATTAGAAGATTGTATAGGGTTTAATTGTCTTTCTTTTGTGGATGTCTTTATTTCAATTTGGAAGACTATACCGATACCTCATATTGTTAGCTTGACTTTTATTTTGATGGATCGTCGTACCACTTTTTGATGCGACGTGGGGGCGTTAAAATTCTTGGGCAGTGCTTTTGTACAGGTGTCTGCCAAGAATACCCCAATGGTATGAGCTATGTTTAATAGGTCTCACAACCCCGATGTATTTTGCTATTTAAATTTTGGATTTTTATTTCAAAAACTATTTCCGCTGCTTGTAAATATTTGTTGACTTTTGTCATTATGTTACGACTTAAATGTTTTATCCAAAAGTATTTTCTTTCTTTATTTATGAATTAGTTTTGAAAGAAAAAAAACGGGTTGCTATAAAAATCATACATCTCATACGGGGTACAAACAATAAGTTAGACTTTGTACATTCAATTGAAAAGCATTTAGAGATTAAACATCATTTTATAAAAGACTATATCGAAAAGGGTATTTTAGACATTAAATTTGTTGACACTGATCATTTGTGGGAACACATCTTTATGAAACCCCTTGTTTAAGATGGATTTAATTTGATAAAAATAAAATTTAAATATTCAATTTATAAAGGAGTGATGTTGAAATCCATTTGTACCTCTACCTCTAGTAAAATAGAACTTTGGATAAAATATATATGTTCCGCCTTTGATAAATTGGATTTTGCCTCTGCCTCTAGTTGCTTAAAATTCAATTTGTCTCATATATGATTACTTTTCTTGAAAATTGTGTGAGTTTTGTGTTTTTTTGTCACATGTTGCCTTTATATTTTAACGTATGCACGAAAATTATTGCTATTCACTTTTGGAAACTCAATTGTTTTATCGAAAACACAAACACTCTAGTCACTCACTACTCCCACATCATTTCCCATAGTTTCAATATCTTTTCAACATTAGCACTTCTCTTAAATCCTTTATGATTCTCTTATGGCTTCAAGTTTCGCATCTTTTTCTGCACCTACTATGCATGCAAGATTGATAAACTTGATACACTTAATGATTTGCAAATCGACTTCGCAAATCTCGTTGAAAATGGGTTAAACTTCATTGAAGATTTTTCTAGTATTTGATGGTCAAAGTAATTTAACCTAGATCAATCCTACGCTCCAAACTTCGAAGTTAAAGAATCTGGAGATTTGTTGATGCGACACTGATGCAGAAATTTCAAGTGTGGTTTTAGGTATCCTTATCAAGGTTACTCAACAAACCATTGCTACTATCATCAAATTCCAGGATGAAGTCATGATAATTGAAAACGTATATGAGTCAAGAATTGGTTTTTCTTAAATCAACAAGGAACTTTTTGTAGATCCTAAGGTGAACGCCAAATTATTACATTTAAAGCCCATATATATGATGATTCCCAAGATTATGATTGGATGTGTTGTGCTAAAAGGTGACTTTGTTGATCACATAAGTAAAGGCCACAAGGGATTGATTGATGTGGAACATCTCCTAAAATATTTATACTAATTATCCATATTTGGTACTTGAGCACATAAGGTTCTCTGACAAATCCAGATTAGGAAAAATCAGAAGTATCCCCTATTCCATATTTATCAAAGCTATGCTCATGAGAAACCCTGTCATTAAGGCCCTATAGGAACTAGGAGCAGTTGTTTAGGAGGAACACTTGTTATCCTCCTCTACACCAATGTTCAACATTTAGAATGTCATCAAAATGAGATTCATTGCTGCAAAGAATTGCATAAAACTAAGCAACAATGTCAAACAAATCCTAGGACAATATAATGAATCTTAAGACACTAATTTCTTTGTCGAATATTCATTCGCTCCAGTCTTTGAGGAAGACAGCAAAGAGGTAACTCAATAATATCTAAGGATGTACCTCTCAACTCAAAGATTCCTCCAATATGTTTCCCTATACCAAGGGCATCTTAGGAGTTTGAGAAGAAAAGGAAATGGTAAATCAGGATATCTTCCGTATTAGAGGAATAATAAGATGATAAAAAAAGCTACTGATGATGAAGCTAGCATCAACTTGAGAAAGAGACATAAGGTAAATTCATTTGTTGAACTTGTTCATTCTCCTTGTGATCTTGGTAGTGGTAGTGGTATGGATCCACAATTATTCCTCCCATTCCCTCTAGAACTAGCCCCTTTTACTCCCTTCATTCCTTTGGGTTTCCAAGCCTTGATCCGTTCATTACCGCTCTAACATCTAAAATTACCAAGATTAGGAACTTGAATGCTTAAAAGCAACGATATGAAAGTTGTACTTGAATGGTTGTACTAAATTCACAAGACTGTCGACGATATGAAAGTTGTACAACTTAAAAGCGAGTAATAGATGGTCTGATAAAAGCTTCACAGAATTATTAACACTCATAAAAGATATGTTGCCAGATGATAATGAACTTCCTAGTCGAACCTACGAGGCTAAACGAATTTTGTGTTCTATTGGCATGAGTTACGAAAGGATTCATGCGTGTCCTAACGATTGCATTTTATTTCGAAACGAATATGAATTACATAAGGCATGTCCAAAATGCAATGTCTCTCGATATAAGAAGAAAGAATCTACTCCAACAAAAGTCGTGTGGTATTTTCCTATAATACCAAGATTTAGGCGCATGTATCGCAGTGAAGAAGATTCAAAACACTTGACATGGCATGCAGATGAAAGAATTAGAGATGGAATGTTTCGACACCCTACAGATTCCCCACAATGGGCAAAAATTGATCATGAGTATCCTGAATTCGGGATAGAGTCAAGAAATCTAAGACTTGCACTTTCTACTTATGAAATGAATCCACATGGTCTTAAAAGCATCTCACACAACACGTGGCCTGTGATTTTGTTGATTTATAACCTACCTCCATGGTTATGTATGAAGCGTAAGTTTATGATGTTGTCTCTGTTAATTTCTGGACCCAAACAATCGGGGAATGATATCGACGTATACTTGACTCATTTAATTGAAGATTTAAAAATTATGTGGGAGACAGGTGTGGAAGTTTATGATGGGTATAAGAAAGAATGTTTCAATTTGAGGGCTATGTTGTTCGGCATAATTAAATATTTTCTAGCATATGGTAATTTATTAGGATATAGCATTAAAGGTCAATGTGCATGTCCTATATGTGAAGAGAGTACAAATTGGATGCGGTTGAAACATTGTAAGAAGAACGTGTTTCTTGGACATCGTAGATTTTTACCTTATAGTCATCAATATCGTGGGTGGAGAAATGCATTCAATGGAAAATCAGAGGAAGGTAAAGCTCCTTTAGCACCGGCTGGATATCAAATACTTGAAAAAGTACAAGGTTTGACCAATAAATTTGGCAAACCTTTTGCGGGAGAGCTGGTCAAAACTAGGTGGATAAAAAAGTCAATTTTCTTTGAATTGCCATATTGGAAGTCATTGTATATAAGACATTTCCTCGATGTGATGCATATTGAAAAAAATGTATTTGATAGTGTTATTGGTACGTTACTCAATGTTCCAAGAAAGTCTAAAGATAGCATCAACGCAAGATTGGACTTGGTCGATATGGGAATAAGAAATGAATTGGGTCCCGTAAAGAAAGGAAATCGCACATATCTACCTCCAGTCGCTCATACTTTATCTAGAAAGGAAAAAATTGTTCTATGTCAATTTCTACACGAAGTTAAAGTTCCAAAAGGATACTCTTCAAACATTAAAAATTTGGTTTGTATGAAAGACCTCAAGTTAAAAGGTTTGAAGACCCATGATTGTCATATTCTAATGGAGCATTTTCTACCAATAGGTATACGTTCCATTTTACCTGAAAAAGTTTGACGAGCCTTAACTAGATTATGTTTCTTCTTTAGGGAAATTGGTAGTAAAGTGATCGACCCTCAGAAATTACCGACATTACAGAGGGAAATTGTTGTTACTTTGTGTGAGCTTGAAATGTATTTCCCACCCTCATTTTTTGATATAATGGTTCACCTTACTGTTCATCTAGTTAAGGAGACACAACTTTGTGGGCTAGCTTATATGAGATGGATGTATCCGATAGAACGATATATGAAAATATTAAAAGGGTACGTAAAAAGTAGAAGTCGGCTAGAAGGTTGTATTGCTGAACGGTACATTATTGAAGAGGCTGCTGAATTTTGTACTGAATATTTGTCCAATGCTGAATCCATAGGGCTTCCCATGTCTCGTCATTTGGGAAGAATATCAGGAGAAGGGATAATTGGAAGGAGACTGCTGACGATATCAAGGATATTGTTACAATGATGATGAGGTTCAACCGTATGTTACAATACACATGGATCCGTTATCTCGTTTGGACATTAATAGGAATCAAATAAGCGTTGTAAAAGACCTTTTTTAAAATAACATAAGGAGACCTTTTAGAGCGCATATTTGAAAAAGCGTTGTAAAAGGCTTAAAAAAAATATTCATATAACATAATAAAACAAGGAAGCCTTTTACAGCGCTTTTTCAAATAAGCGCTGTAAAAGACCCTTTTTAAAATAACATAAGGAGGCCTTTTAGAGCGCTTTCCCAATAAGCGCTGTAAAAGACCCTTTTTAAAATAACATAAGGAGGCCTTTTAGAGCGCTTTCCAAAAAAGCGCTGTAAAAGGCTTTAAAAAAAACATTCATATAATGTTAGAAAACAATGAGGTCTTTTACAGCGCTTGTTGCGAAAATCGATGTAAAAGTGCCTTTTAAAAAATTAAATAAAGACGCCTTTTAGAGCGCTTTTCAAACAAGCGTTGTTGCACACAACATATTTTCCTTGAAATACCTAACCCTCATTATGTATTTCTTCAAACCATATTTCTGCGAACCATATTTCTGCGAACTTTCTGCGAACCCTCTTTTCTTTGCATTTCGTATTTCTTCGAACCCTCATTATTCAGGTATTGATGTTATTAATTTTTTGTAATCATTAAAATGCATGTTGATCTTGTTTAAGATATACTGATGTGGATATGTACTTAGAATAATGCATGTTGAGCTTGTTGAAGTTATACTAAACTACATGTTGAACTGGTTGTAGTTAAATGGATACAAACAACGATTTAGAATGTCAAAATGAAGAAGTTGTCAACACTAAGACTTATGAAAATGAAGTCAAACATGGTGCAACTATAATGCAAAAGGTCATTAAAGCAAGGAGCAATAGCATCAAATTTGAGGTTATACAATACTATACTCTGTTTGTTGTGTACTTTTTATCTTTTTTTAATAGCATGTACTTACTATATGAGTTTATTAGGTTGGCTGGAATGAGAGTGGTCAGCCAATTGACGCTAACAGCTCTATGTTTGTAAGTTATATTGGGGTTGTTGTTCGA
Source organism: Cicer judaicum (assembly GCA_037974835.1). NCBI lineage: Eukaryota > Viridiplantae > Streptophyta > Magnoliopsida > Fabales > Fabaceae > Cicer > Cicer judaicum. The sequence goes on from JBBPBS010000693.1 coordinate 5,541,240, forward strand.
CAAAATATCCCAATTACGATTGATGATTGGAGAGATAAGGCGTTGAAGGATGCCAAAGATATACTATGGAATGACATTTAAGTAACTTTTTTGATCCACTCTTTTGTCATTTATAATTTTTTTCATTGAAATATTTTACTTAGTCAAACTATATCTTTATTTTGATTGCAGACTACTTTTGTTCTTGATGAGGGGAGAAAGAGTTATGTATTGAGAGTTGCTGGGAAAATCCACCAGGGATTTAGATCTCACCTCTCTAATTTTTATATAAAAGATAGAGAAGGAAATACAAATGATGAAGCTCCAAGTATATATAAACATTATATATCAAATGATGAATGGAGTGCATTTGTATCCAAACGTTCGGACCCCGCGTTTGTCGTAAGTGATTAATTTATTAGCAGTTGTATTTTATTATTCATATTCGTACAATTGCTATTTTTTTATATAGAATATTAGTAAGGAAAATCGCGAAAGGGCAAGAAATCCAACCAACCCATACAAAAAATCACGTATGGGATATGCACGTCTTGATCAAAAACTTGTAAGTAATTAAACATCACTTTTATATAATGAGGTAATTTGTATTATAAACTATAGTTTCTAACTAATATTTTGTTTATGATCTTAACGAATAGAGAAAAGACACCCAATCAAATCAACCGTTGGGTCGTCATATATTGTGGAAGGAAGTGCGTGTAAATAAAGACGGAGTGGTTGACAATGAAAATATCCAAAAAGTAATAGAACTTTGTGTAAGTATATTATCACTTTAATATTTCTTAATATTGTATTTTATCACTTGAATACTTTTTAATATTGTATTTTAAAAATGCTATTGAACTTATCTTTTTAATCCTACATGTATTTTAGGAGACTATCGAACAAAGTTCTGAAAATCAAGAGGGCAACAAGGATAGTTGCAGGGACATTCTGGGTAAAGTGTTTAATGTTCTTGAGTATTCCGATCGGGTTAGGGGGAAAGGATTTGGCGTAATTCCCAAAAGCTATTTTTCTCAAGAGAAGGGCCAAAATCCTTCGAATGAGGAAGTATTAGAGAATCTCAAAATCCTTACAGAGCAAGTGGCACTTTTGGTGAAGACGAACAAAGACAAGCAACTCCCGGATCAGCTCCAACATGAAATACAAATGGAGAGTGAAACCGCGAGTTGCAACATCGGTCTCAAAAGTATTCCCGAGGTAATTAATTACTTATTTATGTAATTACTTATGTATTAAATATACTTATATATTAACCGTACTTATGTTTTAACTATTGATTTAGGGTGTCACTCCATGCGTGCTATACTTGTCCTCCCCTACTCATCGGAAGGTGGGAAAAGGAAAATTGTACAATACTTCGGGAGAAGTATTGCACAATACACCGATCCCTGCGGGCCATGTCAAAGTATCACCTGTTATTGCTTTGGAACCAACTGCACCATTGCCGATACCAGACAACGATGGAGAGTTTTTGGGCGAAGCAATTGGTAGTTACGTGGCATGGCTCACACATCTTGTTGCCCTCGATAAGGTATATTTAATTAATTGAAATGTAAGTTTAATTGATATGTATATTTAATTGCTGATTTTTTTCCGCTCCTAACTTTAATTTCACATTTATATTTAGATGCTGAAAAAGCCTAAAGGGAATGATAAAAAGATTCCCAGAAATGAATCAATTACATCTCGCGAAAAGGTTTGTCACATTTATTCCCTAAGGTTTGTCATTTTTTCAGATTCAATAAACTAACATTTAACCTCATTTTTGCAGATCCAATTAAATAAACCACCCGTACAGCCAAAAAAAGCCAGCAAACCTCAAAAATTGGAGGGTAATAGAGCTGGCAAACTACAAAGGCTGGAGGGTAATAAAGCTGCCAATTTTGCAGCTAGAAAATTGGATTGGGGACAATCGGTCACTGCTGCTCCTAAAATAAGTCAGTCATCCCTTGCTAAATACGGGGCGTGTCTTGACATCCAAGTAACAAAGAACATGGGTAGCAACGACGATTCGCAGATCATACCCATGAATAAAGCTATATTCGGAGATGAGTATGAAGAATTTCTCGAAAAGGAGCACATTTACGAACTTCTCAACCATAAGGAGCTTAGTGCTACTATCATGAGCTTGTACATAAGGTAAAATATACTTTTAATTGCATTTATTGGTAATTAATTAAATGTATTGGTAATTAATCTAGTTTAAAATTTTCATTAAAGGTTTTTGTATGACAAGGTTGTGTGCACGTGCAAATTGTTAAATAAATACTCATTATTGTCTTCGCATAAGCTGTCGATGTGCAAATTCGATCTAATAAATGTAAAGAATTACATTGTAGATATGTTATTAGAAAATATAGAAAAGAATAAATTGTTCTTCGCACCATATAATTCAAGGTACGTAATTATATATTATTTATTTATATCTTTTTTAATTGATGAGATTTTAATTTATTAGTTGTGTATAAAAAAAATTGCTTAACCAAATTTTTGCTGTTGTAGGCACATTGAGTGTTATTTGCAATCCATGCGACCTCTAAAGTTATATACTATTTAGATCCCTTGCATGGCAATTACAACAATCACTCCTATATAAAGACTATGTTCGACACGTAAGTAATATTCATTTATTTCTTACATATATATATATATATATATATATAAATAATGTGTTTGTTAATGCTATAATAATCACATTTATTCATTCAATAGTGCTTTACAAGTTTTTCGAGCTCAAAGAGGTGCTACAGTGTCGAAGCAAAAGTCTAATAACATCACATGGATCCCAATAAAGGTTTGAAATATATGCCTTTAAATTTTCATTTACAAATATATGTCTTTACGATTAATGCACAAATATTTTATTAACTTATATGTTTTATTTTGCAGTGCCCTCGTCAAACAAACAACATCGACTGTGGGTACTACGTATTGCGATTCATGAAGGAGATTGTTGACAAGAATAAAACTATTATCCCAGAAACAGTACGGTATCTTCAATATATGATTTTCATATATAAATTATCTATATATTTGATACTAACTTAATATGTTTAATTTTTATATTGCAGTACTTTGACAATTCCAGTGTATCATACTCTGAGGAAGATCTAATGGAATTAAAGGAAGACTGGTGTCAGTATGTGCTTGAAATGAAAATTATTTGATTTTCTGGGAAATAGCATGCTGCAAGGGATCTCAATATTATATGGTAGCTAGTTATATTCTATTAGTTAATTATATGTATATGATCATAGGACACAATATATGAACATGCATATGAATATGTGTTGTTGTACAATATCTGTTCAATGTATATGTAGTTAATTAGGTTGTAAATTTGGTTATATATATGTATTTGAATGTAGTTAATTAGGTTGTAAGTTATAGAGTTACAGAGTTACATGTTAATTAAGTTACAGAGTTCTGTCCAATGTACATGTTAATTAAGTTACAGAGTTCTGTTTTTGTCTACTGATTGTGTGAATTGATTATGAATATGTATTTGAATATGTTTTGTTGTTGTGTGAACTGATTCTGGATCAAAATAATTTTGGAAAAAAAATTAAAAGACAGCGCTTTCTAAAAAACTGCCATAAAAAGCTACAAAGCGCTTTTAAAAAATTTAATTTACAACGTTTTAAAAAAAAAATTGCACATTTTACAGCGCTTATTTGAAAAAGCACTGTAAAATATGCACTGGGTGAATATTTTACAGCATTTTTTAAAAAAAGCGTTGTAAAATATGCACCTATAATTCATATATTGGGTGTATATTTTACAGCGTTTTTTCAAAAAAGCGTTGTAAAATGTGCACCTATAATGCATATATTGGGTGCATATTTTACAGCGTATGTTTCCAAATTGTACCTTGGAAATTTAACTGTAAGTTCTTACGATCACTCTCTTATTTTTATCTCACAAAAAAATAATATGTTTATTTATAGGAGGTTGGCATTAATATTTGAGAATTTACTTGGCCACATGAAGAAGAACTAGAGTAGGTGCTTATGTTAGGCTGGAGTAAGAGTGACAATGACCCTTTGTTGAATAAATTGATAGTTTGTACTAAATAATTGGATCATTGAAGAAAGAGATTGTGCAAACGATATAAAGAAGGGATGCAACAATACAAGAAAGAGATTGATGAAATGCATAGCGTCAATTGCATTGATACTTATCAAGAGGTGGTTATGTTGAAGAATAAATTAGCCAATCTTCTAATGCAAGAGGAGGCTTTTTTGCGTCAGCATGCAAAGAAATTTTTTATGAGAGATGAAAACACGAACTCTAAATTCTTCTGTAAGATCCTTAATTTTAAATCCTAAATTGTACAATTTTAGGGTATTTTATGTTTAATTTCTTATGCTTTTAGCCCAGTTTTTGGCATTTAGTGAGTTAAATGCCAAAAACATATTTTTTTGAAATTGGATTAAAATTATTTGTCAAAGAATAATTTAATTACGTTATGAAGAATTTAATATTGGACAATTTTGTTAAAAATATCTCTCGTTGCTGAAACTTTTATCTATCAATTGATTTGCAACACGAGTAGATATTTTTATCAAAATAGATTGAGATGAGAATGAAGCGATGTGTGTAAGAGTTTTTATATATTTATGGTTTGGTTTTAATAATATATATACATATATATATTAAGTAATGTATATATATAGATATGAAAAGGAATAGAGGAAGAAGGCCAAAACATTTTTTCCCCACATTTTCGTGAAATTCATCCCTTTCTTCCTTCTCCCTTCTTTTCATTTGCTTTCTTTTGTTTCAAGAAAAGAAACCCAAGGCTTGGTGGGTAAGAAAGAAAAGAGCTCCGAACCTTCTTCTTCTTTGATTCGAAAACGAAGAAAAACGATGTTAGGGGTTTTCAAAACCGTCAATCACAAATCTCCACATTACTTATATATCTAAGCTTTATTTCGTGAAGAGATAGAAGGGAAAGTTGCTCACCTCCATGCTACGGTGCTAGTGAACTAACATTAAAAGCAACGTCGCGAGCGGCGATTTTATCGGAATCACTCGCGATTCCGTAATCGCTCGTTAAAGCTAATGTTAAGGTAAGGGATTCTTCCAAACTTTTAGTTTGCATTTAGGGACTTATTTGTGATTGTGTGGAAAATAAACTTGTTGGGTTTGAAGGGTAGATTTGGGGAAAATGAATTTAATGGTTTTATAGGTGAAAGTTTGGAGCTGGGTTTTTGGCGAAATTGATGAGTGTTTTCGTGGTAAAGGAATTTGATTCATCTATGTGTGTTGTTGAAGAAAATAAATTTGGTGTGTTTGAGTTGTGGTTTATGAAAATTAGTTTGGCATGTATTATGTTTGAGTTTTGTGGAAATTGGTGGTGATTCTTGTTTGGTGTGCTGGATGTGTTCATAAATTAAAATTATGAAATTTTGGAGAAGAAACTTATGTGAATTGGTGGAAAATGAATTTGATTCATTTATGTGTGGTTTGAGGAAATGAAATTTGAGATGTTTGAGGTGTGGTTTGTGACACTTAATTTGGCATGATTCATGTTGAAAATGTGGAAATTTATGGGTGATTGATGATTGAACTTGTTGTCGATTTTGTGGAATTTGAATTGATCGAATTTAATGTAAATTGTGGATTAAATTTGATGTGTGGTGGTGAGAAAATATGCTTGAGTATGCTCTGTGTGATTGAAAAATTGTTAGTGTTAAATGAGTATTAAAAATGGGGAATATTTTAATAGCTGCATTTACTTAATGACTGTTGTGGAAAGAGTCAGAGTACGCTCATGCATTTCATTGTACATGGCGACCGGATGGGCCATGGTGATAGTGGTGACCGAATGGGCCACGAGATGATTCTATGTGATTTGTTGGTTCATCTTATTTAAACGGGGGTTATCGTGTCGTGCTGATATGTGAGAGATTGCACTCTAAAACGTGCTGACCTGTGAGCGATTGCACTCTAGAAAATAGTGTAAGGCCTGTGATAGGCGACACTTTAGTAAATCGTGCGGGCCTGTGATGGGTGGCACCTTGATAATTAGTATAAGGTCTGTGATACGCGATACAATTATGATTTTGCCCATTTGAGGAGGATTTTGATTGGAATTTCGAGTCCATACATTTTGGCATATACGCATTGCATTAGGGTGTTTGGCACGCGATTCATGTTTGATTCAAGATTATGATTGAGTGTTTGAACTTGAGTGGTTGTTTTGGTTGTGCCATAATTGCTAAGTGTGAATGTTTTAGATTTGTGTGTAAGTGTGATTGATTATAAAACCTTTTCAAAACTCAAGTTTTCATTGCGATTGTGCTATAATTGCTAAGTGTGATTGATTGCAAAACCTTCTCGAAACTCAAGTTGTCATGGTGATTGTGCTATAATTACTAAGTGTGATTGTTTGGATTTGTGTGTAAGTGTTGATTGATTTCGAAACCCTTTTAAAAGCTGAATTTTGTTGTTATCTGTTGTTTTCTAATGTGTATTCGAATATAGAAGGTTGTATTCGAATACATACATCTTGTTTTAGCTACTGACTTATGTATAGTCAAATACAAAAGGCTATATTCGAATACGGACATGCTATTTTTGCTGCTGACTTATGAAACAAACTTGTATTCGAATACAGAGATGCTGTATTCAAATACAACAGGGAAATTTTGTTTAAAACTTTATTTTTCAACTTTGTTTATGCATGTGTGGCATATGGAAACCCTTTTAAGGTGCATGCTAAGTTGAAAGGTTATTTTGTACATTTAAAACTTAAATGTTATGTGTTAATTGTTAATTTCAGTTGGTGACCTTTACAACTATTGTAGAAATCTAGACTTTTCCCTCAGATGAGAACTAGGACCTTCCCACTGGGTAGTACCTTGTGGATGGGAATGTAGTTGGACACAACTGACTGGAGCTGTGTCACGAGGATCTTGCGGGGAGAGTGAAGATCACCAGAAATGAATAGTTTTTTGTAGAATAATCAGATTAGGTTGACGTATAGGGACTATATGTATTTCTTTTTGGGTTGTGTTTATTTTAATTTGGAAGACTGTACCTATACCAATATTTTCAGCTTAACATTTTATTTTGATGGGTTCCATGTACCACTTTTGATGTGATGTGGGGAGTTAAAATTCTTGGGGCAATGCTTTTGTACAAGCGTCTGCTGAGAATACCCCAAGGGTATGAGCTATGTCTGATAGGTCTCATAACCCCGATGTATTTTGATGTTTGAATACTTTGGATTTTTATTTCAAAAACTATTCCGCTGCTTGTAAATATTTGTTGAATTTGTTGTTATGATACGACTTACATATATATCCAAAAGTATTTTCTTCTTTATTTCTTTTTGTTTCTTAATTTTGAAATTCAATTTTTTTTTTAAGAAAAAAAAAATGGGCTGTTACAATTGAAAAAAATAGAGTAGGTGCTTATGTTAGGCTGGAGTAAGAGTGACAATGGCCCTTTGTTGAATAAATTGATAGTTTGTACTAAATAATTGGATCATTGAAGAAAGAGATAGTGCAAAAGATATAAAGAAGGGATCCAACAATGCTAGAAAGAGATTGATGAAATGCATAGCATCAATTGCATTGATACTTATCAAGAATAAATTAGCCAATTTTCTCATGCAAGAGGAGGCTTTTTTGCGGCAGCATGCAAATATTTTTTATGAGAGATGAAAACACGAACTCTAAATTCTTCCATGCAGTGGCTACTATGAGAAAGTAGACAACGGTACATTTGAAATTAATTCACAAGAGGTTCTTTATAATCTTATTGGTAAATATTTTAATGATTTTTTTGCAGCCTCTTTGACTAATCGAATGTTGATTATAGAAGTTTTGAACCCTATTTTTGCTCTAAACGATAATCAAAGCTTTTGGTCCCTTTCTTTGATGAAGAATTTAAAGTGGCAACTTTTCATATGCATTCTAAGAAAGGTTTGGGTCTTGATGGTCCCAATCCCGCTTTTTACAAGCGTTTATGGGCTTTTTGTGGTAATGATGTTGATCCCTCAAGTAGGAAATGGTTAAGTGAAGGAAGGTTACCAAATATCCTTTGAGATACTCTTAATGTTCTTTAGCAAAAATCATTATGCAATGTGGTATATAAAATTATGGCAAAAACTTTAGCAAAGGTTTCACCGAATCATTACAAATTGTATTTCCATGGAACAATCCAGTTTTGTTACAGGGAGAGCTATCACAAATAATGTTTTAGTTGATTCACTATCTGAAGTGCAAAACTTGAGGATGAAAAGGTAAGGCAACTTTAAAACAAGATATTAGGTAAGCCTTTGATTGTGTGGATTGGAAGTACCATTTTTTTCTTTATGGAAAGGATGGGTTTTGATCTAGTTTTGATATAGTGGATGAGAACGTTTGTCGCCTTAGTTAAATATTTGTTAGAACTTAGATGGTTTGTAGTACAATTCCTTATCTTGTTTTTGATGATAACAAAAGGTATTTTGTGCGAACAATTTAATGCATTAATAATTTAATTGAGGGTGTAGAAAGTAAATTACAAGAAAACCCATATATATAAGAAGCACCCATGATTAAAGGAAGCGCTCAAGATTAATGGAAAGTGCCCAAAATTAGATGAAGCGTCGCATATCATAAGAAGTTTGTCCATCAGTGTAAGCACCTCAGATCAAAGTAAACGCGTCCATAAGAGGGAGCTAGCAAATTAAGAGAAAATGGAACAAAATGACGTATTAGAAGAAAGAAACAACAAACGCCATGTGTTGCCTCAAAAGGAGATGTCAATAAAGATATGCCTCTAAGTAATTGAGTCTAAGGATCTAAGTCTGATAATTTTCCTCCAAGGTTTTGCCTCTGAAGTCAAATGCATTATCTTCTAATAAGTTGCCTCCAACAAAGCAACTCAAAGCAAGCTTCTAACTCTACTATGCAACACTACCTTCGCCTCTACTAAGTTGCCTCTTCTAGTAATTCAACACCACAATATGATTGGGTCTATTTCTAAACTCCATACTACTTTTGACTTCCATTATTAGACTATACCTCCAACACAAACAAGCCTCTGACTTTGAGCAAAGTTAATGTCTATGTATAAAAGTCAACACAACATGAAAAGTCAATGCAACATGAAAAAGTCAATACCCCTTTACGAAAAATTCAATAAAACATGGAAAAAAATCAACACAACAAGGAAAATGTGTCAATTATGTGCTTAGCAAATGAATGTACTTGGTTTCACACAATCTTTCTTGATCACTATATGTCAATTATAGGAATTCACCTTTCAACTTTGAAATGATTTTTATAGTTATTTTTCTGTCCATGAAAGATTTTTACAACTTACCTTTTACTCACTAAAAGGATTGTTACAATATACTCAAACTATCTTAAGAGATAAACTTGAGTTTTAAATGATGTTATGATAAAATGTTATAGGATCAGAATCTACTCAACTCTTGTTTCAGATTTATTATCAACAATAACTCAATAAAGAAATCCTTTAATATAGTAAGAGAGAGCTCGAGTTTTTGCTTGATTAAAGTGTTTTGTTTGCTTGAGTATGATTGTTTGAGTAATGAAATGAGTTCATTGAAAACTCTTGTCATTATCTACACCTTGATGTTCATTTTATAGACATGGAGAAGGTTAGAAGTGACTCATTATAGCCGTTACTAATCTTGAGGAAAACATATGTTCATTGTGAGATTTAATAGACACATGTTTTATTCAACCCAAAAACACTATTCTTTGTAACCAGCATGTTTTTGGTTTTATGTTGAATGGAAAATATGGATAAGTGATTTAGTATACGTCTGGTGTCATTCCATTGTCTTAGAAGCATGTTGTGCTTTCTGCAAAAGCTGCAACAGTAGTGATCTTGATGTCCTAATCCATCAATTTGGAAATTGATCTAGTCATTGATCTAGAGGTTGTTTTGCTTCTTTGGGTCTTCAGCTAGACTCCAGGGCCTGATTATTGTTTTGATATTCTTTTATCTTAAGATTTGGACTATATAAAATGATTTTTTTTACTTTTATCTGTAAAGTGAAATAACCAAAATGATCTTGATAAACCAAACTGATCTTGATAACATAGAATGATCTTGTAATCCATTTTCAGTATAGTTAAGACATGTTATTTTTTGATTTATATCATGGTGAGATAATTGATTGTTGTATGAATGTATTTGATCACCTATCTTTAAATAAAACACTAAAAAAACAAGTTAAATAGAAACACAATCAAAATCATGATTAAAGATTTATTAATTTGTTTGTTTATCTTCAAAACACTTGATTTGAGATTTTGCCTCAACAAAATTGACATCTATAAAAGGTCTTCATCACTTGAAGAACAACATATGAATGAAAAAAATATCTAAGTTGAATATAAATCAATCATCAATTACTTAGACTTTATTTAACACTCAATTGTAATATCATTCTCGTAGTGCTAAGTCTTTGAGCAATGTTGTAACCATCCTCTAGTGAGAGTAAACCCAGAAATAGAAACTAAACACTTATGTAACCTAACCCGATAGTGGTTGTAAATCCTCAATGACTTGTGGTTTTCAAGTTGGATGTTGAAAAGACTTAACGGGTGAAGTTAAGTGGTTGTAATATGTTTTGAATTACTGGATTTAATGTTTCTAGTTGAAGGGATTGAACGTAGCTATTAGGTTGATAGCGAACCAAGATAAATCATTGTGTTTCAATGGCTAATAAATCAAATGAAATTATGTGGTGGTCTAGGGCTAATGGAGATTATACAGTTTGAAGTGCTTATAGACTTTGTGAGGAAACTTTAATTGATCAGAAGGATTGGAAAGTGGATGGTGATTGGATAAAAAATATGGAGTATGAAAGTGCCACAAAAGGTGAAGAATTTTATGCGGGGATTAGGAATAAATTGCCTCCCAACTAGACCAAGACTCCGAAGTAAAGGCATTTATTGTACTTCGTCTTGTGTGATGTGTCAAAATAATTCAGAATCCATTTGGCATATGTTAACTCTATTGCTTGTTGGCGGAAGACAAATATTTGGCATACATTAGAGCCCATTTTATTGTATTCAAAAGGCTTTAATGACATGTTTTGTAAAATGTGGATCATTCTTTCAATGGATCAGTTCATTTTTTCGGTCATTATTTAGAGTATATGGAAAAAAAAGTAATTTGATCTTTTGGGATGATATTTGAGGGTCGACCGATTGGATGATATACAGTGCACATGGGATGCTAGTTGTTTTGACAACTACTTAATCATGTAATTGACCAATCAACCAGAGTGTGCATCAACCCGTGTTGCAAGCAATAAACCAGCAAGCACTACATGATATGCAATAGTCAATCCATCAAGTAATAAACCAGTGCACATAACAAACATCGCAACACCAGTGTATATCAATGAAGCCTTTTACAGTAGGTATAGTTAATTGCAACATTGGTGCAACACTGTCCACAAAATTGGCTTGTATCTGAGTGGGTTTTTGTTTACATGACGAATGGGGAAGAGTGTTGTCTTCTCAAATAGAGGCATGGGGATTGTTTCAAGTGATCAAGATAATAGTTTGTTATGGTCTATCACATGTTATTTTTTAGATGGATTGAATGCAAATGGTGGATGGTTATGAGTAATGTGTAAAATGTGCGTCTTTAGAGTCAATTTCCACTATTATCAGAGATAGAGCCATTGAGTTTTTCCAGAGCCATTGACTTGCTTCTATTGGAGGCAAAGTCTAATAATCAGACTCAAAAGTAGTATGAAGCTTAGAGTCAGACTCAATCATCTTCTAGTGTTGAATTACTGGCAAATACATCTTAATAGATGTAGAGGCAGTGTTCCATATCAAAGTTAGACGCTTGCTTTGAGTTGCTTTGTTGGAGGCATCTTACTAGAACATGTTACAGTTGACTTTATAGGCAAAATGTTGGAGGAAGATTATCAGAGTCATATCCTTACACATAGCTACTTAGAGACATATCATTTGGAGGCAGCGAAGGGCCCGTGTTATTCCTTTCCTCTGATATGTCCTTTTGTTTCGTTTCCTCTTAATCCACTCGCTTCCTCTTATGAACGTGTTTCCTCCAATCTGAGACGCTTCCTCTTATGAACGTGCTTCCTCTAATTTTGGACGCTTACTCTAATCTTGGATACTTCCTCTAATTCTGGATTTTTTTTTAATTTATTTTCTACACACTCAACTAATTTATTAGTGTAACAAATTATTCTCACAAAATACAGTTTATTATCATTAAAATAAGATAAAGAATTGTTCTACTAACCATCCAAGTTCTAACATGTACAACAATTATCAAATTTGTTTTGTTAAGCGATCCTCGCTATAACTTTAATTAAGTATTTAGTTGTATTATGTCTATTATTATGAATGAAATTTCACAAACTTATTTGAATAAATAATAATAATAATAATAATAATAATAATAATAATTTTGTCCATTATGCTTTTATAAAAGTATCTGTTGGTGGAAGAAAAAAACATTTGAAAAAATAAAAAATCTATTCAAACCCTTTAAATTATTTGTAGTCATCTAGTCAAATAATAAAAACTTAAAAATATTTAAATCTGAAAAAGAGCAAAAATAAGGAACAGTTAATAAATTAAAATTAAATTAAATTAAATTAAAAATTAGAATAGAAATATTTTGTAATGCCTAAATATACGTTATAGTGCTTAAAACAACATTCTTTGTTTTTTAAATTAAAATACTTTGTTGAGTCGGAAAAATAAATTAAAATACTTTGTTTGATTGTCAAAGGTGGCTGGTTGTTATTTATCTCCATAGGATTTTTTTTACAAATTAAAAATAAAGAAATCAATTATCTCAGAAAGACCAGGTTCAGTTACCATATGTTTCACCTCATTTGGTTCATTGAAATAGGGACAAGAAGACAAACAATTAAGTATCAAGGAGTTTTTAACTTTAAAGTTGTACTAATTATAAACTAATTAGTATTTTTTTTAATTCTCTAGTTTTTTTAATTCTCAAAAGATATAAGGGACTTTGTCGAAAGAGACGTATAATCGATTAGTTAATGTTGATTTCAGGAGTTTAAAATTTTTAAATTCAAATTTTGCTAATTCTAGTTTTTTTTCTTCATTTTTTAAATTGAAATTTTATATTATATATCATGTACATAAAATTCTATATAACTTAAAATTATTTAATATATTATTAAAACTATAGTGTTCAATAAAAATATATAAAATATTAATATTAATATATTTTAACAGTATATTAAATAATTTTATTTATCTAATATTTTTACGTATCTAATTTATAAAATATAAACTTTTAATTTAAATATATGATTGATCTCTTTAAATATGTAATTTTTATTTTAGTCTAAATTTGTGTTTTTGTTTGATTTTTATGTTTGTAAATATTTTTGTTTTAGTTTTTGTTACAGCTGTTTTGTTTTGATTTTGACCTTCGCTCTTATTATACATCCCACGCTTTTCTCGTGTTATGTGGCTCTGTCTACAACATTGACATTTTATAGAGTATAAGTTGTTACATTGATCAAGCAATAAAAAAACTACAAAATTTTAGAGTGAAATTCAGTCTCACCACCTTAATCTATACCTTAACTATTATTTTATTTTAAAATATGTTTTCTTTTGTCGATGTGAATCACTATCATCCAATATGTCGTTATAGTTAGACTTCACTTGTTGAGCAACGGACAAGCATAAAGTATTAGATAAATTTGTATCTAAATTAAATGCATATTTGGAATATTATTAAAATAATTAATTTTAAAATTAATTTGATTTATAATTTAAAAAAATGACTTTTATTATTTTAAAATAAATAATTTATTTTCAACATACAAACAATAATTTAATTTCTGTAAAAAAAGAATTAAATCTAATTATTTATTATTAATTGAATAAAGGGACGTTTGTCGGAGCTCCAGTGACTAGTATGTTGGTTTATGGCGGAGCTCCAGCAATCGAGAAGTGATTGACAGTGGCTCTTTGGCTATCTCTCATGGTCGGCGGGAGCGCTTTAGTGACTAGTGCGGTGGTCATCGACAGACATTACGATGATCAGAGTGGAACTCAGAGGATCTGTTGCCTTCAATCACCCCTATTATTAAATTAATAATAAATAAATTATAATATTTAAATAATTATTTATAATTTAAAAATGTTATATATTCTTAAATATCGGTTAATAACTGGTTATTAAATATCAGATAACTAAACTCATTCCTAAAAATATAATGTGATTGGTTTGTACCCAAATCAAAATATTTGGGTATTTTTTAAGTGGTTTTGGATGTGGATATGGTTAATTTCTTATAATTAGATAACATGCACACCCCTAAACCAAGTGTGATAAATAGATCTTTGTGGACTTAGAAAAATAAAGGAAAAAAGTTGATTGGTAAAGACTCAACCTTCGACAAAGAGGAAGCTAGTTCAAAGCACGCACGGAGAATGATTTTATTACTCTGCATCAGAATATTTGATGTTGAAGATTGTAATTTAGATTTAGAATATGTGATAAGCATCCAACCACTAGTCGTTGTACATTTTATTTAAAATAGTTGTCTATAAATCTGTATTAATTAGGGCTATTATTTTTTTTTCTGAAATCACATCTAACTAATACTATGTAATTCTAAGTTCGACATTTCGTTGCTGTCACAATTCAATTTAATGTTATTGAGACCAATTTTTTAATGATATTTTAAAAATAACAAACATTAATGATTAAATGAATGAGAAATTTTGATATTATTGTGAACTAACATATGCTCTTGAGTAATTCTTTTGAAACAAGAAATAATAAAAAAAAACCAAAGCATAAATCATGATTCACAAGGCAAAATTAACTTTTTGACATATCTCATAAAATTTTGCAATGAAAATTCAAAATAATCATATGAAATAAATGATCGATTAAAGAATGAAGAATATTCAAATTTCTCATATCTTAAATGGAATATTCATCATTAAAAGCCATAAACATATTTGAATATGATGAATAATTTATCACATGATATAAATGAGAATTGAAATCTATAAGGATCAAAGAACAACTTTATGAACATCAGAAATATGAATGTTTAGAAGGTTCAAAGCAAAAGTAAAAACACACTTTTGTTATAGAAAATTCGTTAAAGTCACTCTACTTACATTGTTTAATATTGTGAACAATATTAGCATGGAAAAGTGGGATTCAAAACCATTTTTTCTCTCTCTTGCATCCCAAGTCAAGAACAAATCCCAAAATTCATAATGTTCCTAGTTCTTCAAGAAAAGCTTCATCAAAGATCATTACAAGAAATCCTCTCATTTGTGGTCAAGTTTACAAATATTTTGTGGCCGAAAAAAGCCCTCACAAATTAGTGATCAAAAAAGCCCTCACAAATACAAAATTTGAAATTGGTCTTTATTTGTGGCTGAAAAAGCCCTCACAAAAGCTTAAATATTTAAATAGATTTTGTGGCGGCCTAAGTCTTCACAAAATCACAACGTTGGTAAGTTTATATTATATTATATATTTAGTTTTTTATTTTTATTTTTGATTTAAAGTTATTTATGTAATTAATATTATTGAATTTTTATTGTGACAGTGGTGATATTGTGTTAATTACTTCGAAGAGTTCTAAGCTTTGTGAAATCTTCAAGTCAGACACTACCCGACATCAAGTTAGTATTTTATACATTTTAAATTTAGATTAGTAAATATATATGTGATATTATAAATATATTTATATTATTTTTAAAATATAGATTAGTAAAATATGTGTTATTGTATATTTATTTATAAAAAAATAGAAATTAAGTTGTTTACATAATATATGATAAATAAAAGTTTGAAACACATGTAAAACTTATTGATTTTAATATAACTATTTTTTTAAAAAAATATTATTAAAATTGATGATATTAATATTTTTTGTTAGTTATTAAAAAGAGTTGTAGTTGATTTAGTACAAAAAATTTATATACTTTATCAATCTCTATTTTTGTTTATATATAAGGAGTTAATTATTTTATGAAAAATTTCATTAAACATCATTTAAAATTTTATTTCGATTTATATAATTATAGTTTTGATAATAATTTATTATATTGTTTGCAAATGCTCCCCTAATTAACATATAAAGTATGTCAAAATTTATATATAATGCTTTTGAAAAATAAAGCAATTAATATATAAAACATCGATATATATATATATATACACACACACACATACATATATATGGATATAGACCGTAGTTGGATATATGATAGGAATTTTCTTAGAAGGAAGGGTCTTAAACAACGTTTTGCTAACAAGATTGAAGACTTTCTCAATTTTGGGAAAGTGCATAAAATTGTCGAAGATGAAGGGAGAATGAGATGTCCATGTTGTTTATGTCGATGTAGACGGTTTAAAAGTGAAAATGAAATAAGAGTGCATTTATATGCAGATGGATTTATGCCTAACTATTGAATTTTGACTAATCATGGGAAAGAGTCTCCAGTGACGCCTAATACTAGTACATTTGTGGAGAATAACATAGGTCCTTCAAGTAGTACTAACATGTTAGGTATAGATTATTATAACTATCAACACTTTGAGGTGATGAATGATATGATTTCGGATGTTGTTGGGGTTAATTTGTTATTCAATGAAGATCAATATGACGATACCGATAGACTTCCGAATGAAGAAGCTCATAGATTTTATGGTCTTTTGAAAGAGACAAATAAACCGTTGTTTGAAGGATCTCCAAACTCAAAGTTATCAATGTGTATTAGACTATTAGGTCTAAAGTTTCAATTTCGTGTTCCTGATTTAACTTTGAATTTGATGACTAAAATGATGCTAGACGCAACACCTGTTAGAGATGGTTTGTCGCAAAGTTATTACGATGCTAGTTAATTATTGTGTGTTTAATTTTTGATTTGCAAGACATTATTTATTAACTTTGAAATGTTTTATTTGGTTTGGTAGTAATTACTTTAAATATTATTAATATTATATTTTTATATATAATAGTTATTTTAATTTTTAAATTTAATTTTTATTTTTATTTAAATTTATATTTAATTATAATTTAAATTAATCTTTAATCTTTAATTATAATTATAATTTAAATATTATATTTTAAATGATAATTAAATTGTAATATTATATTTTTAATTTAAATTTTAATTAAATTATAAAATTTAAATTTTAAATTTATATTCATATTAATTTATTATATATAATATTATTTTTATTATTAATTTGAATTTAATAAAATAATTTTTTAATAAAGTTAATATTTTGTGGCGGCCTAAACCCTCACAAAGGGAAGCATTTGTGGTAGCCTAGGCCCCCGCAAAGCTTAACTTTTTAAAATCAGCCTATCCTTTGTGGCGGCCTAAGCCCTCACAAAGTGAGGCATTTGTGGCGGCTTATGTCCTCACAAAATCAGGCGTTTGTGACAACCTTTGCCCTCACAAAAGACAACGAAATTTTTACACTTTGTGGCCGTTTTGGCCGCCATAAAGGTTTGTGACCACCTTATTTGTGGCTGTTTTTTCCCCTTCGCGAGAGCTTTTGGCCCTCAAAAAATCTATGTTTTCTTGTTGTGGATTACCATGTTTTGGAACTTGAAACTAATGGTTAAATGAATGCTTGGAAACATCGTTAAACCTCCACATCCTACTTATAAATAGATAAGAGCTTATAACTTGAGAACAACGACCATACATCAAGTATTCAACAATATTATGTTAAAAGAGTAAAACTTGATTAAAAAATCAATTATATTTAGAGTTCATCATAGATCACCAAAATAATTACATCAAGTATTCATGTGCATCTTGGTCAAGTTATGAGAACTTGGCACAAAATAATTATTGTAGTTGTAAACCTTTGAAATCATCATTTGGTTTGTAAAAGAGACTTGGAGTAAGTTGTGTCTGATGTAAAGTCTATTAAGACTTAGAAGAAGAACTGTAAGCCTACTACGACTTAGATAATATAGGAATGAATGGTCAAATTGACAAACTTGTGTAAGCATAGAAATTGAGAAGGTTTCTCAAGCAATTTTAGTTGAAAAATTAATCAGATATGAGAACTCAATGTAGCCCAAATTTGGGTGAACCAGTATAAATTTTGTATGTATAATTTTCTTTTACTTAGATTCACACTACACACACTAAGTTACTTAACTTATCATTTGAATTCAATTTTAAAAGGGTTAGAGTTCATACTCCCTTACTTGTCACAATAAATTCTATTTCAATTTTCATTAGAACTCTGCATCTAAGGGTTTAAGTATTTTAACAAGTGTTAGAGGAAAACATTAAGGGAAGAAGAAATGTCAAATACATTGTTGAAGGAGGCTCATCAAACAGAAGCCATACTTTGATGGAACTAGCTATTCCTTATAGAAAGGAAAGATGAAATTTTTTCTTAAATCTCAAGACACAAGAATGTGGAAAGTGATCACAGACGAAAACTATGTAACAAGCTATGACACTTTCAACTCTGATGAATCTGGCTCAAAAGAAGAAAAAGAAGCCAACATTCATCTCATGACACGTTGTGAAACATAAGATGTATTCATTTATGATCTCTGTCCATTATGTTTGAAAAGGGAAAAAGAATTGGACAATCTTTTAAATGATTCTAACACTCTAAACCAAAAATATATATTCAACAAAGAACAAAGTCAAAAAAAAATTGAAGAAAAATAGAAATTTGAAACTCTTGTTAAAGATCTAAGATGAAGTATCAAAAGTTTGAAAGGTTCTACCTTCAAAATGTTTAAAAGACAAAAGACCATAAATGGAGAAAACAAAAAAAATACCCAAACTTTTCTATGGTTCAAAAATAAAACTATTTACTTAAAGCATAAGTTGAAAAACTCAAAAAATGATTTATCAAACTTAGTAAAATCCACATAAACCTTTTGAAACATCTTGCGATCTTAATCTTGAAAAATCGAAAAGTTTGATCTGGGATTTGAAAATTCTCAAAAGCAAAAACTATTTGATAAAGTTTTTTTTTTTTTTTTTTTTTTAAAAAA